>JAVSBV010000097.1:10261916-10290788 GCA_033117975.1 Parotocinclus spilosoma
TGTGCCTCGAGACAATTTTGTCTCGGAGGTCTACAGACAATTCCTTTGACTTCATGCTTGGTGTTTGCGCTCTGACAAGCAGTCAACTGTGGGACCTTATATAGACGGGTGTGTGCCTTTCCAAATCATATCCAATTAACTGGAGTTACCACAGGTGGTCTCCATTTAAGCTGTAGAAACATCTTAAGGATGATCAGTGGAAACAGGATACACCTGAGCTAAATTTTGAGCTTCATGGCGAAGGCTGTGAATACTTACGTAAATGTGATTTCTTAGTTTTTTAATTTGAATACATTTTCATAACTCTCAAAAAAACTTTTTTTCACATGGTCATAATGGGGTATTTTGTGTAGAATTTTAAGGAAAGAGATTATTTTAATGCAATTTGGAATATGGCTGTAACGTAACAAAATGTGGAAAAAGTGAATTGCTGTAAATACTTTCCGGATGCACTGTATATAGTTGCGTTTCTTTGTATTAGTCATAGGAAGCTTTTTACATACTAAAGAACAGTGAATAGTATTGGATAGGCTATATAGAGCAAAATAAATGTTTTTTTGAAAGGTTGAACAATTGTTTTAAATGCTTTTGCCTACTTAAAGGTCCATCTGTTCAACATCTACAATACTCATACTGCTGTTTAAGTGTGCAACAAAAGAGTAAATGCGACAGATTTAGAGCGCAGTTCTCATTTGAAGATGAATTGCAGCTGACCAGCTGTAATTGTCATTTTTCCTTAAAAAGAAAACTTCATGTTTCTAGAGAATGTTATATATGTTCTCTTTCTCGGTCATGCTTGCTTTAATTTGTGCTTTCCCAGTCATGTCATTTTACATTTATGCTTTCTTGACTTGTGTCCTGCAGCGATTCAGTGTCCCAACATCGAGAGCACGCTCTCTGAAAACATGATGTGGCGCTTAATCTCTGGTTCACTGAATGAATTTGGCACTCAGATAATGCTAAGCTGCACCCCTGGCTACTACCTGGGGGGCCCGAGGACTATCAAGTGCTTAGCAAATGCGACCTGGGAAGGACTAGAGGAGAAGTCGACTTGCAAGAGTGAGCATGCCCTGATCTTACACACGCAGGCAGAATTACACACTAGTCTGAAAGATTAATTTTGTACCCAAGTTATTTCTGCTCTGATCCTAGTGTAATCCTCTGCACTCTGGAAGAATATGGGGTCTCTGCCACCCAAACTAGCATTCCGTATCACGTCTCTGCTCTTCCCTCAGAGAACACATTGATTAAGCTGTCAACAAAATGTGCTTTAGCTAATTAGAGGTCAGAGAGGGATCTAAATACTCTAATCATAATACTTTTTTATGTTAACACATACTGATGAGATTGCCTGAAACTCAGGCACCTCCCCGATGTTGTCTTGCAGACCTTAGAGAATGATCTGCATTTAAAAATGTGCCATGCTGCAGTATGTGTTAACTGCGCAAGTCATGTCAGGTTTAGATGAACAGAATTCACTTTGCCTATGCCTCCTTTGTCAAAAAAGACAATCATGAAAGGATTCTTTCTTTTGCAATTTGTCGCAAAGCTATTTAATAATTTATTGTAAAGCCTTCTGAATAATGATTACATTCCCTTTTTAAAAAAGCCAATAGCAAAACAAATATCTAAGCAGAACTAACCTTTAGGGTCAGCTTACATCATTAGAATGCTTATTGGGTGTGAAATGTTTTAACTTGCTGGTGTCATTTGCAGTTATCTCCTGTGGGGAGCTCCCTTCACCTCCTCATGGCAAGAAGATGGGTACACTGACCACCTTCGGTGCCACCGCCATATTCATGTGCAACACTGGCTACACACTAGTAGGCTCTCACGTCAGGGAGTGTCAAGCCAACGGCCTCTGGAGTGGAGTAGAGACGAAATGTCTGGGTAAGGAAAAGCTCTGTTTTTAGGTTCCAGTAGGTTAAAGACACATTTTATACTGAATACTAAATGTTATCATTTCGGAATTCATGGAGAGCACATTTCCACAAACATGGTGCTGAGGTTGGTTTTGGTTCCAGTGTCTTTTGGCTTGGAAAAATCGAAATGACATTGACTTACGGTGAATGATATCCACTTCCGTACAGGCTTCGGATTGAGATATGAGATATGAACTATTAGACAGATGATTAAACTAAGAGACACTGCAAACTGGTATTTCAATGCTTATCTTTTAAGGTACCATTGTCTACATCAATGTACAAAGTACAATTTAATGAAAAAGTGTGTATATCCTGATCTAATTTCATGATTTTATATGGATTTCTATATCATTACATTTTCCATATTCTGAAAGTTTTAATAGATATATGTTCAAAACGTATGTGAAATATCAAACATATATTTTTCATGTGTGCAAGTTTGCACATATCTCCAAATAATACAATAGTGCTGATTTATGATAATAATACCATGTTTTGTTGCCATGAAACGTAGTCAGTGTAGAGTGTTGAAAACTCCAGATGTTTCCATCTGGGGTTAGATGACAGAAAAGGCTTTTCCTGGAAACTTCCCAATAAACAAAAAGGTGGTGTCTGATGGTAGTTTTGAGACCACGATACTGCTTGTTTCTTTTCATTCCAACACTAATTCCTGTCTCACTTGCAATCCTTCTTGCCGTGCATGGGGACAAAAAAACTTTATTATTCAGGCAGTTTGTCACAGCTCCAGTTAAATGGAAATGTTAGTTATTGCCCTAACTTTCCACGTTGATGAAAGACTAGTATTCTGTCTCGCCACATGTACAGTACTGTGCAAAGTCTTAAGCAAGTCGACATTTGTTTATGTTCTGTTTAGCCTTTATTTAATTTTAGTGGTTTAAGAATAATCTGCCTTTTTCGTATGTTTCTGTGACCTTACACCCATATTTGCTTTGACATAGCCTAGCTCTTCTTACACAAGACGACACAGACACTACCGTTTTTTTTAACGTTGGAAGTTGGCTCAGTGTGTGTGCGCATGTGTGGCACTTCCTGTTTTTCTGTTCTCGGTTCTCGTTTTTTTTCTGCGACATGGTTTCTGTTCCCCTGTTCCTAGAGTATAAGTACTGTACGATAAGATGCGCTCTCTGAGCATTGTTCAATATAAACCAGATTGATTGCTAACGTGTGGTTAATCTGTTCATTTGCTCCCGGATCCGCGGCGTTTTCCACTTGGCAACTGAGACGGTACATAGACAAGGTCGATTCTATGATAGACGAACACAAGAATCCTAACAACTGGTCAATGCACTTTGTGGTTCTACAATTACAGACTGTAGGCTCTGTTTCTCTACAGATTTTAAGTACCTTTTACTCTGTTGTCTAAGGGTCAGGAATTAGTGTTGGAATGAAAAGAAAAAAGCAGCATCTTGGTCTCGAAAACTACCATCAGACGCCACCTTTTTGCCAAGGTTTATTTTGAAGTTCAGCTTCTATTTGGGTTATGGATCATTTTCAGCAATGCAATGATGTTCATGTGGGGGTGGTGTGTCAGAGTGTGCTAAGCTGGTGTGATTGGATCAGACACAGCTGGGGTTTTAAAACACAGTTCATTTACCTTATTGCTCCACCTTGTATATGTGAGATCAAAAATAGTAGCTCATTTGTTGGTGCACAGTTTGAGTCAGTCATACTCTAATTCTTCACCAGTGCTCACAGGACTGATGCTGGTAGGCTATTTTCAGTCAAGCAAGATCAAGGTATTTTAAAATTCCAGCAACATTGCTGTGTCTGAGCGACTTGAACCAAGCACTACATACACTAACACACCACCACTGCCATATCAGTGTCACTGCAGTGCTGAGATTTATCCACCACCCAAATAGTACCTAATCTGTGGTGGTCCTGTGGGGATTTTGACCATTAAAGAACAAAGTAAAGGGGACTAACAAAGTATTAAGAAAAACAGATGAACTACAGTTTTTTTTAAACTGTAGAACTAAAACTTAAATAAAGACAAATCAGAATATAGACTGAAAAATATAGAATCCCTAAGACATTTGCACCAAATTATAGATACCCCAGTGAAACAGGGCATAACTTATTTCTGCTTGAAACATTACCATGCTCTCTCAACATAATAATATAAAATATGAATGGATTCAATATGTGGATCAGTCTCACATACACAAAGATACGCATGTATCAAAGCAGATCTATATATAGAAACACAAATAAACACAAAATAAAATAGAACTGAGAGAAACAGAAATAATAAAATAAGACTCAGAGAAATAGAAATAAAGTAAGACTCGGGTGATATAAGACAATCTAAAGTTGCTGAACAGGGACAGAATACAACACAAACCACATCCCTGAGAAAGGAGAATGGAGGAGGCTTGACGAGTATATGTTACCCAGCATCTCTGAGGAAAGTGTGCAGAAAGCCAGCCTTGATGAGAGGAAATGAGCTGCAGGTGTTTCTAATACTCAGTTAAAGCTGTTTTCTTCCTCTGCTCAGAGGTGTCAGACAAAAAGGAGCTGGTGACGTGCACAGTCTTCCATAGGTTTTGCCTAACACTCTAATTGTGCATTGATAGCTGCCATAAGGTTTTGGGAGCCAAAAATAAAGCATGTGACATTTCACAGTGTTTCTTGTAATATATCTTTATTAATGTTTTTTGGTTTATCATAATTTTCTAAGCAGGTAAGAGTTTATGTTCACTGCAAAGTGCAAACATAATAAACAGTGATCATTTTTACTTTTTTCTGTGTAAAGTATGGCTTGCTGAGAGGACGCATTATATGAAGTGTGATAGTAGTGGGCAGGAAAACCCCCAAAAGCACTTCTTTGAGCACCTTGGTGGATAAGCCACCTGGCTAAATGAGCTCTTGGCTATGATGACATAAAGGAGAAGGGCTGATTTGCATAGAATAATGTCCAAGATTTCTGTCATACTTCTTTCTCTCACTGTCTCCAGTGAGTTCATGTTTAGTACAGTACTTAGTACAGTACTACAATAAAAATAAGCTTGTATTGGTTTTGATCTGTGGAGATATACATTTCTATACAAACATCTTGGGCATTCTACATTTTTCGGTTTATATACTGCTTATTCTGTATTAGAGTTTTAGTGGTCACTACAATTTGAATTTCTATAATTAAAGAAGGGTAGCATGGTGGCACGGTGGGTAGCACCAGTTTCTCACAGCAACAAGGTCCTGTCCGGTTCAATCCCAGGGTGGAGCAACCTGGGTCTTTTCTGTGTGGAGTCTGCATGTCCTCTCCGTGTCTGTGTGGGTTTACTCTGGGTACTCCGGTTTCCTCCTATAATCCAAAGACATGCGTGTTAGGTTAATTAGGGTTTCTAAAGTGGCCCTTAGTGTGTGTGTGTGTGTGTGTTTTGTGATGGATTGGCGCTCCATCTAGGGTTGTTCCTGCTCCCTAGCGGAAGATAATGGATGGACAATTAAAGACGTAGTCCAGCTGTTTCTCTACATACTTTGTTAGTCCAATTTACTGTTTTCTAATGGTCAGGACCCCCACATGACCCCCAAAGATAAGGTACTATTTGAGCATCAGTACTGCAGTGACACTTGTGTACGTGTGTAGTGTGTTAGTATATGTTGCACTGGTACACTGTCCATCCACCAGCACCCTGTATGCAGTGTCTGTGAGCATTGAAGGGGTATTGTAGGATGACTAACACAACCTGTGCAACAACAGATGAGATACATTTACAAGGTGGATGAATAAGGCATAAATCTCTAATATGACTATCTTTAAGTAGACAGTAAGCAAACAGTTGTTTAAAAGTCCGACAGCACTACTGTGTGTGTTCTAAACATGTCAACACAGTGCAAATCATGCAGTGACGAAAATGATACACCACCCAAATAATATCTGATCCAAGGTGATCTATCTTAACTAAAATAAAAAAGTAAATGTATAATGTTTAAAATTCCTAAAATAGTTAGGGTGATATGAATACATTGCTGTAACGGTCATGTCTTTGTACATGTCATAAATGAACAATGATTAATATGCATTGGGCATAAATAGAATAAAACAGATTTACTTACATTTATGAATTACAGCTGTGGATTTTTATTAATATTTTATTTACTGTTCATTAAAGCTGCTCCTGTTAACATACAGTGACCTTGTCCTCTTAATGATCTGTGTTTAAAAATGTGCATTATTATATTGCGCCAGAAATTAAAGCAGACCTGCATGCTGCATTACATGAAACAATAAGGTTTTATCATTTTAATTTGCAGTTTGACCCGAGGTACAAAAGGCATTTGATACAAAGCCTCAGTCTATTTAACTGGCCATTGATGATGATCTTTAATTTGTTAAATTCGATAATTCATCTGTAATTTGATCATCTTTAATGTGTTTGTGTGGACTTAGCTGGTCACTGTGACTCGCCTGATCCCATCATTAATGGCCACATCAGTGGTGACGGCTCCAGCTACAGAGACACAGTGGTGTACCAGTGCAACTTGGGATTCCGCCTTATTGGGACCTCGGTGCGCATTTGTCAGCAGGACCACAGGTGGTCAGGTCAAGCACCTGTCTGTGTTCGTAAGTGTTTGCCCCTTTAAATGTTTTTTGTCTGTAAGTTTGTACTGTTAATATATATAATATATATAATAGTTTTTTTATATATATTTTTTGATTTTAGACCTCTAAATCTTCACCAGTTCTTAGTGAAGGTACATAATGTAATGTATAGTTGTCCTAAAAATGTTGTAGTAGATTTTTATCTGGAATTCATTGTTGATAGGGTCAAAGCAGAAATAATATGTTGACACATCATCGATAAACGGGTTTAATAAACAAAAAAAGTAGAAATGCAGCAAAAGCCTGTATTAATGTTGAAAGCACATTATGTGGAAAGTATCTTGCTATTGCTTTTATTTCAGTCAAATTAAATTTCAGTTTATAGTTAAATTAAATTTCAGTACATTATTTAAGTTACAATTTTAAGGATTACTGTAGAGCCAGGTGGATTGCCTTGGTTGACATTACTGCTTGGCGCCTCTCCCGGTTTAACCTCTCATTGATGTTTTGCTCCCTGGTGGTGGAGCACTTCACTGCTGCAGCAGTCTCCTATCTTTAGCAGCCACAGACAGAAGCTGCTCTTTTTTACCTCTATAGCCATTTCTCTTGTGGCCTGCCAAAGCTTTCCCCTGTCACTCCCATATTTTGATGCCCTTACTTGGTTTAATCGAACAATTAGATTCTTGTACTATAGCATATACTTCAGCTTTATATGCTGTACTATATTATTGTAAGAAATTCATTATTAAAGGTAATAAACCTTTTCATGGATCTGCATGCTACAGTACATTCTGACATTGTCTTTGTATTTATTAACAGCCATTACCTGTGGGCATCCTGGAAACCCAGCAAATGGCCGAACAAATGGAAGCGAGTTTAATCTCAATGACTTGGTAAACTTTACTTGCAACACAGGGTACGCGTTGCACGGAGTATCACAGACTCAGTGCAGAATGAATGGCTTGTGGAGCAACCCACTCCCCTTCTGCAAAGGTAAGAGAATACTCCTGAGGACTGTTAAGATAATTAGACTTTAATTAAGCATTAAATTACATTTCACAATCGCATAATGATAATGTTTCAATTATTTAAATAGTAGTGTATTAATTAGTACATAATTACTATGTTATTACTAATACAGGTCACATTTTGGGATGGAGCATCTAAGTCTTATTTAGATCTCTCTTTAGGATAAGCAGAATTTCTAGCTAAATAAAAATGACCACCCCCCTACCCCACCCCCACACACACACACACACGCACACACACACACACACACACACACCGATGCACCTAAATAGAAACGTTAGATTGCTGCAACACTTAGCATGCAATTGAAGCAGATATGTACAATATTACTTATGTGGTCTGATTAGACACTGATTTTGTATTTCGAAATGGCACTACATACTACTCGCAAAATAAATCTGCCTGAAAGTTGTGTGAAGTATGAATTATGTGACCACAATGATAATCTGTAGTGCTTGGGTTAGGGATAGGGGTTAAAAACTTTTACTTTCACTTTAATACATATCATCATTACATTCACACATATAAGTTTTTATTCAGTCCCAACAACTTCCTGGTGTGCTATTTTTTTGTCAGTGAGTATAAAAAGATTACTGACAATCTGTTAAAGTATAAGCCGAAGGGGCAGTTATGTTTACATAATTAAACTTGCAACATTTGTTTTTTTTTTTTTAAACTCAACAAATATACATCCCCAACATTATCTTTAAGTGGTTATAACACATCTATCTGCAGTAGATTAACAAGTAGCTTTAGTAAACAACTAAATGGGCATTATATTACAGTATTACTGTCAATATTTAATTCCCATAGGAAAGTTTAGAAGATAATGGATATATCGGTGGCAAAACAGGTACTGTGACATTGCACAGGCTTGGTTATTTTCTGATTAGAGTTTGACATATTTTATTTTGTCAACGTTGTTCTATTAATAAATTCATTCATTCACTTTAATCAGTTACAACATTATTAACATTATTACAGGCCATTAGCTTCTCTACATACATCGTTAGTCCACTTTACTCTGTTCTGTAATGGTTAGGACCATCACAGATCAGGTCCGATTTGAGTAATGGACCACTCTTAGCACTGCAGTGACACTGACATGGTGTTGGTGTGTGTTGAGGTGGTACGATTGGATCAGACACATCAATGTTCGAGTTTTTAAACAGTGTTCACTCACTGCATACTTTATTAGAGACCTCTAAAGAGAGTAAAGAAGACTAAAAAAAGTATGTAAGGAAACAAATGGACATCAGACTGTAATTATGTAAATAATGTGATGACAGCACTGTGTATAATATAAATATAGTTATGAATGTATTATAATTCATAAAAGCTACAGTATGTAATATTTTGTCTCATTAAGTTATCGTGATAAACATTTCAAATCCCCCTTTGCAAATCTCAGTATTCTTTTGAATATACTATATAATTGTTCAAGCTCTGTATTTACTATAGTTTGTTGTAGACCAGAAGTAGGGGATTATTGTGGGTTTTTTTTCTATTTGTGATACTTTGTGGCCATCTGTTTGTCATGTGTATTATGACTGTGCCAGCAGCTGCATGTCTAAAACAAGTTTAACTTTCAGGTCTATCCATCTGCCTAATACATATTATTCCTTCTAATGTGCATGTGATATATCTTTACAACCCTGTGAACACCGAATAAATGTCTAGTTCTGGGTTAATACGACTCATTTAATACACTAGACATTAACACAGTGTAGCTTATTTGTGAGAGCCACTTGGATAAAGCAGAGCTAAATTTATGACTGGAACCTGCTTGCAATTTGTACATTTGCAATTCAAAGTCAGACAGACTCATTCAACTGTGCAGTTTTAAATCAAGCATTAAAATGATCTGTTGCTCAAAGGAAGTTATTAGTAATTTACAACTTAACAGAACTCCACAGCTAGCATAATTCATTTAACTTGTTACTTAGCTAGTTTGCTACGTAATTAAGTGACATTTGCTTCTTAACTGCTTAAAAACTCGGTACTGTATATTATAATAATGTAAAATAATGGAATTGAATAATTTCCATTTTGCATTTTAATGGTTTATAAAATGAATATGTACTCTTTGGTGTTCTTCACTTTTAGTGAGATTAACATGCAGGTGATGAGTCTTCAGTTAATAGTCAGTAGGTCACTATAAGGTAGAGAATATGCATACAATGTTCTTAAATTGTAAGACAAATAACCACTGTTCTAACATACTGGGTATTTCATTTGATTTGTTAGTTCATAATTTAATGAAATCTATATAATGTTTTAAAAACCTGAGCTTAACTATTTGCTTTCCCATTATAAAGAGGTGATTATTGTCATATGAGGAGAAAATGAGGTGGTGAATGCAAAGAGACGATACAAAGCAGCTTTATGAAGAAATTGTGCAAAACGTGCTGAGCAATAACTTGGAAAAAAACAGTCCGGAGATCAATAAACAAGTGACTGGGTAAATCAGGCACAAAGAGCAGGGCAGAATCTATATCATAGCACCAGTCCGAGGCAGTAAGCCGGAGCAAGCAGTTTATCTTCAGGAAGACCAATATGCAGTACCTTAAACAGAGAATGGGGAAACAAGCAGAGTTCATACACAAACGGTAGCAGCCAGAATACAGAAATCTTTTGAGAACCAAGTCATGCAAAGTGCAGGAATGATGAAACTTAAAGAAACAGGCAGAGGAATACATCTGGATGCCCTGACAATGACTCCATAAAGGCACACAGAGGCCTACCAAGTGGATGATGCAGGCACCTCCATGGATGTCCACATGCCTGAGGGGCTGGGCGAACTTGTGAACTGTAAGCCTTTGAATGCAGTATTGTGTGTATCAGCAGCTATGGGATCTGTGACAGCAAAGCACAGGCCATGGGAACTTTGACAGGCAGAGAAGGGCCAGTGAGAGTGGGGACAGAGCAGAGCTGCTGACACGGGAGGGGTTGTCAGAACAGAGCAGAGACCGCTGGCGTGCAGCATTAGGGCAAAGCAAAGACCACTGGAACGTCAATAAGGAGCTGGGAGGTGCTGGTTTCCAATAATGTTCCAGGAGGTTCCGGTGATAAAGTGTGGTGGCTTATTGGTTAATGTACAGGATTGTGATCCCACCTCCACCAAGCTGCTACTGTTGGGTCCTTGAGCAAGAAAACCCACAACTGCTTAATCTTTGTATCACTTGTAAGCCTCTCTGGATAAGGGGTCCACTACAGTGCTTACAAAAATGTGGGTATATTTCATTATGGGATATTTACTTGTGAAGTATCCCCTGATTTGTGAGCAGTAAAAATGCCTGCACCATAGCAGCATCAGGCTTATGGGACAGCATGAGTGAAGTCATGTAAAGAAATTTGCATTAAAATGTCACTTAATGTTTGTATTGTATTATGTGTACTAATTACTAAGATAAGTTATTTCTTGTCAAAGATTAGATCCATGTTAAAGCATAAAGCTATTGAATCAGTTGTACACTTTTACATACAGGGGTTCGACAATGAAACTGAAACACCTGTCATTTTAGTTTGAGAGGTTTGTGATGTATCAAGAGCCACGGTATCCAGGGTATGGTCAGCATACCACCAAGAAGGACGAACCACATCCCACAGGTTTTAACTGTGGACACAAGAGGAAGCTGTGTAAAAGGGATTTTCGGGTGCTAACCCGGATTGTATCCAAAAAACATAAAACCATGGCTGCCCAAATCACGGCAGAATTAAATGTGCACCAAAACTGTCCGTCAGGAGCTCCACAGGGTCAATATACATGGCTGGGCTGCTAGAACCAAACCTTTGTCTAAAACCAGGTGTTTAAGTTTCATGCATAAATTGAAAAAGGAAGGAAAAGTGTCTTCTGGTGTGAAAAAGATTTTGTGTTGTTTTTAGTATCTTCAACCCTCCTTTCTTGTATCACCGGAGCCTAAATGATCACTTAGAATCAGGCAGCTGTCACTAAGGCAGCACAGTCTGTTTTGTTTCACTCACTTTAATTTCATCCTATTTTAATCCACCTGGTAAAAAGACAGTGACGGAAAACATTGTTTAGCCAAACTGGCGCAGCCGAAACAACAAACTTCCTAGCTTCCTCTACTTTTTCCTCTAATTTGATAAGGCTCATACTGTGCTTTAGATGTAAGCAGATTTTGCAGTTATCAGGAAAACAACTGAATTGCCAGCTGTGCATGTTTTAATTTTGGACATTACTGACAGTTTTGACAGCTGCATGGTTTTGTTTAAGCTACTTGCATCAGTTGGATTTGTGATTAAATTTCTTCTTCTTACACTTTGTAAAGCTTTTTAATGCAAAGCTGTAGGTTCTAGTATTGACCTTTGTATTGATTGTTGGACTGTGTCAGCCTAGTGGGTAAGAAATTTGATTATGAACCAGAAGGTCCAAAGTTCAATTCCCATCTCTGCCAGGCTGCCACTGTTGGGTCCTTGAGCAAAACCCTTAACCCGCGTCTGCTTGAAATAGTAAGATTGTATATACTTTGTATTTTAAGTTACTCTGGACTTTAAGGACAGCTGCTGAATGACATTAATGTAAATTTCTGTCACTCTGTATATAAAATGTATATAACAAGGATGAACTGAGATGAAATGGTAATACTATTTCTAATGGAAAATAAAACAAAACAAGGACTTCTGCATATACAAAATGCAGGACAGTACAAGGGCAAGGACTGTGGAGAAAAGTCAACGAAAACTTATTTACAAGAGATTTAAAGAAACATCAAGACTCGCGCTGACCGAGATTGCTGTAGATTATCCTCAGTCTTCAACCTCCGTCACGTTCCACCTCATCAGCTTTTCCTTTTCTAGACATTAACAAACTTATTAGTTTGTTCCCTTGTGTTTTCTTCCCTTCATCTCATAGTGGTGAATTGCACTGATCCAGGCTTCGTGGACAATGCGGTTCGGCACTCTCCACATCACTACCCTGAGAGCTTCAGCTATCAACACAGTGTGATGTATCACTGCAAGAGAGGCTTCTATCTGCTTGGCTCCTCTGTGCTCACCTGCCAATCAAATGGACACTGGGACAGATCTCTTCCAAAGTGCCTTCGTGAGTAATTCGCAGTTTGACACCTCGGTGACTAACTGCTAGTGTGTGCATATAATTATGACTATTAATTTAATAATTTTAGTCGAAATTAGTGTATCTTCTTTCTTTTTTGCCCAAGAGGACACCATTACCTTAATTTAATTAAACCAAGATCTAGGAACAACTCCTGATTATACTTTCAGGCCAGCTTTTTACCTCATAATAAACTATAGAAGCTGATATTTGTCAGCTGGTGTGAAAGTCGATGTTGAGCACCTCACAAAAATCTAAATGCAAATCCATTTTTTGAATATATTATTATCAGTTATTTTTAACACATTTAACCTATTTTTAAACTATCTTACAGTTGCTTTCTGTTCTAAAAGTTGTACAGTGCTGTGCAAATATTTTTCTGTTTATAATCTGCTTATTCATTATTTACGTTTTAGGGGTTACTTCACTCTGTAGTTCTACAATTACAGATTGTAGTCCATCTGTCTCTCTACATAGTCCCTATTACTTAGTTTTGTTATCTTTGTATTACTGCAATACAAAGTCCAGTTACCACTATAACTTAAATGAGGAATAGGTAGAATATAAATTAAAAATATAGAATGCCAAATAATTTTTGCACAGTGTTATAGGCTATAGAATGTTTGCTTAGAACCTCTCTTCACCAGTGATTACCATTTCAAAACCAGTCAATCGTCTGTCAGTTTAAAGTTGACACAGATTAAACGATAAACAAAAGCACCCAGTAAGTGGCAGTTATATGGGCAAATTGTTAATAATAATGGTCAGAGGAGACTGGCAAAGTGTGTTTGAGCTACAGTAATGTAAATAAGAACATACAGCAGTGATGAATATAAATTTTGAGCGCACATCATGTCAAATCGTAAGGTGGATGAGGGGCAATAAAGAATAACCCACTATGTCAGGAACAAGAAACTGAGGCTGCTTTATGTACAGACACAAGACAACTGAACTATTGCCTTAACCGTTCATTCTCATCTGCTGCAGCCTGCTGACAGTGTCGCCAGATTTTGTTGTAGCATCACGAATTCGTGGGTCAAACCTTCCTTGTGTCTTGTGTAATGAGGCTACACTGAGTACAGATAGAGCAAAACTGAAATACTGCCTGGTATGTTGAATCTCATCTGCTACAACATGCTGATAGTGGGGTCAGAATTTGCTGTAAGCAGCATGGATTCACGGTTCAAAAAGTCTTCCTGTCATCAGTTCAAGCTGGTGTAATGATGCGGGGAATGTTTTCCTGGCACGCAGTGGGCCCCCTAAAACTTATCGAGCATGGTTTAAAAATGGGCACAGCCTGTCCGAGTATTGTTGCTGATCGTGTGCGTCCCTTTATGACCACAACCCATTTTATTTGCTGCAGAGACCATAAACTGTTACAGTTCAAATAAACCTGTTTTATTCTCTCATGGCTTATTCACAGCAGGCTGCAATATTGTCTCAGTTCCTACATCCTACAAGAACCATTAACGACTTAATACCAGTCTCAACCAAATTGAGCCTAATCAGTTGCCCACATGATTCTTTTTTTCCTCATTCTAACTGGTTTAATGCATTTACCACCAAGGCCATAATAGTTTTGGATTTTTCATTATAGTTAGTTTTATTTCGTTTTGACTTTTTTTTCTCAAATTCAGTTAGTTTTAGTTAGTTTATAGGTTGGGTTTGCTAGTTTTTAGTAGTTATTATTATTATTTTTTAAGCTTAGTTTTACTTTAGTTTTCATTAGTTTTAGTTTTTTCATACATTCGATTATTTTTCAGGTGCAGGACCCAAAAAGGTCAGATTAGGTATTGTGTAATAAAAACTCAACAAAAGATACCATCTAAAACATTTATTCAATGACTGTTAAACAACTAGCTGTTCACTAAATCTGTAACAGTCCACAAGATAGCAGCCTTAAGTGAAAAATGGGTGTAATAGTGCTGCGGAAAATATTCAATATCAACTAAGGACATACATGGAAATAATATATATCATGCAATTTAATAAATATATAGTATAGTATAATATAATATAATAAATATATAGTATTAACTAACCAGCAGCTTGGTGGATGGTGAAAGCACTGCATTATGGCTGTTTGCTTCCCGGTGCTACCTAGCCCGGATGTAGCTTCTCTGTAGGGGAGCTACTCAGAGCTTGTCAAGGTACTCGCAATTAGCCCTCTTGTGCAAGTTTCTCAAATGGATCCAGTATTCCACATATTTTATCACGTTTCCACTACACTTTTATCATCTTCGCAGTCATATTAAAAAAAATCCCATATAGGACTGACATCATTTTTGAGGCTAGCACGGTGAGCATCAACAGACTGTAAACAAGCAGGGCCATCATGCGGGGCCGTAAAGTGCCGGCAGGTAAAGTAAAAATGCTCGCGTGGGAAAAATCGGTTTCACATCAGTTCTTAAGGCTTATAAATAAATTGACAAACATGAAAACGAAGGGTATTTTATCTATAATTTCAGTACGTTTTAGTTCGTTTTGTAAACAATACAGTTTCAGTTAGTTATCGTTTTTTTTCTTTTAATTATCATTTTTATTTATTTCAGTTAACGAAAATGTTTTTTCAATTTTAGTTTTCGTTATTTCATTCGTTTTCGTTAACAATAATAACCCTGATGGGAATACACCGAGTTGTCTTAGTTTCTCTGCATGAGTGTTTCCTGGGAATTGGTACAAGCCAGAACAATGCACTGAGATAATAACTGATTAAAAAAATCACTAAAAGCTACCGATAACTGTACCTACATGTTCCTGAGGAAGCAATGTCAGGGTCTGCTGCTGTCCTTATGCTATGATAGTGATCAGAGGTTGAGGTAGAAGGGTCTGATGCTTCACAGAAGGTGTGAGTCGGGAGAGGTGCAAACAGATGGACTGGGGGAGGGAAAAAGATCTAGATAACCGTATTGGAATGTAAAAAGAAAATACTATATTTGCTATAGCTGAAGAAGTTAAAATGGCATCAGAAACAAATTGATGATTGACATGGGGACAAGGCTATAAATCCAATGGAATTAGTCATTGTCTTTTTTTTAGAGAAGCTTAAGAAGGATTTGGAAAAGCAGGATCCATTTCCGTTATGGTGGAGTTATGGTGTCTCATAATTTTTATCTTTTCTTGATAAAACAACAATGATAGGTGAAAACTGTTGTTCCAGTAACTTTTTGACTCTTGAATGCCTTTTTAGGGTGTTAGACCTGCTTTTCTTGTACTGTGCCTGAGCAGGGTTGGAAACCCTTCTTAGTACCCTGGTGGCCTGCGCTCACATTTGCTTTTAAATGTTCTGGACCTGAGCGTTTTTTTCATCAGGATACTACTTTTTGTGGTTGAAGACGCACTTGCACAGTAGGCTTTATGGTTGTACTTACTTTGTGGCTTTTTGGAGACGACAAACAGCCTTTGTAGACTTATTGATTATGCAGTGCCTGCATTTATTCAAATTTTGCCTGCTCATGCTGTGTGTATAAAAAGATCTTTAAGTATACAGCTGATGTTGTGTTCCATGCTCAGGTAGCACTGTTAGTCCAACTGAAGAGTACCCGGGCTCACCACATAAAATGCAGTTCATGGGGGATGGAGCGATCACACAAGTCGAACTGTACTCAAACATCTTCAGGCAGGGTACAGATGGCATAGTGTGAGGCCACCCTCAGCGCTTGGATTAATATCAGTATCTCAATAAGGCCTATCCTGTATCATTTACTTTTAAGCTTTGGATTAGTGAACAATCTATGAAAATAGACTGCTACCTATTTTATGTAGCCTTCCTTCTGCAAAAAATAGTCATAAATAGTCATAAAATGTATGCAACATGTCCCAAGATAAAAAAAACTAGGGTAGGGGTTTTACAATGCTGGGAATGGGATCAGATTAACTCCCATCCTCATATTCTAACTCAGAATGACTGACAGGGAGATGCTCCAGTTTCATACCCTTATGGAACAGACCACTCTCTGTTCTTGTCGGTTTCAGTTAGTACAATGATATCTGCTAAATAATTGATACAATCATATTGTCATCTTCGGTGGTGTATAACAGTTAGTATCAAAACTGCAGCTGTTTTAGCAATGGCATAATGACCATATATAATTATTTCTCATAATTTGTTTCATTTCTTGTTCTAATGTTTTTATTTATTTTTATGTAAATGACTTTTCACTATGTGTGACAGGCGCTTTACAAGTAAACTTGCATTGCTTCAGTGTCTTTATCTGAATACAACCAGAAAATACAGAAATGTGTATGCAATATTTAAAAACCGAAAGCTAAGGTAGGCTTCAGTGGTATTTAGTTTGACCCTTACACCCATAGCAGCATTTGGTAGCTTCATTTGGATGCTTGTTGACCCTTTTACACTCTGAAGAAGCTTGATTAGGAGTGGTCTTTTTTTGAGGGGTAGCAGCCAAAGAACACTTTTTCTCAAGGAGAACTGGGTGAAAAGGCTGAGATATACTAAAGTTCAGTAAGAAGATCAGTGGTGTTGTCCAGTATAGTGACAGACTCAAGCAAATTTCCGGTCCAGTTGTCAGCAATTTGCTATATATGGTCATTGCATCACCGCTAAAATAATTAATGGTGGGGTACGACTTTTGTACCGTGCTGTAAATTTGCAAACAACGTTTAGAAGTAAAGACATTTTAAGACAAAAGTTGAACTGAAAGGTAAGTATGCTGAAGGAGAAAGGTACTGATCACCAACATTAAAACCTTATCCCAACTGTGAAGCATGGTGGCAGCTGTAGACTTGAATGATCAGACTAAATCTGTGACTACAACATTGCCAGGTCTGTCTCATTTCTCTCTAATTAACACAGATGGCTGGCATATGTTGCTAATAGTGAAACAACACAGCAGTGTAGTGCCATACCTAGTCCACTGGGATTGTTAGGGGCTTTACTTATTCTGTTTAGCATAGTATTATTTATTTCATTCCAAGATTCTGACCTTTATTGACTTTCCGTAATTGGTTTCATAATAGCTTTAATTATACTGATCACTCATACAGAAGTGTTTGTATGCGCATTTGAATGTTTGTAGCTCAGAATATATCTGACCTTCTCGTGGAACCTAGAATCGTCCACTAAACTCTGCTTGTCTTGCCTTTGTTTACCTTTTCAGATCTTCCTGCTTGCCTGTCCACCCTGTAAAACAGCCATGGTCATATTTAGGTAAGCACTGGAGAACTTACTTGCTTAATAGAAATACATGTGGAGCAGTTAACAGCCCTGTACAGGTCATAGTCATGGACTCGAACTAGGGCAAATTGTCTAAACAGACTGAGAGCGTTTTTTGACCCTCACCAAACTTTATAATAAGTACTGTGCATTCTGACAGATCTCCTGACATTAATAAGACAAAGATTTCAGGGAACCAAAATTGAAAAAACTAAACCAGGCTTGGCTTAAAAAGCCTGACTTGTTGAGTTCGCTTGCTTTATGGCATACCCTCCTGATCTCAGCCCTATAGAGAATATTTCATTTCACGTTAAATAAATGTGGACTGTGGTAGTCTAGCGGTTAAGGTACTAGACTCTAGTCCAGGGTTCAAATCCCACCTCTGCCAAGCTCCCACAGTTGGGCCCCTAAGCAAGGCCCTTAACCCACGATTGCTTGGATTGTAAAACTGTATAAGTTGTAAGTCGCTCTGGATGAAGGCGTCTGCTAAATAATGTAAATACAAACTAATTCGGAATCATTTTCAACTTGTCAACAGTCTGAAGCCAATTCCATTGAGTGGAACAACACTGACTCTTATTTCAGCAAAAACATGTCAACAAAGGTTCATTAGCAAGTTTTATTCTTAATTAACCTGGTCGGGGTTGCATAGGGTGTCCAGTGGCCATCCCAGAGAAAATAGTAAACATTGTTTCAGATATTATATTCTACATTTTTCTTGTAAAGAGTCTGTAGCAAACCTTTTTAGTAAGTGTTTGGATTATGAACCGGAGTAGAAGTGCATCTGTCAGTTAAAGTTTATATGTAATAAAGCAACACAGCTGACTTGCAAAAAACCCAGGGAGGAGATGTGCCGTATTTTCTGAACAAGATTTGATGTAGTGCCACTGAAACCCCCACTTTATTTAGAACCGTTCTAGCTCTCAACACTTTGCCCTCAAGACTGGTGGCAGGTGGAAGCTGTTCATTTGATTGCTTTTTGTATCTTAGTGTACTGTAATAAGCATTTTCATAGTCTTGTTGTACGTATGACTACATCATGAATGATCAGAAGGTGAAAACTGTTTGAAAGTCACAGCAGTGAAAGTTTGGTTTTTGAATTATCGACACTCATACAGTGTTAAATCTCAATATGTAAAAAAATCCTGCTGATTCAGAGTCAGATAACTGTTAGAATTTATGAACTGTGTGAGATTTGAGCATGAGTGAACATGAAGGTACGAGTATTTTTAACTGTGCTAAAATTTAGGAGCAGCCCGTCAGAGGGAGAGACATAAATCTGACACAAACCTCTTTTTCCCTTCTCTATTAGCTTATCCACATTCAACACTCTGCCTGTGCTCAACACGCTGCTAGAGATTAGTTATAAGCACTTTTAACATTATTGGGTGTAGTTTTGACACACTTGTGTTCTGCAGTTAAAAATATGCAGTACAATCACATATAGGGTTCACCCCTTTTTCTACCTGTCAGAAAACGCTGATTAAACAATCATCTCCAGGTTTAGGATGGGTGTTTTTTATTGTATATTGTGTTGTATCTGATATTGGACATTTTGCATACAACAGTTCTGTTTAAGCATTAAAGATAGGTTTCATCAAAATGTCCTTGCAAGTTCTGTGCTGTTGAACATTTGAAGTTCTGGCAGGCTACCTTCTGTCTTGCTGCTGTGTATGCAAATCACGGCTTGTTAGCTGGCAGTCTGAGGTCATTCCTGGCCAGCTAAGAGCTCATAAAACAAATAATGACCCAAATTCCAAAGAGTTTGTCCGTTTTCACCCTTGTTTAAAGAGATGAGATCAACCTGTACCAGGGTTTTGTCATGTTTATGGAGCAGAATGCTATTTATGATGCTATGTGGTTCTGCTGTCTACAAGTTCTCCCAAAAGGCAAATAGACTTATAATACGAAACATAAAAGCAAATTTTAACAGCATAAAAATGGGAAGTGGAAGCAGTGCTTTGATAAGAGGTTTTTATCTTTCCATAGATTATGAACATACGAAATACAGTGTTCTCTCACCACTTTGCGGTTCACCTTTTGCGGACTCGGTGCATCGCGGGTTTTCAAAAAATATTAATGGAAAAAATATATTGCGGATTTTTGCTGTTTCGCAGGTTTTTGTGAAACTTCTACATTAAAAAAATATCAATTCTAACCATAAAGGAATGTTATAAATGATAAAATATTAGGATTTACAGTAAATAGCTGATGTTTCTACTCAATGTGTAGGATATTTTGGTGCTGTAAGTTCGGTAAAGACGGAGCATGTGTGATACGAGAGTGATGAATGAAGTGTTAAGTAAAGAGAACGTTCTATTACTTCAGAGTGTTGCTTGATTATTCAACAGTTAAAAACACTACAATAGAGTATTTACTCAGCGGATGAATACTCACCAAAAATGAGAAGTAAGACGAGAGCATCGCCCACCTGAGTCGCTACTTACCGACATGACAAGTTTTTATCTGCAGTTTTGTGTTCGCTGTTTGTGAAAGTTTCATTATAAACTGAATTCATTTAAGCCCTACGATGTTACCCAAACGTTATGCAGATAAAATAGTGTAGAAATACTTAAATAAATACTTAAATAAATATAGCGTCCCTACTTTTTGTTTATCGCGGGTGGTCTTGGAACACTGTACACTTTCTGAAGTGGGAATTATAAAACTTACAATTCTTATGTAATTTAACTTTGACAGAATAATTATACTCAGATAAATATAGATGTGCCTTAAGTAAAACTTCAGAAATTCACACAATACAATCATTCGTATATAATACATTATTTGGATGCCAGTCTGTTGCAAGGCGGCTAGCCCAAACTCCCACTCCCCCTCAGTTTGTCTCTTCTCCCTCAAACACAGCCAGTTGTGCTCCACTGATTCTTGACCTGACTGGAAGGCATCACTGGGAGCCGAAACTGGGTCACCACAGTAGTTAAGTTATAGCCGCTGCACAAATTGAGATCAAGTGAGATTAAATACTAATCTAATATGGATGAAATTAGAAGTTATCCCCTTAGCAGCATTATGACATCAAGTAGATGTAGTCTATGTAGATACTGACCCAGGTTTGTAGAAATAAAAGGTTACTGGTTGTTTGAAATATTGATATGGCATTTTTAGAATGGACTTCTTTCTAAAAAATAAAAAGCAACAGACCACTCTGTGGGCAATGTACATAAGGCTTGCAGCGTTTAATAAAGATGTGTGGTGGAAAAAGTACTCGAACCATGTACTGGTGTATTTTACTTTGAGACGCCCAAGGTAAAATATTACTCCTGTTAATGTAGAAGTCAGAGTAAAAGTACCAAATCAAACACAAAGCTCTTTTTTTCCTTCTCTATTAGCTTATTCCTCCTTCGACACTCCCTGCTGTGTGTTCATCACGCTGCTGGAGATTAGTTATAAGCACACTTAACATTCTTGGATGTAATTCTGAGAAAAAATGCAGTACAGTCACATATAGGGTTCATCCCTCTGGCTACTTGGCAGAAAAAGCTAATTAAACAAGCATCTCCAGATTTAGGATGGGTGATTTTGTTGTATATTGTTTTGTATTTGATATTGGATATTTTACATTTTACAGTCCTGTTTAAGCATTAAATGTTCTTGCAAGTTCTGTGCTGTTGTTCTGGCAGGCTACCTTCTGTCTTGCTGCTGTGTTTGCAAATCGCGTTTTTGCATTTAAATGTACTTGATTATCAAAAGTAAAATTATTATGATTAATTATGGCTCCAATGTCCTATTATTGTTTATGTAGCAAAACCTAATCAACTAATTGTTAGTGAATAGACTTGTGTTACTCCTGATATAAAAATCTATTCACAGAATGTCATTCACTGGTCTAACAGATCTAAACCAATTGTATTCATGTAACATTTTACTCACACATGATCCAAAAGGTACGACTGATTTTACATAATGTTAGATATTTGACTTTGAAATGTAAGTAAATAGTCACTCAAAATGGGTCTTAAGTAAAGATATGCAAAAAACTGCAAAAATTACCCATGAATTCCATTTACTTTGTTACTGTACCCATATTGTGACTATGTTTATGACCCCCCGTAGATGGCACTTTGTTACTATACCCATATTGTGACTATGTTTATGACCCCCCATAGATGGCACTTTGTTACTGTACCCATATTGTGACTATGTTTATGATCCCCCATAAATGGCACTTTGTTACTGTACCCATATTGTGACTATGTTTAGATGGCACTTTGTTACTGTACCCAAATTGTGACTGTTTATGACCGCCTACCCCCCATTGATGGCACGTTAAGAAACTCTGATTATTTGCTGTGCAGTACTGTTACGAAAGCTTTGAATCACAGTGAATTCTTAAACTGGTATAAAAATTAAGGTGTAAAATAGGAATCCGGAGAAGCTATTGACATTCACATTTTAGGATGATTATTGTCCCTTTCACTCATTATACATTAACTTATTATTTTTCCCTTTAAGGCTTCAGGTCCACATGTTGAATGGTGCCCTGTTGGCTCTTCTCTTTCCTGTGGTCAACACAAGATTAGTAAGTACTGTTGTCGTTCATATTTTGTTACATTTGTTATTTGGAGTTTATCATTGACTAGAGCTGGTTAAAAAGCCTTATGAAGAGCATATCTGGCTGCATGCAAATGACCTGTCTGTAACTTATTCATTAGGATGGTGTGTTCATGCAAAATCTATATATCATTCAAATTAAAAATGATTTCTGCTCATATTTCTGTTCGCTCATATTTCAAATCATGTTCACAGGTGAGTTTTGAATGCCCCTCTGATAATTCATTCATTATCTTATGCACTAAATGTATTATTATTAACAGTCATTACAGTTACACTTAGTAGCTCCCTACACAAGTGCACTACAGAGTGACCAGTGACCGTTTATTGGCAGGAGTCTAATACAAATATTTTCACTGAACTGCTTGTGAATTACATATCACACTTCTTCTGAAGTTACCCTTCTCTGAAAACCCTTGAAGCAGATGGGTTACAGCAACAGATCACCACTACGAGTGCCACTGCTAAAAACTAGCTATTCCCATATGGACTACTGGTTAGGATCACTGGTTTTTAATCAGGCAACCCGGGCTCGACTCCTGGTATGGGAACTTATTTGTGGGACTGTGGTGGCCTAGTGGTTAAGATACTGGACTATGGACCAGAAGGTTCAGGGTTCAGATCCCACCTCTGCCACAGTTGGGTCCCTTAGCAAGGCTCTTAACCCACGAATGCTTGGATTGTAAGACCGTATTAATTGTAAGTCGCTCTGGATAAGGGCGTCTGATAAATGACATAAATGTAAACTAGCTAAGAGCTAGTTGTTTGAAGGCCCAAAAATCTTGTGATGTTTTTATTAATAATTAAAATATGTGCTGGACCTTCTAAGTTGATCATAGGTGGATGTACCAAGTAGTTCTGAGAAAGCATTACTAAGAATGATACCAAGATACTGTAAGTAATATTGAAACAATCTCCCCAAGCACCCCATAAGGTTTCTGAAGCAGTCTTACTAGCATAGGCCTAAGAATCCAGACGGAGCTGTTTAATGAGTTACACGAGGTGAGGATAGAGTGCTGGTGGCAGTGGTGATTGTGATATAGGATACTTTTAACTGAGCAGCAGATTGGCAGAATATTTTCTCACAGGAATATCCTTTCTCCAGTGCTTTTATAGACTGTAGTAATACATGTAGATATACAGGGGTTAGACAATAAAACTGAAACACCTGGTTTTAGACAAAGGTTTGGCTATAGCAGCCCGGCCGTTTATTTTGACCCTGTGGATCCCGACGGACAGTTCTGGTAGAAACAGGAGAGTTGAGGTGCACATTAAATTCTGCCATGATTTGGGCAGCCGTGGTTTTATGTTTTTTTGATACAATCCGGGTTAGCACCCGAACATCCCTTTCAGACAGCTTCCTCTTGCGTCCACAGTTAATCCTGTTGGATGTGGTTCGTGCTGACATTTTCAAAAAGGTTTGGCCTTAAAAAAATATAAGTCCATAGATTTCAAAATGTCCAAAGCATAGTGAAGCACTTGGATTACAATAATAAAGCAAGACCGTTGAAGATTTGGATCAAATCAGCAGAACACTTTAAATTTGGGCAAGTCAGTATGTGTGCAATGTTGCATAATTAGTACTAGTGGTTTATGCAACTGCGTGCAGCACAGCAGAGACTGACAGTCGTCCAATGCAATTGCATTTTTTAAACACCAGAGGGTGCAGTCTTGTGTCATGGTACTCTGCATTTAAAACTCCTAATTTCTGTTAATGTTTTGTTTGAATTTGTATACGAGATTTTGAATTGTTATTGCAAAGAAACAGTGTGAAGTTAATATTTTCACTTGGTTATTTACTATAGGGTGATGCTGCAACAGAACATTTTATTTACAATACTAAACCTCTGTTTATAGACATTTCTATAAATTGCAGGGATCTTGATTAAATGAAGTTTTTTGTTCAAGAAAATGTGCATTTTTGCATTGTTTACACTTCATACAATCATAAGATATTAAATCATGAACTCGTTATGGTGAATCGAATTGAATTTCGAGCAGTGTCTATTGTTACACCCATAATAATACACAACTGTAAATGGTCAAGCCTGAAGCATTATGTCACTCTGGAGTTCAGTCTTCTTGTTGGTGTTTTTCCTGTTGTCGATGCACGTGTTCAGCCCAAAAAATGACAAAACAACCACATCAAACCTGACTGCGTCTTGAAATTCGCTTTGAATTGGATTAGAAACCACAATGGCGGTTTGAATCAGATTTGGGAAGTTTCATGGGGTTTTTAACCCGTCAGACTACACAGATTCTGCCCTCCCACAAAATGAGTTCCATTTAAAATAACTGTGTTCAGTGGGACCAGTGCTAGCTAATACCAATGACATTACTTGGAGTAAGCTGCCGATCAAGAGGTGGCCAAGAAGGAGTTTCTGTTAGGAAGGCATCCAAGAGCTTGTACTGCTTTTTGGACTCTCGTTTCCCACGGATGTTTTTGAGACATTGCAGTAAACATCTTTCAGTAACAACCTATAGAACCAAAACATTCAAGCAGATTCTTATTATCAAACTGTATTATCTGTATTATTAGTACTGTTATTATCCTTTCAATAAAATGCTTAGCATAAATTAGCAGTGGCTGTTAAAATTATTGGTGAGTGAAAACAAGTGTGGTGTCGACATTCTTTTTCTTACCTCCAAAAAGTAGCACATGAAGAAGTTAAGAGCAGCGAGGGCCAAAAGCAAAAAGTTGTAGCTCATGTCAGTGATGTTATATAGTTGTAGAAGTCTGTGCAAGACTGAGCTGGGGCCTATCACCACCCAAATCATTATTGCAAACTGGACCAGCAGCACAAGCACAAATAAGACTACAAAGGGACAATGCAGGACAAAAAGAAAATTATGAAACAGTAAACAGTCATGTCAAATTTATTTTAATATACTACTTACAAAAATTAGGCTACACTTCAAAATGAAATCTTTCAAAATTAAATAGCCTCTAGTTTTTGTGAGCAGCAAACCAAGGTGGGAAGAGGATTTCTAGATTGTCAGCAAATGTGTGAGAAACTTATTGAAACGTTTAAAAGCATTTGGAAAGTTGGAAAGTTGGAAAGGATAATATTTAATTCCGCCCTCTACAGTGTATAATATCATTAAAGGATTGAATAATGACTATGTAAATATCATACTTTTGTGTTTCGACCTTGCTCAAAGCTTAAAACCACTTGCACTTCACCTGTAATCAACTGTCAAAAAGATACCAAAATGTTCTTTTTGCTATTTGTTGACCAAATCCCTAGCTGTATTTGAAACCATACACATACATGGCCAGTATTATATTTATTTTATTTCATATTTTAATTCAGCCTGGCTGGAGCATAAAACTACTTTCCCTGCTGGATGGTCATTTCAATGAATTGTCCACCATCTGTGGCCGTCCTGACACAGCTGTAAGGAGGTGTTGGGAGCAGTGGATTTGTGAGGGCAAATACACATTGAGAACATACTCCAGAGGGCCCAGACAGACCACCAATAGAAAGGATTGTTTGATCCACCGACAAGCACAAACAGCTTCCACAGTTTTTTCTGCCCACCATCCAGACACAGGTGGCACCTTCATACACCCAGTCTCTTCCAGAATCATTCCCTGGTGCTGATCAGAAGGAAATTTGTTGTCACGGTACCTGTTACATGACCCGCCAATGACAGCCAGCCACCGTCATCTTTGTTTGCAGTGACGTCGAGAACAAAAACCTTGGACTGCTATGAACTTGAACCATATCGTCTTTAGACACACATCACGGTTCTGTCTGGGATCACATGATGATCGAGTTCAAGTATGGGGTCCTCATGTTGAGCCGTTCAATACTGCCTTTGCTGTGGAGTCGCACACTGTCCCAACTGCTAGTGTGATAATCTCTGGAGTTATCACTTATAATAGTCAGTCACCCTAGTAGTGATAGGGGGGGACAGTGATAGCTCAGAAATCATAGCTTCATCCCTATAGGTTTCCTCTCATGGCAGGGCTTCCACCTGGCATTTTTCAGCAGGATACTGGATAACCTACGCATCGCACAGGTTTCCCAGGAACGTCTCTGTCAGATTGCAACACTTTCTTGGCCTGTCCATCAACAGATGCATCGCTAATTGACTTTAAATGACTTTACAGCATGTAGTGAAATGTTTTGATATGTAATAAAGCATGTCTAAGCGGTCAACAATCTCTTACCAAGAGCTACACTACCCACTCTTGTGTTCTGCATATGTGTGTGATATTTATACAAATATGCTGTTTATAGTGCATATAATGAGTTTATAGTGAATAGTACATTTCTTCTGGTAATAGAAGAAAATAATCTTTATGGTTAAATTGGTGTCGGAAACTATAAAAACTATAAATGCAGCAATTTGCAGTGACAGGATCAGACTGAACCATTATCCCACATTTAAACACAGCAAGTCAAGTGAAAATAGAGACACTTCAAGCAATAGGCCAAGATGATTTCATAACACTATATAGCAAGGCAAAGGAATGAGGCATGTTTGAGCCAGATAAATCTCAGACAGAAACAATAATAATACATAATGCATGTCAATTAAATAGTATACTGTAAAAGATTTGTCATTTTATTTTGTTGAAAAAAGTTTGGAAGCAAAAGGAGTATATGTGTTTGGGGGGCTCCAAACCATTTTGATCTAGAAAAAGGTGACTAAGAGTCAGTGTCAGTGTGGTTTCTTTATATGACATACTGACAGTATCTTATATATAAAGGTACTGACAGAAAATGGATTTATTGTTTGTGTGTCTATGAAAAATAAACAGAAAAAAATGCAGACAAATACAAAACTATACAGTCCTATAAATAGAAAAAAATGGAATTAGCATAAACATAGATGGATTCTATATAGGATAAATAGAAGCTTAATAAAGTGAACCCTAAAAAAGTTAAAAGAATTCCTTAAGTTTAAAAACTGCATTAAGAGAGAAAACAATGGCTTAGAAAATGTAAAAAAAAAAACAGTGAAAAGAGAAAAAACTAGAAGATTCTGAAACACTGGAAACTAAATGAAATAATAAAGAAATAATTATATAATTTATTTTATCTAAATTATTATATATATTTTCACTGTTAAAGTTCTTAAAAGTTTTGTTGACACCCAGCTGGAATTATTGCTTGTTTTAATCAGTCACATGCTAAAGATGTGATGGACTAACATTACACTGTAAAGTTCTGGATTCTTTCTTTAAATCTTACCGTTGAAGTAAAGTGGTTTCTTGTAAGGATAACCTTTTGTCACTACTATAGACATTGTGATATACTGGAACCCTGACACAGCAAACACACTTGTGTCCTCCATGTTTGGCAGATTTGCTGCCCCTGCAAATGTGGAATTGAGGGGGATGTACCTGGAAATGTAAAAGATAATGCTAAAAAAATACCCACTTTTAACTTTATAACAATTATCACGTAATTTCTTGAAATTACCAGTCTTGTGAGGTGGTGATGAATAGCGCTGCCACCTGGATGATGACGAGCAGCACTGTGTGCATGAATAAAGTACAGAGAACAGGCAGAGCAAAAAGGCTTGCAGGGGGGCGTTGGGAGTGAAGCTCATCACTGGGTCCCCCTCGACCCATTACTATAGCAAGCACAGTTACCACGACCAGGTCAAAGAACAGAAACTGTAAATCACCCAAGTTTGTTTTTATCTAAAAAACAAGATCAAATATTTTGAGAAATCACATTTTAAAATGGACACATCTACATGGAATGAACAATCAGTCACATGGACAGCTAATAAATAAATAAATCACCCATCACCCCAGAATGTAAAGTACACAGAAACAAAACAAAAATAAGATGTTCACTTGGTCAGTAGGGAGCCTGTTGTGTGCACGTACAGCACTAAGCAAAAGTCATAACCATTATAGAACCGTATACAGTATAATTATTTTTAGTCTCTGTATCTATATATAAGCATTAAATACAGCAGAAAAAAAGCTTCTATAGACTACAGTGGCAAGTATTTAGTGTGACCTCCCCTTGCACTTGCATTTGGCAGCTTCATATGGCTCCCAATGTGACCCTTTTACAATCTGATCAAGGTATACAGTCAGGAATAGTCTTTTTTTAGAAGGGTAGCTGTTAAGAATTGGAAAAAATAGAATGGAATGGCAAACTCAAGAAATTTTTGGGTCCACTCATCAGCAGTATATTATAAATGGTCATTATACTATTGCATCACAGCTAATGGTGAGCTAAGACTTTCACAGTACTGTATGTGCTTTACAGTAAACACGGTTCAAAACATTAACAAAGAACTATAATTTCCACACCTGCTTACGAACCTGGAAGCTTGCTACATTGACAGTATGTAAACAATTCAAATGAGGATTAAGGATGTTTAGTTATCGCATGTTCCCAGGCCAGGTAAAAATTTGCTTTAAGAAATTTCCTTACAGTCGATTCTGGTTAATGGGACCACATCGTGACACGATGGTTTTGGTCCTAATAACCGGCTGGTCCGATTAAACAAACATGTCCTATGTTACAAGACGGGACGTGCTATGTAACAT
>JAVSBV010000097.1:10290888-10309348 GCA_033117975.1 Parotocinclus spilosoma
CAATATATATATATATATATATATATATATATATATATATATATATGTGTTATTCTAAGATTACTTGAAGGCACACTGAACAACAGAAAATCAGACATTATACACCTCAGAAATATAGCAAAATAAACAAGCATGTCAAGGCCATATAGACTGCCCACTTAGCTCTCAACTCTATTCTGCTAAGCTCTATTCTGCTGCCACATTTTCCCCTGCCAGATTTCCATGTGCAAGTGATGTGGGAACGTTCTGATCTCCTGTGTGAGTCAGGCATTTTGCTGACATTCTCTGCCACCAGTTATTGTCCAGACAGGATAATGCAGAGTGTTTAATGATGGAAAAAACAGCCAGAGTCCATACGTGTTGTTAGAGATGCTCTATTAATGTCAAACTCAAGCCAGAGTCTGTATCGTTTCCCAGTACACATGACTACACACTCAGCTGGGATGGTTAGAAGGTTGTTGTGTTACATCTCAGTCCAGGGAAAATATCCAATAACTGCCACTGCACACAACCTGAACACACAAAAAATACAAAATTAGGCTCAGGAATCCGGCAAAGTTGATTATTAGGGCAAAAGCAAGTGCCCAAAGCAAGCATCAAATAATGGTGGTGCTCAAAGTAGTTTCAAATACCTAAACAATTACCCAAATTAAGTTTCAAATATAACATGAGTTATATTTGCAAGCTCCAAAACATTGAACCTGCCCAACTGACATCAGCAACATCTGACATGCTGAGGCTCACATGACATGCCCACACACAGTAAGAGACATGAGAAATAATAATAATTCTTGTTGATTACCACAAATAAAGCTCCTATTATAACTCAGGAGACAGCTATTCCAACTTGTTACATAACCCATTACATGCCTCAAAGTTAGATAAGCAAGGAACTAAAAGTACTTCCCTCAACCTGTTAGGACAAATACAGTCAATTAAAACATGATAAATACATGGCATGACAAATACATGGCTCCAAAACCCATTGCATTGCCCTAAGTGTTCATAAACCCCAGTTGATGTGGACAGCAACCACCAGCCATTAACACTCCATCTTTGATAAAGTTAGCCACAGAGTGTTACTCCAAATCTGGTTTACCCACCGCAAACTGGAGACACTTTTGACCGCAAAGAAGAATCCCTTTTGTGAGCTGAAACATGTGAAGCATATAATTAGCCCTAAAAAGCAGGGTGCCCAGACAGCCCAACCCATTCTCCACAACCTGTCCCCCACATACTTGGTTATGTGCATTCAAAAAGGAAGAAGATGGATCAATAGTCGCTTTGTCTTCTATGCTTGCATCATCACATAAGCAGGAAACACATCATGATACTGCTGCTCCATGAAATTGTCAGTACTTGCAATGCCACAGCCTTGTATATCATGCTACCTGCCAGGTCATTCCTTCAAAATCACAGAAACACCACTGAGAAGCAAACTGTGAACAAACAGTGGTTTCATTAAAATCAGAACATTTTTATCATGTTTGTTTTAAAATTGCAGAGCAATACTTTTATACAACATGGCTAAATCATAACACCTTATAGATTCAGCCATACAGCAGGTCTAATACTCATATCCTAAGCTAGATGCATGTGACATGTTACTGTCACTTTTTATTTAGCTGGCTCTAAAATAGATTTGGATACCACCCATTTTCTGCACAAAATGCAGTTCTTGCACTTTGTTCAAATGCTTTATGTAACCAAATATATTTGTTACCTGGATGTCACTTCAGTCTCTGAAAAGCTTCTGTCAGAGAAAATTTTCTCACTCTGGCAGTCTGGCGTCTAATGTTATATAGCTGACGTTCAGATATATAATGGGTTTGTGGTTAAATCACCACAGTATTTTGACATTTGTCACATTTACCTCATTATTGTTTACTGAGGCAAAAAAATCAAAACCATGCTTTTTATGTCTGCCTTGGCAGAGCAAAGCTGTATGACACCGCCTTCGTCTTGTACTCCACTCTGTGACTGACATGAATTTCCAGCATGCCTGTATGCAATGGGGTTGGGAGAGCAAGCCTGCAACATTTACAGCAATATTTTTTAGAAGTTGTTAATATTTTCATGACAGTGGTGATTTTTAAATAAAAAATCCACTTTCTGAAGTATCAATGCTGAAGTTGTGTGTTGTGATAAACATTGGGAAAAAATCCTATAGGGCATTAATACAATCACAGCTTAAGCCCAGAAGGTTCACCTATAACGCCACCCCTGGTAACAGCTTAATGCAGTTATTTATGTTGGTGGCTTTCTTTTTGATCCAACTGCCTAGTTTCTGAGTATTGGGCAAGTCTTGACTCTAAAATATGAGTTATCCACTGTTTGACAGAATGTTTATATTTCCCCATATATTATCATGGGAATTAAAATAGCTGCATAGTATGAACATCAGTTTACTTACAACCTGGGTTGAGTTCGGCTTTTAATGTGAATGCCCCTGGCATTAAATTTTGCTGACATAACTGAAAGTAAATAGAGCGTTTCGCATATGTCCGAACAAGGTGGACATTTTCCCAAATTAATTCCGATAGGCCCCTGGACAAGGTGCTTTTCAGCACTAAACTCATAATTTTAATGTCCTAGCCCTGCAGGATGTGTTAAAATTTAAATGATAAGCTAACTAGACACTTAGGATGTGTAATACAGTTATTATGTACAGGTCAGAAAATTTTCCTAATCATTAAAATTTATAACACTCTTTTAAATCAAAGAAATAGGGCTCTTTGGGGAAGACGTGGCATATTTCTGTACATTGTCCATCAGCAGCTTTTAAGTCATTCCCACATTTCAGTATCTCTTCTGCACCTCCTTTACATTCAGGGCTTCGGGCAATTGCCATCCTTTTCTGTCCTGTAGCTATGCCTCTGGACATCAAGAGATCTCCAGGAGAATATCTGCAGTTGCTTTTTGACTGTTGCATTAGAATAATAATGATGATTTAATCATTTATTTATTTCATTTATTTTTCCTGCAGTAATCATGTGCGGCCAACCACCATCCATCCGGTATGGAAAAGTGGAGGGATCTGATCTGCAGTGGGGCTCTAGTATAACTTACAGCTGCTTTAGAGGATATCAGTTATCTTCTCCTGGAATAGCTACATGTGAGGGGAATGGAACATGGCGTGGTGAAATTCCCCAGTGTTTGCGTAAGTATTAAGGATCTTTCAAAAAATAACTCACCCAGATAGACAAGTCGGATTGCTTCAAAACTCGGCATGCAGTTATGTCCCAGGCAGATATATAAATGTTTTAGATGTGGTCTAATTAGACACTGGGTCTTGATAAAAAATGGTGTTAAAGTTCTTTCCCTAGTTGCCCCCTAAGAAGGATGTCAGAGGCTACTTTTTGGTAGTGCACCAACTGATGATAGATGCTATACAACCCTCTACAACAAACTTGACCGACTTAGAGAGGGGATGCATCAATGGCATAAGAGAAGCAGGCTGGTCATTTTGAAAAATTGCTTGCCATTTAGGCTGTTCTGACCTAGCTGTTAGGAGGTGTTGGGAGCAGTGTTTCCATGAGGAGGCACACATGGTGAACAGGCTCCAGATGATACAGACAGACCACCAGTGGGAGACTCTTTTTTGCCAAAAAATCAGAGCAGCTACCACAGTTTCACTGTCCATCATCCAGACACAGATGGCTCATTCACTACACACCCCTCTGCCTAGACCAGGTGCTTGGCAGAAGGAAATTTGTTGGCGACCCTTACGTGTCCCACTATTGACAACCAAGCTCCTTTGTTTGCAGTGGTGTCATAAATGAGAAAGCTGGACTGCTGTGACTGAAACCGTATAGTTGTTTTTGACAAATCCAGGTGCTGTTTGGGATTCTACAGGGTTTGGGTTAAATTACGGAAGCCTGCCTTTACTGCAGTGCGACCCACTGCCCAAACCGCTGGTGTGATGATCTGGGGAGCCATCTCATACGACAGTCAGTCACCCCTAACAGTGACATAAGGGATACTAGAGGAGAGGAGAGGACCTACCTTCGGTCTCATGTTTTGCCTCTCATGGCAGCGCTTCCAACTAACATTTCCTGTAGGATAATGCACCTGTATGGGACCAGCACTAATTCAGGATGGAGGTGGCCCAACAGGGTACTAGAGCCTCCTCTGAATTGCACATTTTTAATAAATAAATGTATCCTTTTACTATAAAATTGTAATCACTTAACGATATAGTAGTTCAGTTGTACATAAAAGTTTCAAGATATATTTTTGTCAATGAGTGTATATAAGAGGTTTGACTGTGCTTGTGTTTTAATCTTATAAATGGAAAGAATGCATAATTTTGACTTGAAACAACAGGATCACATACCATTTTTTGTGATATGGGACCTGTTGACAGGTCTCAAAACTGTTTTGACGTTTGCAAAACAAGTGTCAACATTTCAGATATGTTCTCTTGCTAGCTCTGACTGTCTGCGTGTAACACAGAATATAAAAGGTGCCTAGCCTTAAACTGTTGCCAAAGCCTACAGGTTTAGATTGTAAGCCTTTGACACGGTGTTAGAAGCAATGCTGTGTGAAAGTGCCAGGAAACTTCATGCCCTGAATCTGCTGTCATTTACAGTTTAAAAAAGAGGGCGACAGCAACCCCCAACGTGATAATGATCCTGCAAGTAATTCTGCCTGCACTGAAAACTAACAAAGAGAAGCAACCTGGCAGTTAGCAAATAAACAGACTGCTTAGTTAATACTAATTCTTTAAGAATTAATTATTAAAAAATAAAAAGTCTGCAAGCAAAAAAGACTTAACATCTATGATATGTGCTGTGAAACTGCATGCTATTGACTAAATAGCTAAGATACGACTGTGTTTTCCATGCACTAATTTATTTAATATAAACATTGACTGCCAGATACTGAGTTTTTTTTCATAGTTTAGATGGATTGAATCTGATCCCACTGTAAAGCTGCAAGCAGTGCATTGATTCAGTCAGCCCCACTTACCACATACACTTTATCTCTCTCTCTCTCTCTCTCATACACCCACTCACACATTTTTGGAATGAGAAACGTTTATATGTGCCTTACAAACGGTTCTCACACTGTGGAGAACAGATCCAGCACGAGTAATTATCGTGATCGGTAAGACCTGCTTATCACCATAATCTTGGTACTTATTAGGAGAGCAGTGCCAGACCAATGTTGCTGAGTATCTTGCTTACTGTAACTAAACATTACAGGTGGAAAAAAAATATTCATATGGCGATATATTGTATTAGTTTTATTGTGTTATACGTTATTAATACTCTGACGCCAAATATCAATATTTTTATGTAAACATGCAGGTGATCTAAACAAATTCTCAAATTTGACTTAGCGGATGCAATAATGTATAATGGCACTTGATTGGGGTAATGGTAGCGTTAACAAATAGGATAAACCTGTGGTGCATACAAAGAGAAATGCAATGCTCCTCTGTGCAGTCGCTGCACAGCCGATTACACTGAGCAGGCTGATCAGTTGCTGTTCCTAAAGAAAAACCTGCATGGATTGAAACGTGTCCAGGTTTGCTTACGCCAAGCTGTTAAGCAATGTGTTCCTAGGTTTGCGCAAAATTTTTTATTGTTTGTTAAGCTCTGAAATGTGTTTTGGGGATTGTCTTGCAATTTACAGTAAACCATTTTGCAATTTACAACAGGTATATTGAATATCTTAGAATTGCAGTATCATGATATCAGCGTTATTATGGGCAATGTATCATGATAATACCGTATCACTAGATGATTAATTTGGTTGTTTATTGTTTTGGGTCCTGTCCAGCTGTGTTGTGTGGAGACCCTGGCACGCCTGCAGATGGCTATAAAGAAGGAAAGCAGTTTACCTATAAGTCTGAGGTGTCATTCTACTGCCAACCACCCTACCTGCTAGTAGGGTCCATCAGGAGAGTGTGTCAAGAGGATGGCTCTTGGAGTGGAGCTCAGCCCTCCTGCATCGGTGCGGTGTCCAACCTATAAAGAATCTAATAGACATCTTAAGCAGTGGGGTGTTGTCTTCTGGACAGTGTTTCATATCTGACAGGACATATTTCGTTTCTGCTTGTAGATCCAGCAAACAATGCATGTGAAGATCCTGGAACACCTGCTTATGGGATTCCACTGCAGGCTCAGGGGCTTGAGGTGAGGCATTGGTGTACTTTGTTGGGAAATAGTGATGGCAGAGGCTCTTGGTTTAGTCCTGGTTGGGACTCGAAAAGTAAATGCTCAGTGGTGCATTAATGGAGAAAACAAAGCAACTGGACTATACTCCCAATCCAGAAGGACAGACAAATGTGGAGTTGTGTCCGGTGAAAAAAACCTGCGCCAAATTTATTATGGCAGTGGTCCACATTTTTGACCCCTGATGTGAGCAGCCAAAAGAGTATATATATATTTACCTAAGTCACTACCCCTCACTTTGAAAGGCAGTTACAGGTACTCTGAAACAACTTTCTTGAGAGCGTAATAATCAAATAGCCTAGTGGTAAGGGTACTGGACTTTGGACCTGATGGTCCAGGGTTCAAATCCCACCTCTGCCAAGCTGCCACAGTTGGGTTCTTAAGCAAGGCCCTTAACCCACAATTGCTTGAATTGTAAGACTGTATGTGTTGTAAGTCACTCTGGATAAGAGCGTCTGCTAAATACTGTTAATATAAATGTAATAATAATAAGATGCTCTTTGGATTCTTGTAAAATCATTCTGTGATAAACATCAGATAGCACAAAATTTATCAGCACTAGTTTAAGTAATTACAATCGGCAATGCTAACAGTACTAAGTAGTTATATGCATAAATAATGTATTAATGGCTCTTTCAGGTGGGGAGCAAAGTTTTCTTCAGATGCCGAAAGAATTACCACATCCTCGGATCCAGTACCAGAACATGCCTGGAAAACTTGACCTGGAGTGGTGTGCAGCCTGAGTGTGTTGGTAAGCAGCAGTCAAAGACAAGAGGTATAGAAAGCAAGAGTAGGGCAGTAGTATGAATAAATATGAATACTAATGGAAAAATTTGGGGTAGCGAAAGGTGTTTTTTCACCACAGCAGTAAATACCTTATCGTTAAAAATTTGAAAATGTGTCTAGATTAAGATTCAGATTAAGATTTTATGAAAGGAAACCTTGAAATGAAAGAAAGTTTAAAGTTGCAACTACTTGTATGTAAGATCTAAATCTCATGAATCATCATGAGAGTGATTTAGTTTAATAATAATTTCAAGTATCTTAAATAACCTTGTGAGAGTGAAAGACATGATTCATCTCAAGGTGTGAACACTTAGTTTATATATATATATATATATATATATATATATAGTATATATTATGTAAGTTAGCAGCTCCTAAGGCACATTTCAAACCATTCTCTCTGATGTCTCTGTCTTGGCATGCAAAATGAAAACTGTCCATCCTTGTTTGCATTTCTCCTGTGCAGGTCACACCTGCCGACAGCCCGAGACACCATCCCATGTGGATGTGAGGGCCATTGACCTTCCTACGCTGGGCTACACCCTTATGTACACATGCCAGGAGGGGTTCTTTTTGGCTGGAGGATCAGAGCACAGGACATGTAGGCCAGATGGCCGGTGGTCAGGCAAACCTCCTGTCTGCAAAGGTACTGACCCTTATATTTGCTGTGAAAAACAGCTAAATGTTAAGCTTTTTAAAAAACATTAACCCACTGTAGATTGTGTACATAATAGCTTGATATTATTTCAAATGAATTTCAGCTGAATTTCATTAATACGGGTTCCTGGGGTTCTACCCAGATAGGACATCACACAGGCATGATTAACTGTGTCTAATGGAGGAGAGGCCAGGAAGAGAAATCACTCCCCAGTGACTGCTTCAAAGCCAATTTCAAATGTTTTTAATAACATAAAATAAGACACTAAATAATAATTTGTGTCTATATATATATGTAATTTTATGTACTGTGAAACAAACTAGTAAATATGAAAATAAAACTTGCCAGCAGCAACTTATTTAAAGATAATTTTAAGCTCTTGTAATGTACAACTGTTATTGTGTGTGTATATTGTACTTGTATAACTGTACTTGTAGTTTGTGATACTTCTGTTAGTGGTATTATTTTGCATTGCTTATGCCTACAAGATGATAGAAAACATCTAATCATATTATTTTGAAAATGTATTATTTGAATTGGTGTGTAAAAATGCCTCCCATTATTTTTATTTTGGTCCATTGAAAAGTCTACATTATGTTGAAATAGAATGATGTGATACATGCCATGCGTTCACAATGTTATTTTAAATGGGCTTAGGCACAAAACTGCACCCTATTCATCGTCCTGTATACAGATAAACCATTAAAAAAGGTTAGAATTATTTAAATTGTAGCTATTAGTCCTGGATAAGCATGTCAGAATAGAATATTCAGAGAGCACCTGCAAATGTCAACTTATCTATTATTTGTCTTCTAGTTGGACCGAAAATAAACACCAAATCAAAGGGAGACCCAGACATACAGAAAAACAAGATTCGGGGTATGTAAGCTTTTCTAACCCATTGCTTTGGGCGGCAGTGTGTGTAAATCTCGAGGTCACGCAAATGCTGCAGTGTTAAATAAGGCATACTGCGGCAAATGTTTGCATTTTTTAAATGTCAGGGAAATTGGAATGAACTCTACAGTCCAAACCTCTAAATCCAATACGAAGAACTACCTAGTTTTCAACAGGGGCATCACTTTTCTAGTAGCTATAGTGACGATACCACATAATATCGTTAAGGTCTTATTGAACTGTTCTAAATTTACTTCTAAATAATGCCATGAGCCTCACTTATTATTTTTTATTTATTTAGGGTATTGTTGTTTTATATTCTAGTTTTAAATATCTACACTATGATATTCTCCTTGTTTAATATAGTAATTATTTTATATTTTCTCATATGATGGTCATATGTAAGTATGTTCTCTATTTATTCTACTTAATTAAACTATTGATATAATATTATAATTTAAATAATTAGGTTAATTCCTATGTGTATCATCTAGGCTGCCCAAGGAGGTTGAGACATTTTGAATCTTGGTACTCCTTTTTCTTCTCATCACATTTAGGGAGTTTTCCCTTGCCACTGTTGCCCTGTGCTAAATAAACAAATGTGACTTGACTTTCTGGTGATGGTAGTACCAGGTATTCTGTAAAGTAAAATAAGTTATTAGTAGTTATATCAGTTAAATTTATATGTTTTAAACATAAAACATACAAAAACAAATCTAGTGCATGCAATATTTCAGTTGCACTGTCATATCAGTTCTTCTTCAGCTCAATATTATTGAAGTAGAAATACTGACTGAGAAAATGTTAGTATTTATTTTTAATGAATACTAAAGTAAACTAATCGTTCAGAATTTTGGTCTGAACTACATACAGGTTTATTGCATTGCTAATGGCTGAGTGGGTGTATTGTTCCTGAAGCAATTTACCGAGAATGTCTGGCTATTAAAGTGATGGAAGAGTATTAGACTAAACTGTGACCTACAATTAAACCCATTTCAGCCTATTCCATTCTTATTACATTACAGTGTGTGAAAGAGTGCAAGCTCAGACCAGTTATATGAACTTGGTCTTCACCACATTTAGTACATGATGCACAGAAATATGTCTATTTTTAATTTAAAATGTACATGCATAATAATGCAATTGTTTTACTGATGTGTCTTTAGTGCCTGCAGATGTGTTCTCCTTAAAATCTGGCTGGACAGGCTTCTATGAATACCTTGGCAAGAGGCAAACTGCCACAATTACTGTCAATGCTTTTAATGTTACAACAAGCAGAGTCAATGTCACTCTCCTGGAACAAAGTGGGGTGCAGATTAAACTCTCTGGTGAGTTGTAAGACATTTCCTAAAACAAAGGACTACACGCAAAGTGAATGCAGGTGCAAATAATATGATTAGTAGCCACAGAAGGAGCAATGCAGAACTATTATATTACAAAATATCATTTTATCAATACACATATAAACATATAAACCACTTTATCATATTCATTAATGACATGTGATTTGTTGATATATACAACTTATTAACAGTGTTATCGCGAGTCCCGAAAATGACGAGTACTAAGCTAATTTTCCCATATGGAAAATGGACAATTGAATGAATTTGTTTCAGAGTCCCATGAAAACCCAAACTGTTTAAGGCATTATATGCATTAATGGATTTATATTGTATAGATGCTAACTTATTCATGAGGTTTTAACAAAAAAAAATGCCACATGCCATTAGAGTACAAACAAGAGTGTGGAACTTTATTCACAAATGCATTTTTCTTCCCACCCCATCATAATTGACAATCATTATTGTCACATGCACAGGCTGAGTAGTCTCAACTATAAAGATTCCTAAGCTGATACTCAACTCCTCACTGATCAATATTTCTCTGGTTGTCTAGTTTTCAAGAATTTTCCACTTCTTAATAATGCTCTGAACAACATTCATGGGCAATAGCTAAACCCTCAAATCTCAAAACCCCCAATTAACAGAACATTGTCCAATAGCCCATTTTGTAGTGGAATTCCAAAGGAACAGATTTATTCTGAAGCAACCAAAACCACTATAAGTGATGGATAGATGTGTGGATAAATATAAGTGTGGATAAATCAGGTGGGTTACTGTGACCTGGAAAGTGGTTAACTGTAACTGAAAAACGTTTGTAATGGTCATACTAAAGGGGCTGATTACTTGTCCAAATCAGATATATTACTGATTACATGAAAATAAATACACATTAAGTTTCGTGATGTTGCATTTTATAACGTGTAAAATCAGATGGAAATATTCTGATTAACTAATTAAAATGTTATGGCTGCGAGTAATCTGACAATACATAATGACAGGTTATGGGTGATGCCGATTACACTGTGACCTAAAAACTTTGAATATGTATAGAAAATATTTGACATTTTGATAAAATTACAACTGTAGGTAGTATTGAATACATCTCAATATACAAGATTTTTCAACCTGATCTGTTTTGGGATACTTAGAATTATTAAATGGTTATGTCATGTAGCTATTTTTATAAAATGTATACTGATTGTGAGTATTGTTTTAATAATAATAATACATTTAAATGTACATTTTTATTTTGTTATTTAGTATATGCTTACACTTGTTGTGCATATGTATATTATTTGTGCCTATACTTCAGTTTGTATTTGTAAGCATACATAGCAATATTCAGCATATCTTGTTATATAGTCTTTTTATTAGAATAAATTACTATGGTTTGATTTGAATGTGTTTGGTAAATAAAGGTTTCTTAGATTATTATATAATTATCATCATCCTCATAATCATAATAATCATAACAACAATTCATTTGTTTAGGCACTTACAAGACAGAAGAAAATCATCTTTTACTCAAAGTCTACCAGATACGAGGCCCAACGGAGCAGTACTTCAGTAAATTCAAAAATGACAACTGGGCAATGGATGGCTATGTAAGTACCAGAGAAGTTTCACTGTAACAGCACTTACAGATCTGTAGTTTTAGATTTTGATTTGTTCAGTTGTTTGTTTGTGTTTTTGACTGCCTTGAATTCTAATTTGAACACTGTGAAGTGGGTATTCAATCATCTGTGAGTCTACATAAGTAAATGAGTCTGTATCTGTTATTTTCAGGTGTCAGCTGAGTCTGAAAGGGCAATGTTTGTTTACCAAGGTCACATCCACAGCAAGGATTTTGGGAAATTTCAGTTAACAAGACAAGGTAAATGTCTAAATGGCCACTCCAGTGTAGTAGTATGAGTACATAATAGGGATGTTCTGATCATGTGTTATGCTGCCGATCACTGATACTGATCACATACCTGGTGCCTTCTTTTTTTGTTCTCTGCAGTGAACCTTAAAATCTCACTATACTCTTCCAAGTGTTTGCTGGCATACTAAATTAGTTGTGTCGATGCATTTTAATGTGCTTCCTCCGTAAGGTATTATTTGTTGCATGTGTTGCAGGATGCAAACTTTACATGCAAAGTTTACCGTGCAAAGTTCCACATGGCAGGCATGTTTGTTTATGACTTGCCGCTGCACCTGCGCAGTGTAAAGGAAAGGGGGCAGGGACACAACAATGCACACAAGGCCTCTGGGGGCTGCAAAGTATAAATGATAGGTTTTTGTGATCGACAGTGAAAGTCATTAATCGGCATACACCGATCAGATGCTTTGTCACGGAAATCGTCTGATAATGATCGGTGGCCAGTTAATCGGAGCACCACTAGTACATATGATTATCTTTATGAATGATGGTATATGCAATAATTTTAGTATTTTCTGAGAACTCCAATAAACAAAGCTCAGTAAGTTTTATGTGCCATCATTGGTCACAAAAAGTCATTCCAAATGTGAGCACTAATTTTCAGGTCTTGTTACCACAGAAACGGATTCATCCAATCCTTACAATGGCACCAACAGCAGCTCTGTGGCAGCTGCGATATTGGTCCCGTTCTTTGCTCTTATTCTGTCAGGGTTTGCCTTTTACCTCTACAAACACAGGTAAGCACCACTCTGGGCTCACACCCTTGCCACATGATGACATTCTGTCCATGCTGGATGTTATTCTGTATTGTTTTGCTGCAATTGACGGGAAACTCCTGTGCCTATTTAGTGATTGTGGACAATTTGCAGCATGATTGATTAGCCAATACATAGTACACTGTACTAAAGAACTTTCTAAAAAGCTTCACCAAAAAAGAAAGCATTGGAGTTTTCCTAAGTTAACAAAAGCAAGCGACAGATGAATGTGACATGCAGTAAAAAATTACGGGTAACAAATGCCCAATATTAAAATTAATAAAAAAAATTGGCAGGGCACTATCACAAGAGACAGATGACAATGAGAGACCCAAAGACGTAATCAGGGCCGGCTCCAGGTAAGACACAAGAACCTAAATCACTAGGCAATGAACCCACTGCTGCCACATCGTCATCATCTTCTTTTTTTCTGTCATCTCGTCCAAAGGAGGAAAGGCATGCAAGGTTTGTGTGTGTGTATGTGTGTGATAAGGAAATCATGCAACGTCTACAGTCTTTGTCATCTTGGTCTCCCTATTGACTGTCTAAATGCCATTTGAATGTTCGTGTAAATGTGCCACCAGATTGTTCCGAGTTGTTTTTGTTTGAACCAACGAGTTATTTTAATGTTTTTTAAAGAATGATGTGGTCCTCATTCTCCTAATAGGACAGAGAGAGGGTGGGAGTGATTCAGAATTCCATTCAAGATGCAGGTCATTTATTTATATTATCATACAATTTGTGTGTGATCATAAATCATGCCAGTGATGGGCAATTGGGGAGGGGGGGGGCTATCACTTACAGTTCTCTAACTTTTACAGATTGGGAAAGCAGTGACCTTTTCAGAAGGGGATTATTTTTAGGCCCCAATTATGGGTGCAAGGCAGAAGAAATTCTCCACACCAGTCCTCCTACTAAAGGCCATTATAAATTCTGTATTATTTCCTCATATTTTAGCTTCTGGTCAGTACTGTAGCCCTGTTTTTTTTTTGCTTTTTTCATGGTGGACCCTGTTTTCTGCATGTAATGCATAATAATTTTGGCCAGCAGGCCTAATAGGCTCACTTTCACGCTCCAAAAGAGACTGGCAGTAGTTCAAACTGAGTTAGCAGTACGAGGTATTTTCACTTATGCTAATGGCCTCCTGCTCAAACAAGGGGATCTGCAGTGGGAATTCGCAAGGCTCAGTGCTCCCAGGCATCTTTAACATTTAACCTTAATTCCTCCTAGATAAGCTTCACTGTGCGATGACACACGTTAAATATCTCCACAAGAAACCCTAATCAGCACGATGATGTGAAACAGCTATAGAATACACTTTTGGGTGGAATGGAGAAATTGTGTTTTCATGTTTGTTTTGACTTTATTATGATTATTATTCTTTACTTGACTAGTACATTTGTTTTGCCTCAATGTGGATGAGGTTCATATTCTTTTTTTTCCTATTGATCAATCTAACATTGTCTAACTCCATATAACAAACAATATAGTACAGAATATCCTGCTATATTTGTGTGAATGTGAGTTGGCATTGCTGACTTCACTGACTTTACTACTTTTTCTTTGGCAGAACGAGACCGAAAGTCCAATACAATGGCTACGCAGGACATGAGAACACAAACGGACAGGCATCATTTGAAAACCCCATGTATGACACGAACATGAAGCCAACTGAGGCCAAAGCCGTGAGGTTTGACACGACGCTCAATACGGTGTGCACAGTAGTATAGCCTTCGGTAGCTTCAGGAATTGGTAACCACATGCCAATTTCTTCATGTCTGAGTGCACTTTGTTTGGAATAGAAACTTCTACTCATCGCAAGCTCACTCTGATCATTTTAAAGCACTGATGTCTTTTTAAAAAAAAATCAAAGAAATGAACAAATTATTTTTTGTGAGACAATGAAATTGTGCTGTTTGTGACTGGGACAAGGGATCACATTGTTTCTCTGAATGCAAGGAATAGCACAACTAACAGCACATATGGGATAAAATGGTTTTTTTTAATCCCTCCTTTTTTCATGTTTTTTCTTCTCCCCAAACAATCAAAATACTCATTAGAGAAAACTCTAAAGTGTCTTTAAAAGCCACAAAGTCACAAATGTTATTTTCTTCAGTGAAGATAAACTACTAATCATAGTGCTCCTGGACTAGTGTGGCTTAGTGTATCACATGGAAACTCTCCAACGAGACGTTAATTTACCGCACGCTTCAAGAAACTGGAATCGCTGAACTCTGGATGGAACTGTCAACTGCCGCATGGGGGGAAAAACTTTATGGCACAAATTTTGCACTAGTATGTGAAGGACCTAAAATGGGTTTATGGAAAAAATACATTAAAAAAACAATATACAGGGTTTCTGACCATATGTATATAAACATGTAATTCCATATCCATAAGGAGCATGATGTCATGCTATGTCTCTATCAAGAGAGTCTAATTATATTTTATAAATTAGCTCTGCAAATAAAGTTATGTTTATGTTTACATTAACCTTTCAGGTAGGTTATAATGTCACACTTAAAGCTAGGGAACATTATTCCAATCCCATTCTCTTTTCATGCTTTCTTTTCTTTCAACTTACTGTTCTCATTGAAATGCAGTGTCTTAAATCTAAAAGTAAGACATTCTTTTTTACTGAGAAAGTAGACTGCGTTCAGCGTGGATGTCCATCTCTGTGTTCTTTAAAGCCTTATTTTATTTGTTTGTTTTGTCTCATTTCAGTTGGTGACTAGCAGACACTTTTAAAGTATGTATTAAATATACCTCTTATTTTGTTTTTATGATGCTGATGCAAATCATTTCTTTGATGAATGCTGCACTTAGGTTATACCACTTTTTATTCTGATTGTATCATTGTGAAAAAAGTCATATACATGCCAGCTGCAGTCACCATCTGTGTTAAAGCCTTTATGAGATTTCTAAAGATATAATTCTTTCTGTTGTCTTTTCCTCCCGATTGTACCACCATGATTTATTATGTATCTCTACCCCCAGCTCTCAGAGATTCTGAATGATAGGAAGATCAAATGTACTCTGGAAGAAACACTGCCTTATTAGATTCAAACGCATGACAGAGCTGTTACCATTTCCGGTGACCCATATCATCACACATTTAGATCATAGGGCTTTTTGGCTGTATCTTCACTGTGATTTTAAATTCGTTGAGTTTCTGGGGTTTTCCCACCATGCATGAACCTTTTTTTTCAGCAGTGTACCTGATGCCAGTTTGTTTTTTGGTTTATTGTCAAATGCTTCGGCACGCTACATGGCCACATGCTACATTTGTTCAAATTCTAACAAGTGTAAGCATTTATGTAACAACACAAAAAAATCTAACCTAAGCAGGCTGCTAGACCCAGAACTCCACTTAAACTGATGGTCTACAAATTCTGGAGGCCCACACCTATACAGAGATCTGTTTGTGAAGATCTTGGTCTACATCAGTTGAACCAATTGTGTGAAATCATGTAGAACATTCTGCAGTACTGTGTTCCTTCAGGACTGGTGTACTAAACCAAAATACCATTTGTAAAAAAGAAAAAAAAATGTTAAGAGCTGTCTAATACAGGGCTCATAAAAAATTGTAATCATGCGACCAGGTTGATTTACCACGTAATTTGTTTAACAAAGGATGTGAATGCGGCTTTTGTCGTATGTGTGCTGTTAGAGAGAAAATTTTAGTTTTTATTACATTTTTGAACAAGCAGTCACTAGGTCTACATCCCGTTCTGCAGAATCAGAGGAATTTGTCTTGATTCATTTTCCTAAACAGTTACATTCAGCTAACCCTTTTTTGTAGACACAATTTTAGGTATGCTGTGTTGCACAACACAGATTATAGTATGAAATATTTAAAACACATATTAGCATTTCAATGTTTGGAATCACTTAGAAATGTCTTGGTTTGAGAAATAATTTTATTTTTTCGTCAAGGTAAGAAACAGCTTTCTCACAAAACTTGCCACTGGGTGCGTTCACATACAATCATAGTCTGATTTCTGCAGTTATCTGATTATTCAAGTGGTCTTGTAGAGCTCTGATATAGAAATTGAATTAATTAGAATTGAAGTCATTAGGAATGAGTAAGGTATGAGTTACTTATTACTCAGTTTAAGTAATCAGTAAGGATTTCTTAGTGCATGTTTACCCAATTTCAGTTAGTCTTCCCATTGCATGTAGAGTGATTTGTGAAAAAAAACATGGTGTCCAGGTCCACTTATTCTTAGATATTTCACTTTTTTTAGGTTTATTTTCAGAGACCTGGTGCAGAATTATGTTGTATTATCTGGCAATTAAATGCAACACTCGCCAAACAGCTGCAGATCCCTTGGTGGAGACACCAACATGCAGTAAATACTCAAGAAAAGGAACAATATGATTATTTCATATTAAAGTTTGAAATTTACATCTCATCTTTTTTTCTGAGATTATTGGCTTGGCAAACTAGAAATCCAATCCCATTATCTGATTACTCAAGTGAACTTTGATCAGATTCACTAAATAGTTTTTTTCTGTAGTTATTGTATTATTGAGTGCATGTAAATGCACTCGTTGCTTCATCATGTGTTGCAATCATTATGTTCATGGATAGAAATTTGACTGCAGAATGTTGACCTTACAGTTTCAGAAAGAAACGTTTCATAAAAAAAATTGAAACTGGCCAATAAAAAAAATACAAGTTTGGGATATGGGATAAAGGAAAAACAGGTGTGCCCTTGAAGCACCAAGGACATGAAAAAATTCCTTCCCTATTAGAAAGCATCAAAATCGCACAGGTAGAATGCAAGGAAATCCGGCTGATTATTTACAGGAAAGGCATCTGAAATAAAAAAAATGCAGTATAATAGCAAACATCCATATCTTTTGATCAATTTAATGCCTAAGGAAAGCTCATTAAAAATATTTCTAAGTAATTCCAAACGATTCTGTCTCTACAAGATTCCTCTGATTATTTACTGTATATAACGCATAATGCCTTTCTTCAGGCTTGCTGCAACAATGTTGACCTTTTTGATTCCCATTTTTCCACTACTGTAATATAGTCAACTGACAAGCTGTAAAACTGCGTTCTGATCGACACCATAAACTCTCCACGTGCTGCTGACTTGAAGAGTGGCGAAAGAAAATGTTTTTGTGCAAAAATCTATTTTTTATGAAGAATTTGTAAAATTATTAAATATGCTGTACTTTTTTGATTAAATGTAGGTAAAATTGTTAAAATAAATGTTTTTACTGTATAAAATGTAAATTAATGGTTTATCTACCTGTAAGTATGTACTTATGGTTAAAAGATTTTCCAGAAAATGTCAATATTTACGAGCTTTTATGACCTACTCTGCTCGTATGTGTTCCTGGCCGTCAGAGAAAACTATAAACCCTAGAGGACTCTATTACAGATTGTTAAGAAACACATATTTTGACACTTCAGAAAAAATATTAAAGTATTTCAAAACATAGATTCTTTCTATTTCAAGCCTATGATATTACAATAATAAACCATCAACTTATAAACTCAGCGGACCAAAAATTAGTCACCAGCCAGGACTGAAACATACCTAATACCATGTAATATGTTCAAGAATTCTGATGGGAATTTCCTGTAGACTGGGATTTTTGTAATTTTTATATGATCATGCACATTCATACACCTGGAAATTCAGCTGCTTCCTTTACACTATTAAGTACCTCTTGAACTCACTTCCCAAATGTAACCAGTCCTTTTTCCCAAGGTCTGCTTTGCAACTATTTTTCCACACATCAAATGAGTCATTCACTGCACTGTACCAACTGTTCTTAATCTTTGATTCCCATCACACCTCACAGGTATTTGTACCTCAGTTAACTATCTCACAATGCCATCTGCCTAAGTTACAACCTTAAATGTGCAATGTGACTAATTTTTTGTCCAGGCAGTATAT
>JAVSBV010000097.1:10309448-10328111 GCA_033117975.1 Parotocinclus spilosoma
ATGTTCGGGTGCTAACCCGGATTGTATCCAAAAAACATAAAACCACGGCTGCCCAAATCATGGCAGAATTAAATGTGTACCTTAACTCTCCTGTTTCCACCAGAACTGTCCGTCTGGATCCACAGTGTCAATATTCACGGCCGGGCTGCTATAGCCAAACCTTCTGTCTAAAACCAGGTGTTTCAGTTTCATTGTCCAACCCCTGTAAGATATTTAATGTTCAAATGTGCAACAGATGTGCAAGTTACCCATGCCATGGGCACTAACACCCCCCTATACCACCAGAGATGCCGGCTTTTGAAATTTGGGCTGATACAAATCCGGACAGTCCTTTTTTCTCTTTGGCCCGGATGACAGAAAAAAGTTTATCAATTTAAACATTTAATATCTTGTCTCTGTGATGTATTCAATTAAATATGGGTTAAAAAAGATTTGCAATTTATCGTATTCTGTTTTTATTTTTGTTTTACACAACGTCCCAACTTTACTGGAATTTTGGTTGTAGTGTAAATTAAGTATAAGCAGAATGTTAACTGAACAGTTTATGAAATGCTTAAAACCTTTGCAAAGTACTGCACATAAAGCGCCACAAAGGGAGGCCGGAGACACGGAACTTCACCAAAATACAGCCTCTTAGAAACTATGATAGAACTTCAGTTCTGTGCAAATATAGAACATTTCTGACCAATCAGAATGAATTATTTACCACTGCTATTGTGTATATATATTGAGAACCAATAATTGGATAGCAGGAATCCTGCATTGCCATTTGCCAATAAACCTCTGCAGCCCTAGAGAGCGTTTACTAGATACCAGCAGGAGAAGTTTAGAAAGCATCACACTACATGAACAATCCATTAAGCACTCCAATTACCCAGTAAATAAGAATAACCTCCAGGTCTCCGGTTTAGACCACGTGTAATTCAATCCATTTTGAAACAGCGACAGGCGACACTTATTGTGATGCCATGCATGAAGCTTGATTTAATCATGATCCTCTGAGCAGAGGTAAGCTGCAGGAAAGGAAATGGGAATTAATTATCCCCAGTACTGGAATCACTCAGCTGTCGGGAGCAGCTGTCACACTGCAGCCTTGGACTTATAAGCTAGCCAGTTTGTCCTCTCGGTATGCCACTATGTGTCTGCTGGAGCATCATGTGCAGAGACTGAAATAATTCCCACTGGTTAAAATTAGCTAAGGTGAACATAACATAGCAAAAAAATGGAATATTATCGGGCTTATGTAACAGGTCGGTACTAATATTTTGGGATTTTGGACAATTTTACCTTGTGCCTTGCATGTTTAATTAATTTTACTACTTGTTCACACATTGTAAGCAAGGAAAATGAAGATGTACAATTACTGTGCAAAAGTCTTAGGCCACCTTTGGTTAAGATATCCCATTGTAGTAGCATAATGAGCATATGTAATTCATATTACATATTACGGTGTCCAGAAAAAGGGAAATTTGTACGCTGTGTTGAAAAACTGAAGGCTACATTTGCAGATAGCATCGTCTCATCACAGTCTGATCTTGAACATCTTGATCAGGATATTTTTAGCAGTGAAAAGGCTAAGATATGCTAAAGCTCACAAGAAAAAAAGGATCATTAACTGCATCATTAATATGTAAATACTATTCAGCATTTGTCAAGCGACGAATGTAATGAAAACTAAATGAAATGGTGAGAAATAGTTGTGCCACTTGTTTCTCTGTGTACAAAGCCTTATGGTCTGTTTACATATACAGTATTTAGCAGACACTATTATCCAGAGCAACTTCCAGAAGTAGATGTTAGTACAAGAAACAGCTTTTTTAATATGCAATTGCAGTTTTTACTTAAGTGCCGAGTGAATAGGTAAGATTTTAGTCAGCGATTGACCCATTCAGACATCCAGTGGAAGTTCATTCCATCACCTGGGTGCCAGGATGGAGAAGAGTCTTGATGCTTGACTTCCTTTAATCTCACTTAGACGATCCAGTCGAGCCAAGCTTATGTCTTGGAATGCATGTGGTACGAGTGTGGTTTGATTTAGAACTTTTAAAGTAAGAAGGAGCTGTTTGTGTTGTATCTGGTACCGGCAGCTACAGGGAGCCAGTGAAGTGAATGCACCATTGGGGCGACAAGAGAAAAGTGTTAGATTAAAAACCAGATGATCCACATTCTGCATTCTGATTGAGTTGCAGGTCTATGATTGTACACGTTGGACCACCCAAAAGAACATTAACAGTAATCTAGTTTTGATATGACAAGAGACGGGACAAGCACCTGGATTGTGTCCATGGTAAAGAATGGTTGAACTCCTGAATTCCTGATGTAAAGAAGATATCTACAGGGTTGGGTCAGTTTGGCAATAGTTCATTATTAAAGGTTTCTTGCATTCTCAGAAGGTGTAATTGAGGAGTTCAACTTTGACATGGCAAGATCTTGATGAGGGGACAAATCTGCAGGAATATAAATGAGTTTTGCTGTGGTGCTGGGCTGACATCCATCATGAGATGCTCTCCAGACGACAAGCTGGGATACGTGTAGAGATCTGCCCATCTGTTGAAGGAAAAGGGTGTTAATGAGAGAACGAGCGAGTTAAAAGTGATTAGTTGTTCTTCTGGTGTCCCCAACAGGTCATGTTCACTGAAGAGGATGTAAAATTCTACCTGGCTGAGCTGGCTTTAGCTCTGGACCATCTTCACAGCCTGGGTATTATCTACCGTGACCTCAAACCAGAGAAGTAAGTGCGACCAAGAAATTCTAGAGTACTAAAGTGCAGCCAGATCAGCTCTTATCCCTGAACCATTTATCTGCAGAACTCCTCTTTCAAATCACTCACTACAGCAGTCTTATCAGGCTTCAAGCCACAGCTAGTAGATTAATAATGCTTGAGCACAAACTTCAGCATGGGTCCAGTCACAGTCCTTCAGTTGAGTGTAATTGGTAGATCCACATGCTTGAAACAAAAAAAATCCATTCCGGTTTTCAGGTGTGGCTAACACAGCAGCTGTGCCTCCTTCAAAGCCTTTATGCCTCGCAGACAACTGAAACCCTCACCATTATTATGCTCCTGCACACAACACTGCTTAAAAACATTGGGTTTTTTTAGGCTGGACAAAAATCTTTTAATAATCTATAGGCCAGACTTACTCCCAGCCATGTATTATTTGTAAGATCTATTTCATGAGTCTGGAAAAGCATGTATAAAATGTGTTCATTAATATTTATCAAAAGTCAGGATATACTATATATGTATTTGAAATGCACATACAGATAGATTTATGATGGGAATACACCTGACAAATCCATCGTAAGTTGAATTTATTGGAAATCAATACCATTGTACTATAAATACTAATGTCTTCCTTACTGTACACAACCATGACTTTTCCTCACTACATTTCCCAGCGTTAAACTCTCCTGCTACATTATCCCCTACATCATGTGCTGCAGCGTTCATGAAATACCTTAAACATGATCATAATATGTGCATTAAACTACAGCTAGGCAAAATCATTAACATAAAGCTTACTATAAAATAAGTGTTGAATATCTTATGGGCAGCACGGTAGCTCAGCAAGAAGGTCCCGGGTTTAATCCTAGGGTGAAGCAGCCTGGGTCTTTTCTGTGTGGAGTCTGCATGTACTCCCCATGTCTGCACGAGTTTACTCTGGGTAATCCGGTTTCCTCCCATAGTCCAAAGACATGCGTGTTAATTGGTGTCTCTAAAGTGACCCTTAGTGTGTGTGTGTGCCCTATGATGGATTAGTGCCCCGTTTAGGGTTGTTTTTGCCATTGTGCCCAGAGTTCCTGAGCAGCCACCTGTTGGTCGGTGACCCTGTGTGGATTAAGTGAAAGATAATGGATGAATAAATGAAAAACAAAATGGTTATTTGGTGCCCATGACTTTTGTTTCTACATTTCTCAGCATTTATTGCTCCTACCACGTGACACTCTAGATCACTCTCCCCAGAGGAGTGAGAGAGGAGTGAGAGAGGAGTGAGAGAGGAGTGAGAGAGGAGTGAGAGAGGAGTGAGAGAGGAGTGAGAGAGTGCATCGTAGTGATTGTCGGCCAAAAAATTCAAAAATTAGATTTCCATCATAAAGTCGAAATATTGTAAGTCAGGCCATCGTAAAATTGGAAGTACCTGTCTAGGGAAAGCTAAGCAAATGCTCTATGTAGTTATGAAGTTTCTTCATGGGTCAGTTTGTGATTGATTAGCTGCTGAGCTGAAACAGAGAGAAACAAATTAGTCTACAGTATTATGTAAACACTATCCTTTCATTTTCCCTCATGCAACACGGACATGATGGTTTTAGTACACCTATTCAGTAGAGAACTCGACATAAACACTGTTATTAAACCTGGATTAATTAATGAAGTGTAGCAAAATGAACCCTGCAGGACACCACACAGACTCATAACGACAAACAACTTCAATCACGTCCTGCACACTTATCTGCAAAAAAATGTTGATTAACCATGGCTGACTTAATTAGCATATATTAACATTTTAAAAGCATGGCGACTAAACGTATTAAACACATTTTTACAGCATTCTACTTGACGAGGATGGACATATAAAGATCACTGGTAAGTACCGTTACCTTTCTTGGTCACCACTTAAATAAGAGAAGATTTTCAAGCTGATCTTTAAAGGGCAACATTGTTACCATAATGTTATCAATAAATACAGGCATAACAGGAAAACAGAGTATTCTTCCATTAGTAGAGTATTAACTTTAATACGAACATTTGTGGGGCAACCTTCATTTTATTGCATTAGATTTTTAACATGCACTATCGATGAATTAATGCTTCTAAGGAGACCGAATTAACCTTCAAAATCCTGTATGTAAAATAATAATTGATATAATTCCTGTGCATATGAGCATTTCCAGTATCTAAAAATGTAAACATTTGTTGTTTCTTTTCGTATTCTCAATAGCAATTACTGCAATTGTTCGAGTGAAGTGCATGTGTTAAATATCTAAATATTGTGTTTTAAACCTACCGATGAACAGCTTGTTACTCCCTAGCTTTATTTATATGTGAAGTATACAGGAAAATAATACTAAGTTTAGGATTTATTGTATCTCTAATTGACCCTTCTGCAGTCATGTATGTTAGAAGAGGCTATTTTACACTCTCAAAATCATTTTCTTGAGTAAAGCCCCTTGTTTGTAACCTATCAAATGGACAATTTGTGTACAGACTACTTATTGTATTCCAGCTATTTCTCTACATACTATTTGTCCCCTTTACACTGCTCTCAAATGTAAGGGACCAGTACAGTTCAGGTACTGTTTGGGTGTTGGATCATTCTCAGCTCTTCAGTAAAGTGTTCCCTCACTGTGCTCTTTAGGAGACACTATACTATATACTCTAGTAAGAGTAAGTCCGAGACAAGGGCTAATGTATAGATTTAGAGTTTGTGTTTGTCATCCTCTAAACATTTATCAGTGCCTACACGATCCTGGTGGAAGGACATTTTTGGCAGATAACTGTTTTGACACTGAGGTGTTTAAAACTCCAGCAGAACTGCTGTGACTGTTCCACTAATACTAGAACAACACCCAATAATACACCACCACATCAGTGTCAGTGCAGTGATGAGAATGATCCATCACCCAAATAAGACCTGATCTGTGGTCTTATTCTTGGGGGTCTTGACCTTAGGGAACAAAGTAAAATGAAAATCACTTAGGAAAAATGAATCACTTAGATTCCTAATTAATTAATTGCTAAATTCTTAGTTAGAAGTAAGAATAGCTGTATTAAATAAATACAAATAATAATAATCAGACTCCTTGAAATGCAGTTTCATGGTGTTCAGCGGCTCAGACTCTTTGCATGTTCTTTACCTGCCTGTTTGGTGTTTCTCTGAGCACTCCAGTTTCTCCCCACATTCCGAACACATGCATTAGGACAAGCAACCTCTCTGGGATGAGTTAATACTTGGATTGACACTCCATAATACTATTTTTCACTGATCTTGATATAGTGATCTTTGTGTGCTTTAGTACGGTATATCTTAGCATTTTTACTCCCCTTTCCTGAAAAAGGGGTTTCATTGCTACTCTACAAAAGGCATACCTAAACAAGCTTCTTCAGACTGTAGAAGGGTCAACTTGACATCCTGATGTAGCTGCCAGATTCTGCTCAAGTGTAAGGAGAGGTCACACTAAATAGTTCCCACAGTAGCCTAGAAAATCTGTTTTTTTTTCAGTTTTTAATACTGCATACACATTTCCTGTGTTTTCTGGTTGAATTTTATAAAGAGATTGAAAAATGACTGTATATGGTCATTATACCATTGTTAAATAATGGCCTATGTAATATAATGCTCACAAAAATAAGGGGCTATTTCATTTTCATGAATTTATTATCTTGCCCGGCAACTCTGGGCGCAAGGGGAGGAACGACCCTAGATGGAGCGCCAATACATCGTAGGACACACACACACACACACACACACACACGCACAGTCACACAAGAAGGGCCACTTTAGATACACCACTTAACCCAACACTCATGTCTTTGGACTGTGGGAGGTAACTGGTGTACCCGGAGTAAACCCACACAGACACTTGAAGGACATGCAGACTCCACACAGAAAGGAGTCTAATGGTGTGTATAATGGTGGCCTAAGAATTTTTCACAGAATTGTATACCAAGACTGGCATATGAAAAGCTGGTAAAGCCTCTTAAAGATGAATAAAGTAGCTTTTGCCCACTAGGGTCCACTATAGTGCACAAGAGGACACAATGAGGCTGTGTACCCAGAGGTAATAAAGATCTTGTTAACATTTATCTTGTTTTTCTTTTCAGATTTTGGCCTAAGTAAAGAAGCAATCGATCATGACAAGCGTGCATACTCGTTTTGTGGAACCATCGAGTACATGGCTCCGGAGGTGGTAAACAGGAGAGGGCACACCCAAAGTGCAGACTGGTGGTCATTCGGTGTCTTAATGGTAAGCAGTTATATGGAAGGGCAGTGATTCCATCGAATTACAGGTATGATACGTGTGTGCTGAAACTTTTGGAGCTTATGAAATTTACTAAAATTCTAGCGTATCAGCTCTGTGTAGGGAAAAGTTGTAAAAGGATGGTAGTACGAACATCATGGAAGATCAGCCAGATGAAACAGAGACTGAATGTGAATGTGACCCAGTTTTATATCGGTTAGACAGAAATTACAGGTACAAAGGAGTACTACTTGCAAAAGAATAGTCCACATAAATGCCATTTACTGCTTGTAAGTAGTGAAAAGTAGTGAAGGCTCTAAACACATCAACCGAGTAAGAACCGTCTCTACTCCAAAATGAACTAACGAGCAAGCAAGCACACGATGGGTAGGGTAGTTGCACCTAAACACGAATGACTGACTTCTGCTCTTAAACATCTGCCTCTGCTTTTGAATCTGCAGCATTGATTGACTGTTGACACGACTGGATGGATTGGCTGTTTAATGAAGAAACAGAATTTGATATCCTATCTTAATTGCTAGTAATTAAAGCGAACTTTCATTGATCAGTTGGTTGTTAAACAGCGAATACCTGTCTAGAAGACGTGCTGCAGAAGACCATTAGTGGTCCTGACTACAGCAGTCAGAAAAAGGTCCATGTAAACAGTACATGTATAATTTTCCAGCCTTCAAACATCTTAAAACGTCTCATAACAAAGACAGAACCAACTCTTACAATTCATGTAATGCTTACAAAAGCATTTGATTTTTGACAGACTGCCCCACAATTGTGAAGGCAGACGGTTGATTCTGCTTTATGAGCAATTGTGCTTTAAGAATGCTCAGTTCATCAAGGTTACACATCTTGATGACTCACTCATAGACAAAAGGACAGTAAGGGTATTGTTCACTCAGCCAAAAAGCCCAGGGCTGTCAGCTCTCACTTGCAATGGCACATTTTCAAAAATAATGTCTTAAAGGTTAAAACATTAAGGCTTGGCAGTAACAATGGTATCAGGTATTCTTCAGTGTCTCAAAAAATGAGTGATTTATACAGCAACTTGGACTGTAGGCAGAGGACATACAATGCATTTGGAAAGTCTTTCAGATGCTTTTACATTTTTATGTTGTGGCCTTGTGCTAAAACAATCAACTTTATAATAATAAGAACTAAAATTGTGTGAACATGCATTCATACCCTTCACTATGACACAAAATTTAGTTCTGATCATCTTTGAGATGTTTCTACACCTTGATTGGAGTTCTCCTGTGGTGCATTCAGTTGTTTGGACATGATTTGGAAATAAACGGCTCCCTACATAAGGTCTAATAGCTAACAATGCATATATGGGTCTAAACCAAGTCATGAGGAAGAAAGACCTGCGTGTGGAGCTCAGAGACAGTAGAGTAGACAGTTGAGTAGAGACAAATATGGCGAAGGCTACAAAATCATCTGCGGCACTGAAAGTTCCCATGAGCACTAGGAGCAGTTCGCAGTAATTGGGGGAAATGGACCTTGGTAGGAATGATGGCCAAGAATCCAATGGTCACTCTGGCTGAGCTCAAATGTTCCTATGTGAGGATTGTAGAAACTTCCAGAAGGTGAGCCATCACTGCAGAGCTTCACCAATCTGGGCTTTGTGCCATAGAGGCCAGATAGAAGCATTTCCTCTCTAAAAAAAAAAACACATGAAAGCTCACCTGGTGAGACCCGGTGGTCTTTTACTGAGGGGAGACCACGCTGCCATAAATCCCAAATCGGTGGACTGAAGACTTTCCGAATGCATTGAAGCTGTAAAATTATAATGAGTGTATAGTTTTGATGTCCTGTCAGCAACCACCCGAAACTTACTCAATCCTGTCGCTACATTCCAGTTTGAAATGCTGACTGGATCTCTGCCTTTTCAAGGAAAAGATCGCAAGGAGACCATGGCTCTTATTCTCAAGTAAGATCTGATACGGTTTATCTTTATATTCCCTTGAGTTCTTAGTTATAAAGGAAAACTGTGGGTGTATATGAAATGAAACCCTTTTGTTTGCAGAGATTTATGGTTATTTTTTTCCCTCAGGGCAAAGCTTGGCATGCCACAGTTCTTAAGCCCAGAGGTGCAAAGCTTGCTGCGGGCACTTTTTAAAAGGAATCCATCCAACAGATTAGGTACAGTATTTGCAACACAATTTTCATGTTTGGATGTGCTTTTCACACCTAGCTTGGAAAATATCTGCTTGTTTGTCCTTGAAAGTCCAGAAATCAAATTAGTTCTAAACTTTGACTTGGCCACTGAAAGACATTCACCTTCCTAACCTTAAGCCACTGTTTTGTTTTGTTTTATTCTGGCAGTGTTTTTAAAGTCATTGTCATGCTGGAAGGTAAACCTCCTGCCCATTTTCAGTCTCACACAGTGTAGTATGTTTTCCTCAAGAATTCTGATGTACTTGGTAGCATCCATTTTCCCTTCAGTCCTGACCCTAACATAATGTTGCTACCACTATGTAGTTTGTATTTTGCCAAACATAATGCTTGGAGTTAAGTCTGAAAAAGTTTAGTCTTAGTTTTATCTGACCAGAAAATATTTTGCCACATGTCAGTAGTCAAATTGTTCTTTTAAAAAGACTCGGTATGGGACTTCTCAGGAACAGCTTCTTTTTTTTGTGCACGTGCACAGAATGACCACTGTTAACCATCAAGACTAAGGAAGTCCTTAAAAGTTGGCACTGGCCACTTGATAGCTCTGATAATTATACTCTTGGCAAGCTGTTAGTGGTGCCATAAACTTTCCAGTTATTGGTAATTCTCTGGACAGTTTTCAAAGCGGTAGTTAAAGCCACTGAAATATTTTTGTAACCTTCTCCATATTGATAAGATTAAATAAGATAAACCTTTATTAGTCCCACAGTGGGGAAATTATTTGGTGCATTTCCACATATTTTTAAAACATTTTTAAAAACTAGAAGTGGAATCCTCAATGCTTAGCTGGTTTTATTTTGAAGTAATAAAGACCACCATAGTTTGTCAGGCGTGGGCCCGTTAGCCTGGTATGTGATCTAGAAAATGATTGGTTGTACCTGAGCAAGTTTATAATGGCTACTCTAAGGGGCTGATTACTAATCCGAACCAAGTATTTCACTAATTAATTAACAGTAATTTATCAGACATTTTCATTTTCAGGTGTGTCATTTTCATTTGGTTTATGTGTGTTATAATGTACTGTAAAAGTACTGTTAGTTATTAATATTAAAATACATTATTAATTGTCCTGGTATAATGTGACAAAAATCCAACATTTCAATATATATAATTTTCTATAGACACTGTACCGACAAATCACATCTAATCAATTAACATCCTCAAGAATTAACCAATGCAAATGTGTTGTTTTATTCATATCATAAAATTTAATTCTAATGAGTGAATAAAATAAAAATGACTTCCATGCAGTTTTATACACAAATGTTGTGAGTACAATGGATCATATTGAAGAGCTCAGTAACGTTTGACCTAAGATTGTCAATTGGCATCCATTTCAACGTCAGTTGATCAGATCTCTGTCCTGCCTTAGTCTCCCCTGCAAGAACTGTAAGTGCTGTTACCATGAAGGGTTAGTTATTCATGAGCATCATCGACTGGTTTTCCATGGCTGAGCAAAGACATGAAACAGACATGCCAGGTGGCAGGAGTGGTGTGAAGTTGTATTTGTCAGAGTGAAAAAGTATCCCTAGAAGTGGCGAATCACATGCCACCATCTGCCAGTCTGCTTTTGGTGGTGTCAACCATAATGAAATAGTGGTCTGTGGCTGATTTTGAGGTTTTGGTAGACTTTTGACTTAAACACGACCTAATCACCTAACATCAGTCAGTGAATACAGTGAGTACATGCACTTAATAGTCTGAATCTGCGGAAAATCTTATTAACTAGTTTACGTGCGAATGGATAATGATATGAATACTGGACAATGAGAAAACTCCAGGTTTACAAAACTTGCATGCATAAATTTCAATTTTAAATCTTACAGAAGAATGTTTCATACTATACATTTGTCAAAGAGTTCCTTAAAAATGTTTTATCATCTTTAAGATGAAGATGATTTAAATTCTTAATTTTCTTGCACAAATTCCAGAAAACTGCAACCAATATTTGCAAGTGACTTTATAGACTGTATGTGTCCCAGCCCTGGCAACTGTTTGATTCCTCTATCTGTCCCCTGGACAGCGGTACGTTCTATCCAGTCAGTTTTGTGTGTGAGTGTGCAGAGATAAAACTGAAATCGGAGTAAGGGAATGCATGTGCTGAGAAATCCAAATAATGAGCCAAAATTCAGCTCTTTGAATTAATCTTGTAATTAATCTGATTTCTTGGCCTTAATCTGATCTCAAGAAATCAGAGTATACTGTTTACATGACCACTCAAATAACCAGATTAACTGCAGAAATCAGATTATTTAGTGCATGTAGACTTTGCAGTCACAAATCTGTCAGTCTCCCAAATTCCAAGTAGCATCTCCCCTCAGTCATGTTCCGAAATCCATTCCAGAAGTATGTAGACTGTTATTGTGGCAAAGGGGAGACAAACTTCATTTTTTATTAATTTAAATATAATATTTGCTATTTGATTTAAGCATAAGATTTATTTTTTCTGGTGTATCACCACAGCCAGTCATGCTTAGACATAAGCTTAGACATTTATCTGAGCTGAGATTGAAATTGACTGCTTGATTCTATTCTCCATAATTCATGAAGCGCAGAGACAGTACAGCAGTGGCACCTTGCTGAGCACAGCAGGATATGCCTATGCTCTGCATTAGCTACCACTCAAGAACTGACTACACTAAGAACTCACCTACAATCTAGTAAACAGTGAATGAAAACAAATGAAAGCTGTTGTGATGAAGAAACTATAGAAACAGAGGCAACATTATGCAGAAAGATTCGTAGAATGGGTTTCCATAGCCGAGCAGCTGCATCCAAGCTTTGCATTGAAAAGTGTTGGATGCAGTGATGTAAAGCACTCCATCACTGTGCTCTAGTGCAGTATAAAGGTCTTCTCTGGAGTGAGGAATCATGCAATCTGATGGATGAGTTTGGGTTTCGTGGTTACCAGGAGAACGGTAATTGCATTTGAGGTGTTGCATTTCGGGCATTGGACTCGGCCCCTTAGTTCCAGTCAAACTAACTCTTAATGCTTCAGTGTAACGAGCGTTTTATACAAAAAAAAAAGACAATTTCATGCTCCCAACTTTGTGAGAACAGTTTGGGGATGACCCCTTCCTGTTCCAACATGACTGCATGCGAGTGCACAAAGCAAGATCCATGTAGACATGGATGAGCGACTTAGGTGGTCGAACTTGACTGGCCTGTCCTCAGCCCGATAGAGAACACCTTTTGGATAATTTAGAGCCTAGACTGTGAGCCACGCCTTCTCCAACATCAGTGTCTGACTTCACAAATGCTTTTCTGGAAGAAGGGTTAAAAATTCAAATAAACATGCTCCTAAACTTTGTGGAAAGCCTTCTCAGAAGAGCTGAAGCTGTTATAGCTGCAAATGGTCTTCCAACATCATATTAATCTCTATGGATTAAGAATGGGATGTGACTCAAATTTATATGCTTGCATAGGCATACAAGACGTTTTAATAATAATAATAATAATAATATTAATAATATGTTTAATTTATATAGCGCCTTTCTCAAACCCAAGGACGCTTTACAGCAAGTGTAACAAAAATAAACACAATTTACCCAACATAAGAGAGACACAGTTCAAGATGAACTTAAGCATTAGACATTAGAGGCGGTAAATAGAAAAGTTTTTAGAAGAGGTTTAAATTCTTTGATGAAGCAGACCTAACAGACAAAGAAAGAGAGTTCCAGAGGGTAGAAGCCCATGGAGGAAAGCCTGACCCCAGGGACAGAAAGAGAGTTGGAGTCATTGGAACGCAGTGACCTGGTTGGAGTGTAACATTGAACTATATTGCAGAGATAGGGTGGAGCTAGACCGTGGAGAGATTTAAATGTCAGTAGTAAAATCTTGTACTAGATGCTTTTATGAACCAGGAACCAGTGTAGTTGGGATAAAACAGGAGTGATGTGGTCAAATTTTTGGTTTGTGTAAGGAGCCTAGCGGCAGAGTTTTGAATGTATTGTGATATTCGAATGGAAGTAGAAGGAAGACCGTAAAGAAGAGAATTGCAGTAATCAAGAGAGAGGAATGGGCACACCCGAGCAATGTTACAAAGATAAAATAAAGCAGACTTGGAAATAGACCTAATGTGAGGAAGAAAATACAGAGTTGGATCAAAAAGAACACAGAGATTACGGACTGTAGAAGATAAGGGAACAGACACACCCGCGATAGGTAAGGAGGTGGTGGAGATAGAGGAAAGAACAGATTTGGTGCCAACAAACAAAAACTTATTTTTTCCTGAATTGAGATTAAGAAAGTTAACACTTAGCCAGGAATTCAGGTGAGGAATATAATCTGTGAGAGCGGAAAATAGAAATGAAGACGAGGGTTTAAAGTGTTAAAGAGTTGAGTGTCGTCAGCATAGCAGTGAAAGGAAAGGCCATGTTTTCATATGATAGAGCCCATAGGCAGCATGTAAATTATAAATAAAATAGGACCAAGAACGGAGCCCTTTGGGACACCCTGTTCAGCTGTAACAGTATCAGATGTAGTATTCCCTAGGGGAATGAAAAGCACCTATTTAGTCAAACAAGATTTAAACCAGGTTAATACTACGTCTAAAAGTCCTATTTCTGAAATTCGGGAAACTAGAATTTTGTGATCAACAGTGTCAAAAGCAGACACGAGATCAAGAAGAACCAAACCAGAGGACAGCGAAAGATTCACCATTTGACAAACAGGAGATATGACTAGAGCACATTTCTTGAGAAGAGCAGTAGGAGCAGGATCAAGTGAGGACGTGGATGATTTAGAACCAGAAATAACCTTGGAGATGTAATTTTCATTAACTGGGGTGGAAGCATAGAGTTAGTATAGAGATCAGTCGAAGTATAGAGAGTATTGGAAGTGAGGTCGTGACAGATAGAGGAAGCCTTATCATTAAAGAAATGAAGAAAAGAGTTACAGAGATCGGTGGAAGCAGAGACCTGGTCAGGGAGAGGGTTGACAAGTTTATTAACGACAGAAAAAAAGTTGTCCAGGTTTAACACCAGAGGACTGGATGCTAGAAGTAAAGAACGCAGAGCAGGCAATATTTCGGGCTGTTTTGTACTTTACAAGATGTTCATTATAGGCTAATTGAACTATTAGTCCAGATTTTTTATATAATCGCTCAAGTCACCTTCCTACAGTTTTTAAAGCTCAAAGCTCAGAGGTAAACCATTGTGACCTATGAGTGGAGGGAGCAGAGATGGTGCAAACTGGGGCAAAAGAGTCTAGAGTGGAAGACACACTTTTATTATAGGAAGCAAGATCGTCGAGAGAAAGTAGCTCAGAGAGGCAGGTCAAGGAGGATTCTAAGAAAGAAAAGAACTGGTGGAGATCAATTGCCAAGATTTTACGATATGACAGTTTTTACAGTTTAACAGTCGGATGAGTAAGAGAAGCAGCGATGAGCTTATGGTCAGAAACCGTTAGGGAGAACCCTGAAACATTACTGATAAGCTTTGGAGTCGAACAAATTAAGTCTAAAATATGGCCACGGTTGTGAGGGGGAAATGAAACAAGTTGTGAGATCAAAGCAGTTGAGTAAAGAGAAAAAAATCACTGGTAGCAGCAGACGGAACATCAAGGTGAATATTAAAGTCGCCAAGAACAATCAGAGATGAGAAAGATGAGCTCACAGTGGATAGTACATCAGCAAACTCAGACCAGAAATACTGAATAACAGTCTTTGGTGGATGATTTACCAGAAACAGGGCAGTTGGACTAGTTATTGTACACAACCTTAGTGCCAGGAATTGAAAAGTGGCCACATCACAGAGCTTATGTTGAGATATTTTACATTACTGTTAGATATAACAGCCAAGCCTTGGGGCGCAAATGTAGCTGAACCCAACAGGAGTTACTGCATTTAGATGATAAAAGTCACCAGGAGGCTACCAGGTTTCAGTCAAACATAGGATGTCAACATGATGGTCAGATATTGGGTCATTAATCAGAATAGCCTTGTTTGATAATGATCTACAGTTTAATAGAGCCAGGGTAGAAGCCACAGCCAATGGAGGCCTATACGTAGAAGTAGTGGATCATGGGAGCTCCCAAAGGACCCCATAATCTACTCCACGAGCCATCTTAGACGTACGCTTATGCCACCGTGAAGTTGACACAATAGTGAAAATGAAGGGAGAAATTAATGTATTAGCTGAGATGGTGGTCACGATGGAGATAGTGATAATGCCTGATACCCAACTTAATTCAATTCAATTTTATTTATATAGCGCTTTTTACAATGGAGCATTGTCTCAAAGCTGATCAACTTTACAATATTATATTATCTTTAAAGGCCAATCCCAAGCTGAGCAAGCCTAAGGACCAAGACTCAACAGGGGACCCATCCTCCATGGGTGGCCTAGATGTTAATTATATAAATTATAGAAGTATAAAATAATAAAATAAAAAGTATATTAAATTACAGAAAAATTAGGTAAATAATTTAAAACAATAACAAATTAATAATACAATTTAAATTAATAATAAAATATATAAAATTATAAAACATAATAGATTATAAAATGAGTCCTTAGTTGGAGGTCCTTGGAGGCACATCGTCTCCTAATGTCCAACCGATGGAGGGAGTTACTGCACTCTGGTTGGGCTGACCTCCGACCATGGAAACCATCAGAGCGACACCGAGCCGGAAGACCATCCAAGTGTGTGGTGCCGGAACGTCAGCTCTGAGAGAAAAGAGAAATTTTAGTTATTGATGGGTTAGGAGCACAGAGTCTATTATCCATTACTGTTGCCTTGTGCAGCATGAAAACTCCGGCAGCACTACCCATAGCAGCATAGCTAAAGGGAGAGAACCAGAAGGTAACACAGCCAAGAGGCAAGAGCCGAGCTGAGCCATGTGTCATAGTCTAAATCTAACTAAAAACCTGAGTAAATAAGAATGTTTTTAGCCTAGACTTAAAAATTTGGGAATGTTTGAATCTCTTACTAAAGTAGGAAGTTTATTCCATAGCTGGGGGGCCAAGTATGAGAAAGCTTTTCCCCCTGCTGTTACTTTTTTGAATGGTGCCTACCTTTGTTTCGGCACAGGAGAGAAGATGGGTTTGTCCATCAATGTGCTGCTGACCCTCACCGTCTTTCTGCTCCTGCTGGCTGATAAGGTTCCAGAGACGTCTCTGGGTGTCCCCATTATCGTCAACTACTTAATGTTCACAATGATTCTGGTGACGTGTTCCGTCATTCTCAGCGTCGTGGTGTTAAACCTGCACCACCGTTCACCAAATACCCACCAAATGCCCCTGTGGGTGCGCAAGGTGAGCCTGAACTACCAAACTACTAAATGCATGTCATTAAGTAGATCTTCTCGTCCACACTAACTTTTAACTTAAACAATATTCCAGAGTACAGTCCAGCAGCTGAGGGATAAGTGCTTTGGTGATCAGTCATAAACATTAACTTTCAATTCAACAGGATACTCTCTTATCTACTAGAACTAAAAGAGCTTTATAAAGTTAGGTGACACACATCTTTAAACCACTGCTTTTTGCGGCTAAATACTTATGGAGTGCATAGATACTCCTAAAAATTGAATTGGGTATTAAATTCAGGCTTTAATTAGACACCTTTATCTTTTCATTCACATTTATGGCATTTAGCAGACGCTTTTATACAGAGCGACTTACAACTGATACAGTTTTACAATCCAAGCAATTGTGGGTTAAGGGCCTTGCTCAAGGGCCCAACTGTGGCAGCTTGGCAGAGGGAGGATTTGAACCCTCGACCTTCTGGTTCAGAGTCCAGTACCTTAAACGCTAGGCTACCACAGTCCAACTCTTACACAGGCAACAATCATTTGGCCAAAATGGTAGTTTAGATTATTTATGAGAGCGTACTGGATTTATTCAATTAATATAAAGGATGGTGCAAAAATCTGAGACCACCATTAGATTTGTTGTTTAATGGTTTGTTGTTTTATTGGATAACATATTGTAGGGTGGCACATTTGCTTGACAAGGTAGGCCTTTTGCCTCACAGCAGAGTTCAGAGGGTGGGTTGTTCTGGGTCCTTTTTATGTGGAGTCTAAATGTCCTCCCCATGTTGGTGTGGGTGAAGTCTGGATACAGTCCAATGGCCTGTGTGTTAGAGATCAGGCATCAGCTTTAGTGGCCATTTTACTGACACACACACAAACACACACACACACACACACACACACACACACACACACACACACACACACAGTTTTTGTAGGATAGGCAAATTATTACATTTTTGTAATTGCAGTACGTTTTTTACATGTCAAACCTGCATTGTGCACTTTTTGACACCATTCAGTCTATCAGGTTGAGTCAGAAATAATCAGAATATTTTTAGAATACAACCAAACATACATTCCATCGAAACATTATTTTAACTTGGGTTTCTGGAGGATCTTTTCTATGTAACCCTGTTTAGTAAAAATATCTAAGAACCTGATACTTAACCACAGTTCACCTCTCCTAAGTAAAGGAGCAAGCAGTGAAACACAGACCATATTGTGTCTTGCCAACTCCCCACCATTTGTTGTTGGACTGCCTCCAAAAACCTCCTCTGCAAATCTACTCAGAACGGTGGAGGCCTCTTTTCCAAACAGACCTGTTCACCCTGACAAACGTAAACCAATGGGTCTAGATGGGGCGTCTCTAGGCGCGCGAAACCCTGTGACCTGAACTTGATCCCTTCATCGCCTGCAGCCTGGTGGAAGGGAGGCCCTGAGGCCTGCGAGAACTGCATTGAACAAGGTTGGATGGAAATATGCTAAGGGGATCAGGAGTCTGTGAAGGGTGGGAGGAAGGCCATAAGATCGTCCCATCTTAGATGCCCACTGGCAGACATCCTGCCAGGCTGCCTGAGGCATGGCCCCAGGACGTGGGGTCTGCAGGGAGGTGTGGTGACTGAGTGTGAGCCTTCTGTGTGTTCTGATGAAGAAGCACATCTAAGGGGACATTTTGCTTAAAAATGTGCTCACATATTCGGCACAAATACACACACACACACACACACACACACACACACACACACACACAAGGACATGCATTAGTGAGTGTGTCTAACCCAAAAGTGCTTGGTCCATATATGCTTCATTGCTGTAAATGCTGTTAATACTGTAAAATGTCTTCCAAACTGTTTTACAAGCTGCACTTTACTTGCATTGGCTCTTACCTTGGCAATCTAGTGCAAACTGCACATTTTAGAAAAAAAGACTTCTTAAAAAACACAACAAAACTTTTATTTTGCCAAGTAGATGTTAAGTCGTCAAATGTTCAGTATTGCAAACTCTCCATTTCTCTGTCTCAGTTTTCTTCTGCTTTTGCACATGACGGCTGCAGTACAAAAACAAATAATGGAGCATATACAAACTGGGTAACACTTTACAATACTGGTACATAACGAAGCATACAGTAAGACTTCACTAAAAGTTTATCACCAGTAAATTAATACATGAACTAATACTTATTGCTTCATGAAATAATGATAAATATACATTAATAATCTAATGAATGATATATGAATAGCCATTAATAAAGGCAGATC
>JAVSBV010000097.1:10350917-10368297 GCA_033117975.1 Parotocinclus spilosoma
TATTCTAATAAAGAGACTGAGAAATAATTATAGAATGAAACTATACCATTGCTAAACCTATGAGAGAGAGAGAGAGAGAGAGAGAGAGAGAGAGAGAGAGAGAGAGAGAGAGAGAGACAGAGAGGGAGAGACATAGAGACAGAGACAGACAGAGACAGACAGAGACAGAGAGAGAGAGAGAGAGAGAGAGAGAGGATAGGATAATATAGGATAGATATGATCTAATGGTATCCTAAGACTGGCACAGCACTGTATGCATGTTCATGTACTATATTCATGTGTCATTTTGACTCAAACCATCCTCCACGTACTGGTCAATACTACTGACAAGACCTAAACACGAGCCGAATGTTGGACTTTACTATGTCAGTGATATATTTTGATTCCTAATACCAGCTTTTTACAACAAAATCATCGCCCAGTCAGCGTCTCCTTGTTTTCCTTTTGTGGCGTTTCCTTGGCCACACCTTTTTCTCAGGGCTGTATAAAAGCAGGATGAAACCCCGCCCACAAGCAGTGGCTTTCGAACCGGCGAAGCGGAGAGAGTGAGGAAATTTGGAATAACGTGAATGGCGTTCTATGAGTTCGCTTGATTAAAGGCATAATAATTAACATTATTATTTACACTCTCCTTTGGTCTAATGATGCCTTTTCCACCTATAAACCTCCATTCTCGGATATCGTCGCCGGGAAAAGACCTCTTTAGGAAGAAGAAAACCAGCACGAGCGTCGTGCCGCCTCAGTGTTTGCTTGGCGCTAAACCGCGCGAGGAAAAAGACGTGGAAAAGGACAAACTGTCCACGTCCTGGCCTTCCGCTAACCTGAAACAGCTGGGACGAAAACCACCGCTGCCCCAGCATGCAGGTAAATTCCCCACGGACAGCTCGAGCCCGAACCTCGACGTGGACTATAAGAGCTCTTGGCTGAACGTAAGCAAACCACTGGGTGGCTCGTGCGAAAGCGTGCCGCGCTCCAGCTCGGGAGAGTCGGCGGTGCGCAGGGCCAGCAGCAAAGACGAGCTGGACCAAGAGGTCCAGTTCTCCCTCAGCCTCACCCCCGAGGCCATCCTGGTCATCCAGAAGCGCAACCTCGAGAAACAACTGCTCGCCAAGCAGCAAAAGTGCTGCGGCTCAGCTGAGGCCAGACACCGGCGCTCCGTCCCGTCCAAGAGGGCGCAGGGAGCATCAAAGAGCGCGGCGCCCATGGCCAAGGTGCACAGCTCGAACGACATCAGCGCCATCGTTAAGATCTCCCTGCTCAACGACCAGCACAAGTACGACGATGTCGAATACGAGGAGGAGGACGGAGACGTGGACGAGACGGTCATGCGAAAATGTAAAGAGTGGTTAAAAGGCGTCGAGAGCGCGGCTGCCTTCAGCAAAGTGGACAAACTCGCAGCTTTGCCGCATCTCAAGAGCTGCTGACCTTCAAACCAGTTTTGTTGTTGGATGTTCCTGAGGGTCAGTTAACGCCAAACACACGGTTGTTTTTGATAACACGTAGGCCCATAGACCTTTCGTTTGGTTATGTCTTTTGGCTGTTAATAGAAGTGCTCCATAGGGTTAATTTAACACGACACTGGGACCCTTTTCAACTGGAGCAGTCAAGATGATCATTTCCATATAGGCAATGCGTTAAAGAAAGTGGCCGGTGCATTTTTAGCACATTTTTATGGTACCTCTTATCTCAAATCACAGACATGATGGTCTCACGCACAAGAGTGACATTGTTTGCCCCCCTGATGTGGCGCTCTGTGTCTGCGTGTCAAGTCTCTTCTACTGATGTTGCGTGAGGCTCCGATCCGTTTTGCACTCAAGTATTAACGCTCAGGTGTGATCTCTGTGTTTGACCAATGGAGCCGACGTATATCACCACAGTCACGGCCAGAAACGGCATACTTAAGACATGGAAAGCCACAAGTGTGATGCTGGTCTGATATACTGTAGCCCGTTTCATCCACACCAAGACTTCAGCTGGTGCCATGCCTTTGTTTGTGCCAGCTGTCAAACAGAACTTCACTGCAAACTGATTTGAAATGGTTTGAAAGAACCAGCTTTGTACAATATTTATTTCCGAATGTTAAGTCGTATTTGTGTTGGACATATTGTCATTTTGAAAGGGTTTTAATAAATTAAAATGTGGGTTTTTACTCGTGATGTTTAAGGCATAATAAATAGGAGCGTAAAACAATTACATTGCTTGTTTAGGCAGTCATCCTTTCTGAGGCACATCTGTATGAAGGCTGGGATTGAAAATTCTGAAGTTATTTTTTTTATTTAATCATTTTAGTTTGCAGTCACAGTGATATTTGCTGACCGGTTCAGAAACTGAGAGTAATCTCCGTGTACTATCTTGTGATCAGTTCCTTGATTTAGTCTTTAAAGAGTCGTGTCTTGAGTGTTTTCTCAAATGACAAATAAATTTAAATCATGATTTTGTTTACTAGGGTTTCTGCATTCAGGCCTTAAATAACTTGACTAATTAATGAAGACAATTTGTGAAGTTCAAATATAATAATACCATTTTGCTTTCATTTGACATGTCGTTGATTTATTAAATAAATGAGCGATCTGGGAAAGAACTACAATCATACAAATGCTCAAGACTATGATTTTACCCATGGAGTCTTAACGACACTGGGTAACAATTTTAGCTTTCCTTTTTTGTCCCACAAACTACATTAAGTATAACTAAATTCTTATTATTTTGCTCAATTCTATTTAATGTTTGACTTTTTCTACATGGCATAGTTTTTAAATGGCAGCACATTGTATGGTAAGTGTGTATTACTTATTCATCAGTAAGGCTGCTTTTACCCTTAAACTAAGTGTAAGTATAAAAATATGGCAACCTATTGTTCTCTACTTTTTTTCTGTTTTCTTATCACCAGACTCAGCATTGCTCACTGTCATTTATTTCTGGAAGCTCTGACACAGCTAATTCCTAACTATGAGGTACTGGTCTCATGGCAGATTGGACACTGAGGCATTTCAATTAATGTTTAGATATTTATGATGTGTCTTTTCTGTTTGTCAGGTAGAAGAAGCAATCTGAATCATGACCTTTAGGTTCATTGGCAGCTCTAAGAATGGCAAAAGGCATGTGTCATGAACATTTTGATGCGAGTAGAATGACACGTAGGACACAACACACACTGCTCGCAAATATGATCCATTTTCAACCGAAATATCCACTACTTTTTGTGAGAAGTATATATGAGGGGCTCAACTTTTATCCTGATCAATGAAACAAAAGTAATTCTCAGCATTTTTTATATATTATATGATCTGTAATTGACAAAGGAACTATGTACCAGGTTCAACTGTGTTTCTGCAGGCCCTTGTTGGCTCATTTATCTGGGTTTGCTCATCCTCAAAACTGGTAATAATGAAATGATGAACTTTTAAAATCACATTTCATGACAGCTGTTTGTCTTTACTTTTAATTTGTTGTTAACCATTGCTGAAACAACACGTGAGCCATAACTAGGTACATGGGTTGGAGCTGGCGCAAGTACGTTATGTAATATTTGTCATAATGATAAGAGAATAACGACTGAGTGAATAAACAAAAGCTGCAAGTTTGCATCTAAGACCTACAAAAACCTCTATAGCAACGGCTTAACAAAACACACACATCAACACACACACACGTGAAACTGAGCAGCAGGAGCTAACACAGGATCAGACTTTGCATTGACAAGGTTCATTTCTGCCAAACTGCATGGTTTAAGGTAAGGCTATACAGAATCAATCGATGCATGGTATGTCATTTTAAGGACTTTATAACACATTTAATTAGTAGTTGTTAATAGGTTTGCACAGAAACCTTGAAGTATATTAACAGGTAATGGTAATATTGAACATTTTCATGAATAGACAAGCATAGTTGACTTTTGGGTAATGATTCATTGCTCTTATTCATATGTATTATGCATTCGTAGGATGAACCTAAAGGTCCAAGATATTTATCACACAAGCTCTTTTCCATCCATCCTGGACTCCTATCTGTCTTCTAAAGGCTTGGAAACGGTATGTGGAGTTTTGTTTAAATGAAATGACACTTTGAACATGCAGTACCAAAGTACAGAGGAATTTGAAGCAGTATACGATAAATTGATGTGAGAAAAGTATTCATGCCTTTAATTTTTTTGACAGGGCATTTATTTACATTTATTTTTGATTTCTGACAAGATCTTTTTGTACACTTAAAGGCATATAGGTCTGGTCAATAAGCTTTAGTGTGCCAAGGGTGCATAGGTAAGGCAATGTAACTACACAAAACGTACGGACACTTGTGTGTCATATGTAAGATGATTAGCTTGTTTTCATTACTGTACCAAAACTGTGTTATGTTTATGTAATTTATTCAGATTTGCTGGTGGGCATGGACATGCCAAGACATTTAGCTGAACTAATATTGAATTTGAATTCATTCAGTCAGTTAATCCATGCAGTGAATACACTGCCTGCTAGCCCTGGGTCCTCTATGAGTTGAATTTGCATGTTCTTCTCATGTCTGTGTGGGTTGACTCTTGGTACTTCAGTTTTCTTCCACAATCCAAAGACAGGTGTGGTAGCTTAATTGATTAAACTCTCAAATCTTCAAAACAAAAAGGGACGGTGTGGTGTGTCGGTGGGCAGCACTGTCCCCTTCTTTGAACAGTTATTAATGCTTGTGTTACATTGAACCCAAACCATGAGCAGCTTACCAGACTCAAATGTACCCGTTGACTGGTAAACAGAAGAAGAAAGACCATCATTTGGGATTGTACTTGTACATCATGTGGTTTAAGGAATACAATAGGACACAAAGGGTAAAGAACTTGTGTTTGTTTGCTAAAATGATCACCACGGCAATGCAAGCAAACTGAAGCAGGAGAAAAAGCAGTTATTTGTGAGGACCCTCCGCCTCCATTCCACTGACACCATGCACACTTGTAAGGAACTGTTGCATAACTGTTCCTCTCTGAGCACTCTTAGTTGTGGAATTGTTACCATCTGGTACATTTTCCTTGCTGATTCATCATGTGTTCAAATCTTTCATAGGCATTCTATATGGGGTGGCGAATGTAGAAAGGTGTGTGTTGGTTGGGGTTAATTCAGCTTGCATCATCACTACGTTTTCTAAACGCCAGTCCCTTTGTATGGCCAGCAGTCAACAGATTGAATAAAGCTCAAATAAATGACAACCACAATAGTCACCTAGGTTACAATGGTCAACACATCTTTATATTTTGCTCTCTGCACCAATCCTCCCAAACCCTCATCCTAACACACTTTCACTGCCTGGCTCTGCATTTTTGTTGTGCCTCCCTCCATGCTTTTGTCTGCATTCCTTTTTTTTTTTGCTTTTTCATATTTTCTATGACTTGCCAGTGGGATGAAAGATTTAAGGAAGTGCTGCTTAGCTCTCGCTGACAGTTTCTCCCATTTGTGTAATAACTTCATCAGTCTTTTACTTGTTGCCTATGCATTGCTCTAGCAACTGAAGTGATAAATGCCACCTTCCCGTAATGTCCTTTGTGAAGCCCAGATCTCCTAGATAGGCCCAGCCTGTAAAATGTGGAACTGAGGGCATTGACAGGCTGCCAGATGGCTTTCTGGAATTTTCCTGTGACAAACACAGGATAGACTAATGACATATCTGTGATTAATTCACACAGTTACTCCAGTACACATACAAAACATAGACAATCTTTTACCACTCCTTATAGGGCTATGGGACTAGACCAAGAAAATGACATCTCTAAAATGCTTTGTATGACTAATAAGTGTATCACAATGCTATTCTAACTTATTGATATGGAACAGGAATAATACTCAAATATGGATAGGTGACTAAAAATGCAGTCATGGGCTGCCCATGGCCCACAGGTTCTCTCTGATTAAAAAAAACCCCCATTATCCACAAAAAATATCCCTAAATCACTTTAGACTGTGTAGGAAAAAAGAGCACAAAACAAGTTATTAAAATATTTAATTTCATTACAATTTAATTACATTTCTGTTCTGTAAAAAATGTTTTTTATTGCTTGTTTAGCGAATCCGTCGACGATCATATTTGAAGAAAACAAAAAAAAAACATTTATTTCGCGGATCCTCTGGAGTACCAATGGTTGAAATAAAAAAAAGTTACTTTTTTTTTTTTTTTTTTTTTAGCTTTTTCCGCCCTCCGCTGGAGAGCCAACGGTATTGTTCTGTTCATTTAATTGTTTTCCAGATTCACTTTAATTTTATTGTAGATTAAATAAATGTTATTTTAAAATAAAAAAATATTTTTATTTCTTTCCTTCCTTCTCCTTCCTTGTATTGATTCCACACAGTCCTCGAGAAATTTAAAAGTGCTGAAAAATAAAGATTTATTTATTTTTTTCCTCCCTCCTCAGTAGATTCTTAAGTAGGAACATCCGAGAAACAAGCAATTACAAAAGTCTGGCCTTAGATGCAGGAAATATTTATTGGCTGTTGGTATTTAATTCATTCCTTATCTTCCGCTTAATCCACACGGTTTTGCGTGCCAGCCAGAGCCCACCCGGCACCTCTGGGCACAAGGGCAGGAACAACCCCAGATGGGATGCCAATCCATCGTAGGGCACACACACACACTAAGGGCCACATTAGAGACAGCAATTAACCTAACACGCATGTCTTTGGACTGTGGGAGGAAACCGGAGTACCTGAAGTAAACCCATTCAGACCCAGGAGGACCCAGACAACTCTACCCTGGGATTGAACCGGGGATCTTCTTGCTGTGAGGCAGTGGTGCTATGCACCAAACCACTGTGCGGCCCGCTGTTGGTATTTTCTTTATATAGTAGACTTCATTTAAGAGGAGATTTAAAGTGGCCAATCCCAACCACCATAAGAATAGAGGAACCCAAGTAGGTGCATATGGACCCAAACTAATAGAATGCCTTTCTTAATGCACAGTAACTTCGACCCTCACAGTTAGAAGCTCATGGAAACTTTTTAGAAACTTCCAGGACAGTAAAGCATACATAAGAGGACTAGGCTAAGGTTCCTTTCATTTTCTTCAACCTTGACCAGAAATGTATAGTTACATTTATTGCTGCACACCCGATAATGAAGGTTTGCATAATTTTGTCACACACAGGTGTAATATTGGATAATTTTCCAAAATAAATAGATTACAAAATATAGTTTTGTTTCTATTAAGTAAGTACTACAATTAGTGCTTATTTTTATTCAAAAGAATTCACAAAATGTTAAGGCCCATCATGTATAGGATGTGTAACAGGAATTAATGCTTTTGACAAGATTATAAATTATAGACAAGTTATTAAATATAAAACTAGCAAATTGTGTAATTGCCTTTGGGTGTTTCCGCTGTATTGTTAATGACATTTACTCACCAAAAGCCATTTTGTCCTGCAGTGTGAGGTCAATCGCTATTGTGCTAAAGTGCCGAATTACAATTTTCTTTGTTTAACAATTTATTAAATTTTGTATCAGTATCAATGGCTGTACTCACGAAATCCACAAGTCATGGGCCAATTTGGAGTGATCAATCAACCTAATTTTTAAAATAATGTCTATGGACTGTGGGAGGAAACCGCAGCACCCAGAGTAAACCCATGTGGACACAGGGATCGAACCCAGCAGTGGATTTCTAAACTTTGAGTAAACTTCGCTCAGGCCTGCGTCACCGTACCTCCCAAACAAAAGATTATAATTTTGCTGGTATTACTTAGGGAGCTTAGAATGTAATGTAATATTTGATTAGTACAGTACAATGTGGTTAATGGGATGCAGTATTTGTGTGGGCAATTGGATTATCTAGTTGAGCAAGAACAGGTAAACTAGGGTGTCGTTTAATTTTTAAACAGGCATGGGGTGTGGCACAGAAGGAGTACAATACTAATTTTCTCTGTGTGTTTCTTGGTCATGCCCGGCTCCCCATGCTCCCGCTCACCAATTCCCATGTAACTCTTTCCATGCCCTGGTCTGATACACTTACATTCTCCTCATTTGTCCATCACCACCTGCTCATAAGTTTGCCTATTTAGTTCCTCATTTCCTTCAGTTTAGATTAGATGTATAGTCATTTCCCTGTCTGGTATACAGAGCAGTTCTTTCTCCCTGGACATCTGACTGCTGGCCTAACCACCACCTTCTTACTCTGTTTACTCGCTCTGTTCCCTTCAGTCGTACGTCTGCCTGTCTGTCTGTTGTTTTCCCGTCTCTGCCTGATTACCGCACAGTTTACTTTGTTTGCTTAAACTGTAATAAATCAGGTAAGCAACTTTGTTTAATCAATCTGCTTCCACCTCTTTCTCTGGGTCTGGCCTGAAAGCAGACAAGGGACCTGTATGTTTTAATAAGCCATCTATCCATGCCTGGAAAATTTAGCCACCTAACTAATACAACTTATTATGTCAGCCTTCGGAACATAAAAACAGGATTATACACTCATTTTCTGCTCTCAGTTGCATTGGTACCACGGCCAACAATCCTGGACTGTTCCTGACTGGAACCATGTAATCTTTAGACATAATTCCAGGTTCTGTTTGGGATCCAGTGACGATTAAGATCAAGTATGGAGGCCTTCTTGAGTGACACACCGCCCCAACTGCTGATGTGAAATTTGCAGGGCATCCTGCAGCCAACATTTATATACAAATAGCTAAAAATTGCTGCATAGCACAATTGCATATGAGAGCACGCCCAATACAAAGTACTGTACGAACATAAAGTCCTTGCAAGCAGATTTTCTATGATGACCTAAGCATGCTCATTCCCATTAGATTTAAACAGAATGTGAATGCAGGCAGTTGGAATTGTGGAGAGAGGACAATCATGCTCTGGCACAGTACAAGGCAACTGGGCATAGTTTGAGCATGCCTGTAAACTGATGTCAAGTTTTGTTTTCTGAGAATCTGGATAGAAGTGGATAGAGATGGTGGACTCAAGTCAAGTCATTATCTGTATTTGTACGTATAGAGATGTTAGGCATTTATTAGGATTTTTAAAAAACATGATTGGGTGATTTTAGTTCGTACAGAATGCGGGAAACCAGCAGAGACAAAAATGCGAAGTCAGTTGTAACATGGAAGCAGCTATTTCAAAAATAGTACCGTTTGGATTCAAGGATTATCTTGTTTAATACATTAGTAGAAAGGCGATATGCAAGGAATCAAAAATCAATACAAACCACATAAAAAAAGATATGTCTCTGTCATTTAAGCTCATTTTTTGTATGTTTAGTTCTATTACTTTTGCCCCTCAGTATTTTTCAAATTCATGTAAAAAGTACTTATGTTGAGAATACTAAATCGAATAGAAAATAGTCCAAGAGGAAGCGCAATAGTTTTTGTTCAGGAAATCAAATTCAACTCATTAGGACTACTGTCCTTTGACTGATTTAAATGTGGAAACTTGAGGTAAAGGATCATACTTTTGTTTGACTTGACTTGAGACTTGTTCGACGTACAGCAGGGACATAACTTCAGTTACTTGAATATTACCTACACTGACCAAGGAGCTGCTTGAGGCTTGAAGGTTGACTTGAGACTTGCTTGTGATTTTCACGTATGTGACTGGCTCCCACCTCTAGACGTGGAAGTAAAAAGAAAACCATGTGACCTTGACTGTCTGTCTGAATGTATATTCCAGTTTATGAGGTTAAATAGCTCCTTGTTGATTTCTGTGAGAACATAACACCCTCAAAATGAGATGATGACTACTGGCATGGATTTCTGCCTTCTCAGGACAAAACAACACTAATCAGTAAGTGAGGTTAACAAGTTCATTTGTGGTTTTCTTCAAAAGGCTGTCTCTGTGGCCCAAGTTGCGACACAGCTGAAGCAGATAAAGGTGAGAAGAGACAGGAAGACTGTTTTCCACCATGGATCTGCTGTCAGTTCCGACCAAGTTGAAAAGCTCAAGCACAAAGCTCTGCTTGATCAGGTACTTTAAAAAAATCAATTGCATACAGCACTATAAACCCATGTGTATTTCCACACCACAGTGACTCATTTAAGCACCTGCACTGACACACGGCCTGCATCTGACACCTCAAGTCAATTATCTTTTGTTCCGGACTATTGCCATTGTTTCTGTGATCATATTTCGGTGTAATTTTACCCCTGTTAAAGCAAGTGACACTGATGGATCACACCGGTTTTGTCCCATCAGAACAATGAAGCAAAGTAGCAATAAATCTTCAAGCATATAGAGTTGCTGGTCTGGTGCAGTTAAGAACAGAACGCCACTCAACTAAACTACTTTAAAACCGTTTAAACTTATTTGTTTAAATCCAGTAGCTTGATTATGGACCTACATCATTATCTTGACTGCTCATAAAAGTAGCCAAATTTGCAGGTACAAAATTATCCCCCAGACAAGGGGTGAAAAAAGAGATGCAATTTCTTAATGTGACAGCATATTTTATGATTAGGATTGAAGATTGGGTAGAAGAATGGATTATATTGCTTTGTATGGACTCGGATGGTACAGTCTAATACATTTGCTTATCACTCTGCCTTGTCTGAAGATGGACCCCTGTGACTCTGACTATCTAAAAATGGTTTCAAAATGTGAAAGAAACATTTTTAAATTCTCATCGTAGCAGCTAAGTATAATTTACAAAAATAACTTCTCTTTGTTGTCAATATGTCATTTTAAAAATATTTTTTGAACGGAAAAAAGTGATCGTAAGCATTTCAAGGCTGGCAGCTTCACCTTGACACGAGCATGAACACAAACTCTTGAGCGACTTAAAAGTATTTATTATAATATTAATAAACAGTTATGAGTCAAGACTTTCCTGGCCCTTTAACTGATATTTTATGTAACCATTCAGATCTAGTTAAATAACTCAAGGGAGTCATACCTCAAAATAACCACCCTTTTACAAAAATAACTTAACTAAAGTAAGGATGGAAATTCCAAAGCAAAATTCCAAGACATTGTCAGTTGCACATGCTATAGCCAGTAGACTGTCAGTTAAAGTAAAGGGTAAATTGATTCATTCTATTAGCTTTTTAACTGTTATTTATAAAGAAACAGAATGGCAAATAATACATTTTTGGATTAGCAGATTATGCTTAATAATAGAAAATTACCTACATTTAAGATGTTATCATGTATAGATGATTAAATTAACTTGCTGATATCTCTCACAACGTATTGTTGTGTCACTTGTTTGCTCTGTGTTAAATCTAGGTTTAGATCTTTAAAAAAAGATTGTTCTAAACAAGCAGATTTACTTTTACTCAGCGAGTTAAGTTTGTGAGTTGAAATCCCAGTTAAGCCAAGCTGGTCCTGCCGGGCACTGGGGCAATTCCAAATTGGAAAGGACCCTATCCCAATTGGCTCAACTTCATCTGAGGGCAAACTATGTCACATTCACTAAATTCATTCTTTCTTAATTCTGAACGGGGTCTTAGGAGAGGCAGGAACCCTAGACAAAGTACTTGTCCATCATAGGCAGCAGCACCGTCAAGTGGGGGCCTTATAAAAGCGCTGCACCCCCCCACACACACACACACACCACTGTCTTTGATTCACAGATGCTTCTATCTAATACACTTAATTACATGCTGTATGTTTCAGTCAGTAATGTACAGTTTACAAAGTTGTATGACCATATAAATAGAAAGAAATAGAAGACGATGCTTAATAATAAAAAATTGCTATGTCCATATTTGGGCATAACCTATAATATATTTGTTTATATAAACACACAGCAACAGTAAAGTTATATAAAAATAATAAGAATATAAAATAATAATAATCGGAATCCTCTGTGTGATGTTTTTAACTTGTTATTATGTTTTCAGTAAATGATTTGTTTCTCATGAACAATGTACGGAAATTAAACCTGTATATTTGTCTTTAAGAAAGAACGATAAAGCACTTAATATATATACAAAATTAATGACACAATGTTGTACTGTAAAATGTTAAATGTACCTTATTATTCTACACACATCAGATAATCAAGTATCAACCCCCAAATTTTGCCCCATCTGGCCACCCCTATGAAAAAGTTCTCGTAGGACACCATTAACTAAACAATTTTGTAAATGAAACGTTTTTTAGTGACAGTTTTACTGATTGATTAAAGGTACACTTGTTGTAAATGTATATGAAACAATTACATTTTATATACACTTTATATATATTGTAATCTAGCGCCATCTACAGTCGTATAACCGGATTCACCGGCTGAAAGAGACTCTGTCCCAACATTACTCTAAGCTGCTGGAAGAGAAAGTCCAAAAACAACGACTTGAAAAGAAACAAGAGGATTCGTCTAATGTAAAAACCACAGTAAGATACGATTCATCGTTATCTCCATCTTTACAGCTGTTTATTTGTGAGCATGAAAAGTGTGTGTGCAGGAGTTAGCAGTACTGCTTTTATACCTCAAGGTGGCAGCATAACACATCCCAGGGATTACAGTTGTTCTGCTTTAATGGGAAAGACAACATGACTGACATCTGAGAATTCAAATTCATGACCAATGATTAATAGGCTAATGCTAAATAAAAGTCTCAATTTTCAGACTTTTGTAAAAGTTTTGGCACCAGTGTAAAACATTTGTATTATTATGATTTTTTTTTTTTTTACAGAAAAAGGACTATATATATTCTGCTTTCTGTCTTAATACCTTTAGCACAAAGCACATTTAAACTATCAGAATTTAGTTTAATTGTTGTTACTTGTTTGTTACAAATTTCAAAAACAGATCCTGCAAATGTTTGCAAAAACTCATCAAGCTATGTCATTTGACTAGGGGTGCCCAAACCTATTTACTTGAAAGTGTATTCCTGTCGAACTGCTGTAGCCAAGATGTTAAGCTACTGGACTCACCTGGAACAGAAGGTCCAGGGTTCAAATCTGTCCTCCGACAAGCTGCTGCTGTTGGCCCTTAACTCACTGCTGAATGGCATAAATGGATTTTATTTTTTAGTATTTGTGCTGTAGTGTGACATGGAGGGCACACAAAAAAGCTGTAAGAGACGCCCCTTCCCCAAAGGAAATAATAAAAAAATAAATTATAATACAAAATAAATATCCTTTCCACTAGATTTTGGAACATGACTGTGGGGAACATAACTCTGTCTGCATTTTCAATTAATCCCAAAACTGTCTGATGGAGCTGGTCAGGTCTGTTGGTCAGGTGATTAACTCTTTTAGGACCGTAAGGATTGTATGCACATAATTTTAGTTATTTTTGACACAGAATTTCACTTAATCTGACAATGACAACAGCCTTATTTATATAAAGTCAGTGACATACTAAGTGGTTTCATACTAATTTGTCTGCTCAAGGTTGTTTCAAAAACAGAATATGATGATTTGCAAATTCTTTTCAAACCTATATTTAATTGAATACACCTCAAAGACAAGATATTTAAAGTTCAAATGGATAAAGTTGGTTGTTTTTGCAAGTATTAACTCATTTTAAATTTGATGCCTGCAACACGTTCCAAAGAAGTTGGGACTGGGCCATTTTTTACACAATGTCCCAACTTCATTGGAATTGTGGTTAAAACTGAGACTATGTTTAAAAGATAAGTTAAAGCGTTCCGTTGATAAATTGCATTTTGACTAAGAACTGCCATTCTGTTTCACTGCTTAGTTTAAAATAATATGACAGATTTTATAAGCAGAAATGAATCATATTTTCCATAATACTTGGTTATGTTTCCCCTCACCTGAATTCCAAAGCCAGCATGTCAGCAAAGGTCTTGAAATAGGGTGTCCTAAAATAGAATTCATTTTTATGTGGGTGTACAATTCCGCAAGAATTCTTGGTTGCCAGTTGATGGGATTAAATGTCTGGTAAAATATTAAGCATTCAGTGTCAACCCAGACAAAGTCCTCTGACTTTTTTATTTATTTTTATGGTTTCTGCATGCACCTCACTCCAGTAACTCATGCTTTGGTTCTAGCTACATTCATCTACATGCACCGGCTATGAACAACACAACACTGCTATTGCTGGATACAACATTTTAAATCGAGAAAGTGATGTAAATAGGTTAAAGACAATAATCTGGAAACGGAAATCCATAATTACATGTAAGGTCACATTTGTGCACTTTTCATGCACTTTATTTTGTGTGTGGTGATTTAATCTTCAATGTCAGACCCCTCCTCCTCGAAGTCTGTGCTCAATACACAACTGTTAAAATCAAAGCCTCTCACACATCTACATCCTCCCGCCCCAACAGCACACAAATACACACACATTCACATGCAGCTCAAGTACTTACTATCAGTCTGCATTCAGCAGGTTAGATACCTTTCATCCTACCCAAACCTGGATGTGTTAAAAAATAGTCCTGTACCCTTTCATTCTATATTTACTCTAATATAAATATACTAAATTACAGCTATCTATACTGCTCACAAAAATTAGGAGATACTTCAAAATGGAAAAGCCCACATGGAAATATCTCCTTATTTTTGTAAGCAATATAGATAGCTGCAAAACATGCCAATTCCTTGTGTACTCTAGGCTGTTTAAAGGAGATGCACTGAAACATCTAATCCTCTTGATTAACATTATCCAGTATGGAGATATGTCATAGAAAAAGAGACCACTGCAAAATTGTTCTCTGGTTTTACTGTGTGGCTACTGTATGTGCGAATCTGTAAACATCTTTAAATTAAACACCTTTTTCCACATAAATTGCAGATAGCATTTACTGCTCACAAAATTCATTGTGGGCTATTTCATTTTGAGCAGTATATTTATTTGTATCAATTACAAGAGCATTTGCAATAAAATGACAACTAAATAACTAGATAAGATAAGGCGATGCTTTCAGATTAATGATATAAATTATCATCGAAAAGAAACAATACTAATATTATAATTAAGTTCAGGAATCAATATTTCAATCCCAGCTTTCCTGTTTACTATGTACTGTGGGACTGTGGTAGCCTAGCGGTTAAGGTACTGGACTTTGAACCAGAACGTCCAGGGTTCAAATCTCTGCCAAGTTGCCACAGTTGGGTCTCTGAGCAAGACCCTTAACCCACAATTGCTTGGATGCTAAATGCTGGAAATGTAAATGTAAATGTACTGTACGTTTCCTCAGTAAGTATGATTTGTGCATGAGGTGTGCATTTGTTGGAATTCATCAGATTCGAGAATTGAATTGTTACAATACCATATTGCTACCATGTAGATATGTTGATTTTAAGAAAATTTGGAGTGGTCACTTACATTTTTTTCAGAGCTGTGTAGCTGATGAGATTGCAAAATACGCTCATGTGCAACACACACCTTGAATTAACCTCAAGGTAACACTTTGTTGGTGTTGATGGAGTTCAGTTCTTATGGAGTTAAGCTGGAAAAAAATGAACACTGTATGTCTTAATTATATGTCTGGTATTTTGTCTTGGTGATGATAAAATAATTGAGAAAAGTATACCAATGCATTATAAATACAGTATGGTCATTATTCTTCTAAATGATTTAGCAATACATGATAGCAGTTGAGTTGGTACAATAATCTTGTGATTTACGTGCTTGGGTGGTATGGAGATCCTAAGACTGACTGTTCTATCCTCAATCCAGTATAAACAACCTTTACTAAGTGACCACCTACTATTGTTGTTCATGCTGCTGTGTATCAAAGAATACGGAAAAAGAACAATGCAACCTTGTACCCATGTACAGCTTTGAAGTGCATGTATGTTGCTGTTTGGATTGACAGAATTGAGGAAGCTCCTCATTTTAATATGGGAACTGAGGGCTATTGGTGCAGACTTGTGATTGACTTTGATTTTGGCTGTCTGGCTTAAGGACAATAAGGGGGTGAGAGTGTGAGAGTAGTAGTGGAAGGGGGTTAAGGTAAAGAGTCGGGGGTTGGCAGCTTTAGACAGATCCTGTCTTATCAATCTCCTCCTATAAAAGTTGTCCTTCTTGAGTGGGCTGTAATTGTGTCTTCTAATGACCCACACTGGAGAGGAGGACAAAGGCAGTGCTATAAAAGCCTTTATGAGCTTGCTAGTAGGAAACCTTTGGTGAAAAAAAGGAACTGCTGAGCAAATGAAACTTCCCCATTGTTTCCCTTGGCCAGACTGAGAGCCCCCCAGTTGGGACTCCACAACAAGGCAGGACCAAAGCAGGCAGAGTTGAGGCCACCTGCTGGGGCCTAATTGGTCCCTACTGCAGTTAATGGTTTCCTGTGGCTGCGTGTTTACTTCTCATTTGCTTTGGGTGCTGGTTTTCCCAGCCAGGCTGCAAGATGTGGTTCCTCATGAAAGTCCGCCTGTTCTCACCTCACTATACTCTTTTGTTTCTCTTTTGATGCTCTTTTAGCCGTAGCCATCACTGGTTCTACCTTTTCTGTCTTATAGAAAACAAGAAGGTTAAACACCCAGAAGCTTACTCGTTCAATCCTTCATCATGACCAAGCTTACCTGAGGTCTTTACCCAAGACTCGCCATTACCTGGTGAATCTCCTATGTAATATTTCATACATTTCATTTTGAATTATACTTAAATTTTATGAGCAGTATGCATTTTATTTAATAAAATTTATTTTTAAAAATCCCACAGAAAGTTCCAAGTTCATTCAGCATTATATGTTTTAAGTGTTCAAGCCATAAAGTCTAAGTGCTTTCTGTCATTGTCATTGCCATGTGGTGAACCTCCATGGATAGATCCTGGAGCTCCAGAGACGGCTGGCCCAGCATGGATGTTTTGGGGGACCCAAGGATCAGGAAGTGTTCACACACTGGGTGGGTCAACAAAAAGCAGCGGAGCTTGAGAAACGGCTACAGGAAATAGGTGAGAAGCCAAAGACTATTCTCTAAAATCAATCATCTATGTACAGTAAAATCTTAACTATTAAAGTTAAATATTACAATTTAAAATGCATTAAACTATCTGGTACAGTACCTGAGCATGATGGTGCAGTAGATATGTTGTTACATTACAGCTTAATGGTCCTGTTTTCAAACTAGCGGTCTGGTTACTGTCTTTTTGAGGACTCGGGTGTTCTCTGCATACTTGTCCAAATACTCTGGTTTGTGCCTGTTTTCCAAACTCTTGAAAGTAGGTAAATTGGCTACTGTAAATTATCCCTTGGTGTTAGGTGTGAATACATTTGTGCGTGTGTCACATAGAAAATAAAGATACAGAGATGTACTTGGGTAAAACTTTGGGATGGGATTAACCGTACAGTCGCAGCCGACTCTCGGTCACTTGTTGGATCATCGATCTCCACACATTTCTGTCTTTCATCAATGTGATCCATGAAGTATTTTGGCAGGATAGTGGAGTAGTTTGCCATTGCTTTCTCCACCCCTCCTCATTTATCCGGGCTTGGGACCGGCGTGCAGCTGTTTCCAGTTACACGGCTGGGGTGTTTTGCATACGCAAGTCAATG
>JAVSBV010000097.1:10369916-10380423 GCA_033117975.1 Parotocinclus spilosoma
CACTGTATATGTTATAAGAAGTATTTTATAATCAAGCGATATGACCATCGCTTTAGTGGCCATCAATGTGAAATTTAACTGGTAACCAGTGTAGAGACGACAGAACAGGACTAATATTATAAAATGTTCTAGTTCTAGTTAGCACTCGAGCTGCTGCATTCTGCACCGATTGAAGTTTATTTAGAGATTTACTAGAGCATCCAGCAAATAAATAATTACAGTAATCCAACCTCAAGGTTATAAATGCATAAACCAGTTTCTCAGCATCTTGAAAAGAAATTATATTTAAAGTTTAGCAATATTACCAAACAGCTGCCCAGATTTAAGATAAAATTAACCAACCTGTCTTTCAGTCTTTAGACCAACTAATAAAATCTGATTATCTGAGATAAGTAGAATTAAATTAAATGGCATCCAATTTTCTACTCCCTTAACATAATTCTCAATTTACAGCTTTTTAAACTGTAACAATCGAATATATTTAAAAAAAAAATAAAACCTTAAACAAGCAAGTGTGTTTTAACAAATGGGGTTGAATTAACTGTACAGTCGCAGCCGACTCTTGGTCACTTGATGGATCATCAATCTCCACACATTTCTGTCCTTCATCGATGTGATCCATGAAGTATTTTGGCAGGATAGTGGAGTAGTTTTTCCATTGCTTTCTCCACAGAAACAGTATATACATTTCCATTATTCAACAAGTGACACTCGGGCATTAAGACTGACGCATTTTGTTTACTTATACCAGTCATCCACATGAAGCAGAGTGAGCTTCACCTCCATATTCCAGGCTTAATTTGTGCTACTACTTATACCTACTACTTATTTTCATCTACAATATGGGCTTATACTGACATTTAAAATAGAAGCTTGTTTTATGCAACCTAAAAGTAGTGTTGAAAATGGGACTTGTGCTCTACATGGGCTGGAGGTGTGTGAGTAGTCACTTGCATCAACAGCTCTCTTCCTATGCTTCCCTCCTGACTTCTCACCCTTGTATGCATGTGGCCTGTATGGTGAGAAAGGCAGGTGCTGAGGCTGACACCCAAACTGTGAGATATGACATGTTCCTCATCACCTTTGTTCGCTTTACTAATGTCAGGCCCTATTTCTCTTCTTATGTATGAGGCTTTTCAATGCAATGACATGGCGATGAAATGAAATCAGCATATAAAGCTTATAAACGTTTTATTCAACAGGTCTTCAGCAAGGAGTTACTGGTCCCCAGATTTTCTACCCTACAGCCTGATTTCTTGGAGACACTCAGAACGAACATCCCTCATTTGGTACCATTGAATATGTTTTACGTGTTAATACATTTGGCTACAAATTGCACTCATTGACAAAAAATATAAAATGCACCAAGGAGTTGTTTGAATCGAATGAAACTTTATATGTGTGGATTTAATGATGATATATGTAAGTGATTCAAATATTAGACTGAAAGGATTATGGGTAAAACTGTACAATTTAAAGGAGGCTCCAGTACTCTGTTTGACCACATCTAGCCTGGATACAGTAAGAGATATGATTTGGCATTGGAGGCATACAGGTTCCATAGGGTATCCTGTGGCATATTTGTCCCTAGACGTTGCAGCTGAAGATCCTGCATATGTTCCAGAACCCGGCATCTGATCTGGTTCCATAAATGCCCAGTTTTTGGTAAATCTGGTCAGGCCAAGGAGTGTTGCAGTCTGACAAAGATATTCCTGGGAAACCCTTGCTGTGTGTGGGTGAGCATTATCCTGCTGCATGAGAGGCAACACACATGGTCACAGGATGTCCTACACAAATCACTGATGTGTTAGTGCCCCTCATATCACTACTAGGGGTGACCGACTGTCGTATGCAATTACTCCCAAGATCATCACAATAGCAGTTAGGGCAGTGTGTCACTCCATAGCAAGGGGAATATTGAAAAGCTCACCACGAGACCATATTTGAATCCCAGCAGATCCCAAACAGATCCTGGAATCATTGTTAAAGACTATACGGTTCAGCTCATAGAAGTCCAGTTTTTCCGTACATGACATCACTGCAATGACTGTCAATGACAGGACACAGATTGGGCACCATGACAACACATTTCCTTCTGATAAATCTGTCTGGATGGTGGACAAAGAAACTGTGGGTACTGCTCAGATTAAACGATGCTCTCTACTGGTGTTGGAGGGGCCATTCGTTTATGGGTTTGTTATTTTTTGTCAGTGAGTATATTATTGAACAAATCACATGGGTAATATGAGATTCACAATAATGAAATCCTTAATATGAAAGGCCACTGTCAATAGTAGATTTTTTTGCCATGCCATTTACTCAAACAGAGAGTTAAGAAACCGCATTGCAAATTGACAGCTGCAACTGTAACTCCGTACAAACTCCACCTCATGCACACTATCTCCCTCACCCATATGGATTATTCTCGCAGGTAAGTTTACCAATTGATATAGCTATGCAATATAATGGATATAAACTTACAATAAATAAATTGTACGTTATTTTCATCCAAAGCTTACTGGAAAGAAACAGACTTTCAATGCGGTATGATACAGAACACAGCATCAAAGACCTGGTAAGTTCACACTGCACAAATGCCTTTTCCCTGTGATCCTTTGGCATGTTCCCTAATTAAATCCATGTTACCACATGAAGCACTATTGCCTCCAAAGACACCTAGTTAGCGCTCAGATCCAAACTCTCGTGGACTTGCCTGGCTGTGCGAGCTTCCTCTGGTTACTTGGATTAACTGGACATTCCAAAAATGTGTTAGGCCAATATGTGTTTCTAAAGTGTCTTTGTGTAAGTGAGTTCTTTAGAACGAGCCATTATTTCACAAAGTTTTATAAACTTGTAGCAATGGGACTGAATGCAAAGTCTAGATCCAATGATTAATACAGTAAGGTCACTAGTTATTTTACGCTGCAATCAAATCACACCTTTATTTAATTTGGGAAGTCCATTACAACATGGAAGGGTTTCCTAATAGGCATGAACCTTATCTTATTTTGGATTCAGTTTGCATAATTTGTGATACCACTTATGTCCATTTGTAAAAAAATAGAAAAGAAAATAAGCAGAAAGATAAATGTTTTTAACTACTATGCGGACTTCTATATGTGGTTAAAGTGGATGCAACCTAGTGCCCTAACATGGATTGGCGCCCTGTCTGGGGCTGGTCCACAACATGAATTGAATGAAGCAGGGAATTAAGTAGAATGTATAAATAAACCAATTTAACCCAAATAATATGCCATTACATTCATTATTCTTTATAATACAGATGTGGAATGTGCATCTGGACAGTGTCTCAGCTAAAGAACAACCACCTCCACCACAGCCTTTAAGACAACACACCACACCTGATAATTCACACACAGAGGAACGAAATGCATCAGCTGACCAAATGACACGGTTAAAATGACTTGTTACAAATAGCAAAGATTCCACTGTGAATACACTACGATTCTAACAATACCAATTTCCACAGACTACAGTCATCTCAATGTAGGACCAGCAGAGCAAATAACATCTCCACTGAAGACGTTCCCCTGTCCATGGAGGATTTGTCTTCTCATAGCATTTCACTGGTAAACAAGTTTGTCTCGGTAGTTGTTTTTATGCATTTTTATTCTGTTTAATAACTAATACATTTAATCCATTTGAAAGTTTCAGGTTAAAGTTTCTGGTGACAAGATGTGGACCAATTATGCATAGAGAAATGCTGTATATGATATTCGTGCCTCTGAATTGCACCCTGGTTATGCCATAACTGTTGTTTATTATTTTACTTACATTTCCCAGTGTATTTGAATGATTTTAGGCAGTGTTGAAGGATGGGGTTGATCTTTGGTCTTTATTAGCTTTGAAAATCTTTCCTCCCACTAGGTAAATTGGCATGTAAGCCTTTGGTGATTTTTTGTGACTGTTAATGATTTGTATGTAATAAATATTCAAAGATTCAAATAAGTAATGCTGTTTGAGATGTTGTGAGCATTTTGTCTGGGCTTAATATAGGCCCAAGTGAAAGGGGTATCTGAATTAATAATCTATCAACACAAATTAAATGTGTTTAATGAATTTGAATCTGTAATCATCATTGAAATAATTAATAATCTGTTATGGATGGATGTATGGATAAACAGATGAATGTATTTATAGATAGATAGATAGATAGATAGATAGATAGATAGATAGATAGATAGATAGATAGATAGATAGATAAAAAAAATAATAGTATGAAACCAATCTATTAAACAATCCTGTTTCTAAATATAATATAAATAGCCTACATTTCAAATAAATCAGACAGTAGCATTTCTAAGGTTTTTGTCAACTTCTTATAAATTGATATTTTGATTTTAAATTAGCCTTGTTTATTCCCACGGCCATTTAAATGCTCAGCCAATGGATGGTTCGTCGGCACATATCAAAGGAGCGAGCGGCCAATCACGTGCGTCTAGTCGGCGCCAGCGCTATATACTTGGAGCCAGAGTTACTCCGGCATAAAAGTAGTCTCGAGATAACTACCTACTGATGGATCTGAGCGTGTGACTTTATACGCGCCTCACGCCCGGTTTGCACATCCCACGTCCTCTTCTTGTATAAATATGGCTTCGGGTGGTAACGAGTGCTCAGGAAAAGCCGTGCAGTATCGAGTGGATCATCTGCTGAGCGCCGTGGAGAACGAACTACAGACCGGGAGTGAGAAAGGAGACCCGACCGAGAAGGAGTTGAAAGTGAGTCTGGAGGAGCAGGAGCTGTGGCAGAAGTTTCGAGAGCTTACCAACGAGATGATCGTAACCAAGAACGGCAGGTATTATTATTATTATTATTATTATTATTATTATTAGTAGTAGTAGTAGTAGTAGTAGTAGTAGTAGTAGTATTGCATTAGTACAATGCAAATCGAGGCTAAAACTTAAACTTAAAACTAAAGACACCCACATTTTAAATAAAGGTATCTTAGTCACAACAAGAGCATTGCACTTCTTTTAAGCCACATTTTCTTTTCAGGTGTGCACAGTTTAACATCTAAGCCCTCTGTAACACAAGAAATGAATGGGATGTTACCATAGTCACATAGTAGCCTAGTTTTGCACATAGGTTTTTATGTTAAACAAAAATTCTTTCGTTTATTCATAGTCTTGGTCAGGTTCTATGGAAAGTCTGTATCTACCCAGTGGCACAGGCTGCAACACAGGTAGCCATTAATCCATAATAGGGGACATACACTCATACGCACTAAGGACACTTTAGAAACACCAATATACCTAACATGGATGTCTTTGGATTAAGGCGGGAAACCACAGTACCGGGAGTAAAGCTACATGGCCTGGATCGAACCGGGGACTCAAACTGTGTGGTACCTGTGCCATCTTTAAACAATAATGTCATTTAATACACAATATGAAAACGTTTAGTACAGTATTGAACTGTACAGTACACCTTACCTTAGTATCTTATATAAATATAAGATTTAAAAAAATATATTTGTATATAGAAAAAAATATACACCTAAAAACGAAACAGAAGGCAGAACGCTACCATGTTTTTCCTGCCTTTGAAGACTACAGTTCTTTTTGTTTCCTTCAGCAGGTGTCGCAAGGGTTTGCTTGTACTAGTTTTCTGTCATTTCAGACACAAGTTTGATATTTTCATATAGAGCCGATCATTTTTTCCCTTAATTGCTAAGACCTCATCCATAGGATGTTGATCGGATGGAAGCTAAACAGTGAATACTTTCACATTTTATGTATTTACAGTTGTGTCCTGTGATATAGGCATGTAATTAAACAATTACATTACATTACAAAAATGCCCAATTATATATTCTGAGCAGCGCTCAACCGACGTGGCATTTTAATGGCCGATAACGAAATTTTGAGAGTAGGGTGAGTGATGGCTGATATATAATGCTGATATCGCATTTTATTTCCAAAACTGATAAAGCTAATAATAAGTCAGACAAAACAACAGCTGAACATAAATAATACGCAAGTTAAACACTTTATTGCACTTAACAACATTTATTTCCATGTAACAGCATCCTTGTTTCTGGGGGTAAATGAAAATAAATACTTACACAAAAGAAACAATGTTAGACTAGTTCACATGGTAGCAGCATCTTTTTGTTTTAAGTCTAAGTTAAAACTGTAATGCAGGAGGTTTTTATCCTCTCATAAATACCCTGAGAGCAGGCATAAGCTGAGACACATTATCTCAAGATGGCATTCATTAATCGGCCACCAGTTCAGCATTCTACAGAAGGCGGCTTCACCCATGTTTATCAGCCACGATGCTTGGTTTAAACACCACAATTGTTTTGTGTACAGGCGCATGTTCCCTGTACTGAAGGTGAGCGTATCTGGGCTAGATCCCAGCGCCATGTACTCGTTCCTGTTGGACTTCTCGGCGGCGGACTCACACCGTTGGAAGTATGTGAACGGGGAGTGGGTGGCAGGAGGCAGACCCGAACCTCGCTCCTCCAGCTGTGTGTACATGCACCCGGATTCCCCCAACTTCGGCGCGCACTGGATGAAAGCGCCTGTCTCCTTCAGCAGAGTCAAACTTACCAACAAACACAATGGGGGAGGACAGGTTTGTCTTAGACACTGCACCAAATACAAAATCTAGATAAATGATACACCATTAGGATGAATGAACAAATATTCCATATCTCTATGGTATCGATGATTGTAGTATTTAAGTGGTCATAGATGAAAAGCAGTAGGCCTATAATAAGAAGATAATGTAATGGATGCAGGACAGTAAGCTAGAAAAGGTACTGTAATTCAGACATATTAGCATAGCAGACATGATGTTACTATTAACATTAGACTTTTTTACTGCTTCTTGTGCCTCATTGCTAACCCGCCTTAGAACGTTTTAGAATGATACAGGTTTTCCTTATAACGTGTGGATAATTTACCCATGTTTTCTTTCGCAAGTTCACATTTACATTTAGTCGAAGCACTTATCCAGAACACTTACAAATGATGACCAATGACAATCTTAAAATCTAAGCAACTGGGGTTTAAGGGCTGTAATCAAGGTCAACAGTGGCAGCTTGACAGAGGTAGGATTTAAATCCCAGACTTTCTGGGTCAAAGTCCTGTACCTAACTACTGTAACTACTAAACACCATATTCCATATTATTATATACCACAAGTTGTATTCAGGTAACCCAAGTTAGAACTCAATTTATCCTGGTCAAAGTCACAGGGGTTCCAAACCCTAACTGTTATGGGGCAGGGTATTGGTTGTTGTTGCAGAGCCAGTGGATAATCCCCACAGAAAACCTCTTCTACATCAGGCACAACCCAATCATCCCTGTGTGATTCCCGACAAAAGCCAAGAGGCACTTGTGGAACTCAAACCTCGGTCTCAGCTTGGTGGGGTGAAGCTACAGAATCAGATTGATGTCCCAAAGCAACTTTTTACATATTTCTCTTTAATTGACTGGCTTGTTGGACCAGGTTTCCTGTTTTATTTATTGGCTAAATTATTTTTTAATAATACCACCAAGTATTATATGTAACATTTATGTTTATTAATAGTAGAATCTTTTGCCAAATACACAGCTTTACATGTCAATTCTTTGACCTCATCAGTATCACAAACTCTAATAATACTGTAATTACATAATAATGATACGTATATAGTTCCATAAGTCCGGCTTTAAAAAAGGCGAAACAAAAGTTTCATTGTTGATACAGGTATGCAATTTTTACATTCTTTGAAACAGAGTCAAATAGTAATTTAGAAACCTTGTGCATAGTGTTTTATGCTAAACAATAATATTAATTGAAAGGCATTAAGAAACCATTTAATATAGAACTATAACGTACAACACAGCAATTCTGATCTTTGTATATTCTGTAAAGTGTGAAGCAGTTGCCGAAAATGGAAAAGCAAGGAATTGCTCTTACACTAGTTTTCTGTCATTCAGACATGAATGAGATTTGAAACTCATTGTTTTGTTTTCTAGAAACTCAGCTGCTACAGTGAAAAGGCATTCATTGGATGGAGCACATACCTGTAAATTAAATCACAATGAAATGTGTACCATTAAAGGTCAATGAAAAATGACATTTATTGTTTTTTGCTGCTTTTTAGATTATGCTAAACTCCTTGCACAAATATGAGCCACGGATTCACATTGTGCGGGTTGGAGGGCCACACAGAAGGATCACCAGCCATTCTTTCCCTGAAACTAAGTTCATAGCCGTCACTGCTTACCAGAATGAGGAGGTAAGCTGTGTCACATCCGCCTAAAACAATTAAGAAATACAACAATTCCTTACATTACTATAGTAGAATATAATATAGAAATTTGACATGTTTCTTTTCTTTTCAGATCACTGCACTTAAAATAAAACACAACCCATTTGCTAAAGCTTTCCTAGATGCCAAGGAAAAGTACAGTAAAACTGCTTTTTTTTTCAAACAGAAAAGATTTTCAAACATACAAGAGTTGTATGTTAAGAAGAAACCCTTCATATCTTAATTTTGTTTTGCAGAAGTGATCATAGAGAAATCATAGACGATATCAGCGAGACACAACAGCCTGGCTACACTCAGTGTAAGTGTGATTGAACATATTGTTTATTTCAAATTTAAGAACCATGTAGTCCACGTCCACTGGGTACATTTACATTAATGTCATTTAGCAAATTCCCTTATCCAGAGCCACTTACAATTGATACAGATACAGTCTTACACAAATTGTATGTTAAATGCCTTGCTCAGTGACCCAACACTGGTAGTACTTGAACCCTGAACCTTCTGGTTGAGAGTCCAGTACCTTACCTGCTAGGCTACCACAATCTCAGAGTAGGCTACAGAGTAGTACTAGAACATTTTTTATTTTGGCAGATATAAACATGCTTTTAATATCATTGCTAACACACACATGTGTTCGACTCCTATTTTTCTGTGCATAGTGAGTGGTTGGCTTCTGCCAGGCACTGGATCTCTCTGTCCTCCTGCAAACTCTCACCCTCAATTTGGAGGTGCTCTGCCTTTGTCGTCTGCTCATGGCTGTGAGCGCTATTCCGCGATGCGGAGTCATCGTTCTTCACCTTACCCCAGCCCGTACCCTCACAGAACAACCTCCCCCGGTAAGAACACACTCATAACACTCGTACATTTCTCCCACTAGCTCACATGCACCCATGTCAGTAATGAGAAACTCAAACAAGTGTCACTGAGTGGTGAATGTCTTGCATTCCTGAAGCTTTTGTCCACATTGGAATTGTAAACCTAGTGACCATCAGTCATGGAGTGACTGAAGACCCCTGTTTAGTACAGTGGTCTCATTCATACTCAGTTGAATATATTAAATGGTTTAGTGTTGTACAAGAAATGATAATAATGATAATATTTTGGTTCTTTTTCAGCCGAATACTCAGAAAACACTTGTCTCTCCATGCTGCCCTTGCATGAGAACTGGTCCAGTTCACAGTTGACTCCTCACTCCAACCTGGTCCCTACAAGTCAATACTCTCCCCCCAGCTCCAACCCAAGGTCAGCCCTTTTTTTGCTCCAATACAATCATTGACAAAAAATAACTCAGGATTTGTTGGAATAGAATGAAACGTTTTATGTATGAATGTAATGATGATAGATGTAACTGACAATGTTAGTGCAAAAGTACAAGTTTATTGGGGAAAACAAAAAATATAAAGGAGACTTTAGTCACCCTGATAGGCTGCCTCTAGCCTGGATACAAGATAAGATAAAGTAGGACATGCATACATTTTATATGATACAGTATCCTATGGCACTTTTTTGCCTACAGATATTAAAGCTGATAAATGCACAATTGGCAATGAATCTGGCGAAGGTAGTGCCGCAGTCTGATCCAAAGCAGAAAGGATTTGTTGCTAAAGACAATACGGTACCAGTCTGTAGCAGATCAGGTTTTTCGTTCACTATTGCAAATAAAGGTGATGGTGACTGGATATCAATAGCAGGACACAATGTGACAATGAAACTATAAGAGTGGTTCATATTTGTCAGTGGTTTAAACGTGGTCTGTCTGGGCTGTCCGGAACCTGTTTGCTGTGTTTGTGTTCCGTGATGGAACCACTGCTCCCAACACCTCCTAACAGCTTTTATTTATTTAAAAGTTATATAAAAGTTATATGGTGGGTGCAAACTATTTACAATAGGACAGACGCATACACTTATGAACAAAACAATTTAGAGCTTGTTACAAAAAAGTAGCTAAAATTCATCCAGATTAAAAAAAAGTCTTGCACAAAAAAGTCACAAACTTAGAACAGTCTCTCGTACAAATGTGATCTTACAAGAAAGCATGCACACGACCAGTAAGATAGGTCTCTCTCTCTAACACACACACACACACACACACACACACACATACACATATATACAGTCGATTCCGGTTAATGGGACCATATCTGGACGCGATCGTTTTGGTCCTAATAACCGGCTGGTCCGATTAAACGAACATGCCCTATGTTACAAGACGGGACGTGC
>JAVSBV010000097.1:10384152-10399699 GCA_033117975.1 Parotocinclus spilosoma
ATTTTAAAATGAATATAAAGAGGATACCACAAGAACTGCTGGACAATCTGACTTTCACTGTGTTTTGGCATATATAACACACGTGTGCACACACACACACACACATATATGTATGTATATGTAATATACTAATGACTGATGTCATTAGAGATGGCCCATGACTGGAATTGAACTGGAATAAACCGATTCTGTGCCAGTTACACTTACACTTTACGTAGACAATCAGACAGAGCTTTTACTAAATTTAAATTAGAGTTTGTGTATGTACAGAGCTTTGTGTGTCTGATTGGTCCATAAGACCACTGCTGACACATAATAATGATAATAATAAAACACCTGATAATGAGAAATTGTTCATTTGTGTTTTGAGTGCTACTTAGTTAATCAACTAAATAGTCTCTCTTTATTTTGTACACAGAGCCATGTTTTCAGTGTGCAAGCTCTTCAGAGTGTGCCATATACAATACATGCAAAGTGAAAATAAGCAGTGGAGGAAAACACACACACACACACTCACCCCAAAAAATGCTGACACTCTTGATCCTGTGTTGCAACAAAACCAAATTGCTGGTGAGCCTGGTCTTATGTTAATGATGTCATTCAATACCTGACCAATGGTATAACCAGACCAATGTTTGACCAATGGTACCTTAAAAAACCCTATATTTCCATGAAAGCTTTCACTGATTACAAACTGACAGTTGCAAGTTAAGGTGATATGTCTTCTAATTTTTTTACCGTCTTAATTATTCGCAGACATAGAAAACCTTTTTGTCAGTAAAAATACTGACTTTCATTGATATTTCATTCATATGATGGGTGTCAATTCTATGCTGGACCAAATCTTACAAATGGTTCTTTAGTTGGAAAAGCCAGTCCTGGTTATTGTTTTTTAATAATCTCAGCATGGCTAATAAAAAGAAAGTTTAATGGATGGGTTTTATTACTATCTCTTAATTTTAAAAAAAAGTCTCTTGTATTCTCAGGGACAATGCAACACTTGGCCTTCTGAACTTCCCCTGTCAATAAAGTTATGTAATTTATCAGTGTAATGGCTGAAGTGGCACTATTGTTCCTGCAGCTTGTAAACTTTCCTTTTGTGAAACAAATATGAAGGGCTCGTTGTGAAGGGCCGTTGCTCAGAAATATTTACACGACTTTTTCATACCTTTGTTTTATTTTCAGTTGTGTTTTGTTGTAATAAGCTTTTATTGTTCTGTTCTCAGTGACTTAAGCCTTGACTGAAGTCAAGTTTAGCAGCATTGAAAATGATTGTTCCAGGATATAGTCTCTTATCTCCGCCTGTTGCCAGTGCTCATTTGCTTCATTAGCTTATCCAAAAACCTGTTAATGAACTACAGAGGTAGAATTATGGTTGCAAAAATCCCAGAAGGTCTGGATGTAGGGTGCCAGGGTAACTGCCCTCCACCCTTCCCGTACTGCTTCTTCATTTTTCCTTTGCATGTGCAACGTCTCCACAGCCCTCCCATAGATAAGATAAGAAACACATGCTCTTCCTGACTCCTGCTGAGGGAGTCCCAGCTGGACCTGCTGACGCACGCAGCCTCTTGCACACCCACCCGATTCCTCCTCACTATCATGACAGGCAAGTAAATGTACTACCTTGGCAGAATGCCTTTGACGCCGTGCCAGGAAAAGAACCATTCACAAAAACCTGCCTGTTTTCTCTCTCTTTTCTTGGTTACTTGTGCTGGTTTGTACTGGATGTCAGCGACGCGAGGCTGACAGCACACAGAGCTGTGTGTCTTTGAGCTCACATCATCGAGTAACCTCTATAAGGCAAAGAAAGATTTGAAGACTGTCAGCGTATCCGAAATCTAATTGACAGCACAACTCGTTCTTAATGTGTCGGTCTAAATTATGCATGAGCATGGGTGGAAATCCACTTGCTTTCTGGCCTGGAGCTGTAGGGAGGGGTCTGCAACTTTTTTTTTTTATTTATTTATTTTTTTTATTTAATTTTTTTTCTTCCCTTTTATATTTGTTAAAACGGCAAGATCTTGCATTACCTAGTAGCTGAGCCATGATACATACTCTATTAAGTGATTTTATGTTTACGTATTTATTGTGTTTTCTTGGTTTCTTTTCTAATCCCTTGCTAATAAAAAACCATGTGCTGCAAGTTTCCCATGGAGTCTGTAGGCAAGCTTGAACCCCCACTGACTGAGCTGTGACATCATTCAGCCCTCTATTTTATCCACAAGTGAGTCCATCGTCATGAGAATTGGCAGTTATTCAGAAATATGACTGCGTCCAGCATATAAGAAATGGTCGTAAATTTAGTAAATAATCTTCAGTAATTATTGTAATACTCCACCTTTGCAAATGGGTGATTGACCGCAACCTGCCTAGCAGCCAAGTATACTGTGGATCGTTCTCACATCCCGAGCAGCGTGTTATGACATTGTCACGAAGGACCATGTGTCACGGTAAAACGGTGACGTCCGAGTCCTCACTCTCGAGAACCGTTGCTCTTTTACTCAAAGCAGACCTAATATAAAACGATCTCAGTGAAGCAATCTTACCGTCCAGAGGGATCCAGGACTCTGATGAACCGATCTAAAAAGGACAAAAAGGAGCAGTATTAAAGAAGTACAAGGACATGCACAAAAGTCAGGAAGGAAATGAGGTCTTCTTAATTTGGGATGAAATGACAGCTCATATTGATTCAGTTAATCACAATTAGGATCTGGTGGGCTACGAGTTCTGTATTTGGCATACCGGTGGCATGCTGTGTGTTGCCCTACTTATTGAAATACTAGGTGGATACTGAGTAATTTAACATGACACACATCATTATTGAAGTCTATGAAAACATTACGTGCACAATTTTCCACTGAAACATGTTGAGCAGTGTTTCAGCTTCAGGCTATTTTCTTTATATTACCTTACCAGATTCACAGAATTTTGATCTAATAATATCCCAATTTTAATTAAACGAGTGACTGTATTTGGCTGTTTCCGTGTGAAATTGTATGATTACGTTAGGAACATAACTAGTAACGTGGTCTGATGGTCTTCTGAGTAGCAGTTGATTGCTGGCATGTCATCTAAAGTTTTTTATTATTCTGTGGTATAGCCTTTAATGCATGCCATGGTGGAAATCACAGGGCACCTCACGATCCGATATCACGATACGTCCATTATCCATGATACTTGATATATTATAAGACAGTCCCTTATGATACGCCACAATATCTGTGGACCTGGAAATTAAATACTAAACTGACAAATAGCAGGACTTATATATTTATGTCTGTTTCATGACAACCTATTTGAAACAATGTACAACATTACTGTGCACATGCACTGACTGCGACTCATTATATTCCAATGTAAAATAGCCATAAGCTGCCAGAAAGCAGAACAAGCAGAGCACAACTGTGCGTGACTGTAATCTTTGCTAGCTGTGTAAATTAAGTTTACAGGGAAAAATGAAGACAAAGTAACAAAGTGAAAGTCATTGAAAAGTCATTCAAAACTTGCATATTTTTAGTGCTGCACATTATATTGTATTATATGCACTGCTCACATAAATGAGGGAATATTTAATCATGGGATATTTCATTTTGAAGTATCCCCTAATTTTTGTGAGCAGTATATTATATTATAACGCTAACGTTTCACAAAAGACAGGCATAAGGTGCATTGATATTTTGGCCCACCCCAACTATGACGCTAGTCAGACTTGTTGCATTTTGTTTTAGTTTTCTGACGCTCCCCTGAACTTCGTAACCCGTATGCAATAAACTAATTGATAAAATGGCTAGGTTTTTTTTTTTATTATTCATTTAATAAAGAACTTCACAAAAAGTAAACAGATGACAAAATTCAAAATTATACTCTCATATCCATACCAGTATAACTATTTTAGTTAAGCAGTATTTATAGTTTTACTTAGCAAAAAATTTAAGGTTCAAACCTGAAACATTTCACAACTACATTATTTTTGTTGAAGTACTGAACAAGTTGAAAATGTCTGAATATTCATACACTTGTAGATATGTAACGCTTACAAAATAGAGTGGATGAAACACTTCCAAACTTACTTACAAAATTACTACAGACATGGACCATATTTCTTTAAAATAAAAGCTTTCCTGTGTGTGATAGAGTATCAAAGGTTTGAATAGACAAAACAGTAATAGAAAATAGAAAGTCAGGCTAAGTTCACTTTGTGTTACAGTACCCCCGACTCAGGACAGTGATATCAGCTATAGCTGCTTCACCCGAGACGTGGAAATAAAACTATTCATTTATCAATGAAATATCGCTATAATAATTTGCTCATATTTATTTCATTTTCATAACTTTTGTTGTCATGAGTTTACAATTATATCTGTTATAGTATCCCATTTCAACAATAATGTAATTTCTTTGTTGAAATTTGACCTTTATTTGACTACAGACTACTCTAGGTCTGATGATCTCTCTTGTAGACTCTGGAATTGGAGCTTTCACTTTCTAGTTGAGGAAACGATGCACATTGTTTGATTCACCTCCTCTCTATCCTCTATATCTATGTTCTTTTAGCATGCATTTTGTTTCTGCAGAAAAAAAAAACAGCTGATAACATTTATCCTGTTCAAGTTACAGTTAATATAAACAGCTGATGAATGTGCATTTCTAAGAACGCTATAAACCAGTTATCAAAAACCAAATATATGGTGGAATAAATCCTAGAAATATCAGTTCTGCAGTGCAAACTATTTACAGTTTTGTCATTACCATTTTTACAATTTGCACTTTTTATTTTCCCTAAGAAGGGGGTACTGAGCATGTGATGGTCTGAAAGAAGAGTACATATTTGTAATTAAAAAAACAAACATGCTCGCTTTTAACTGTACTACTAATATACCTTGCTCTTGCGGTGTGGGTAAAGGGACCAACACCTAAAAAAAAATGTTCATATTTATCAACATTAAGGTTGAAACTATCTCGCTTCTCAGCCATCATTCACTTCAGAAAGTATAACAACTGTCTATATTGGTCATAAATTCACCTGAAATAAATTCGAAGTACATGTATTTATTGATTCATTCAGTTTCAGTGTTACCCCCCCAGTCACCATGTTGGTGGGCTAGCATATTTGCCCCCCTGAGTAATGTACTTTATCAGAATACGATCCCATGGCTGCTGAAAGCTGGCATTTCTGTATGAAATTTGGCATGTTCCAGTCATACCTGTGTGGGTTTCCTCTGGGCGTTGCTTCCTTGGACATGCTCTTAATGACAGATGCGGAATATTTATTGATGATTAAGTGAAAGAGTGATTGGAATTAATTTGAAAAGGTTCTAAGTATCACAGGTAAAGAAAATTAAACACTTGTTTCATCTACAAATAAATGGTATAGTTAATATAAAACCGTCTCTGCGTACACTACTGGTCATTTACAGATTTCAAACGCTGACTTAACACCTCGTTTTTTCTTAACCGACATTAAGGCTGTTGTTAAGAATGCTGGTGTGCTTTTATGGCTTGCTGAAAACGTTGTGTGTTCTTTAGATTTAGGGTTTATAGCTTTCATAAAATCACTAAGAGGAGGTGTTGTTCTGCACATCTGTTTCGAACAGGAAGTGCTTTTACACCCCGAGGCTGAGCTTCTAGTAAGGACATTAGTGAGTAGTGTGTGGTTAGTACATTCTTAAAAAGCACAAAATGCAGCCTGCTAAACCCAAGCATTTTAAAGCTGTTGTAAAGCCACTCTTTCTCTTGGATGTTTCCCTTTTTACTTCAAATTTGACAGCAGGGCTCTACGCAATAGTGAGTGTGAGAACAGCGAGGCTTTTTGCTCAGAATCTGGTCGTCTGCTCAGCAAATTAATAAATAATAGTGTGACTGGGCTATGGCTTGTGTGGCGTGCAAAAAAAAAAAAAAATAGGAAAGCTGTTATTTTCTAATGATTTAAAATCTGGTAGGGTCTTGCATACATAAGGGACATAAATTATGGATGGAAATACAGAACTGAGCATTTCCACTTTACCTTTAATTGCCAGCGGGACCGCTAGATATTTTGGACGTTGTGAGAAGTTAAGATTTCACTTTGCGTATGAATACAGGTTAGAAATTGATTTTCATCAGAGGCGTTTTGAAACGCATCTGAATTATAACAGTGGCCTCCCTCTGAACTGACCACTAAACTTGCAGTGTTAAAAATAGCAGGACGAAAGCAGAAACAAGGTCAAGAGAAAAGCAATGAAGGGACATGACCAACGTTGCGAATAGGAATGCAGTGTTCATTTATGCTGCTCACAAAAATTAGTGGATATTTCATTACCGGACATTTCATTTTCAAATATCCCCCAATCTTTTAAGCAGTGTATTTTCATTTCTAATACAATACTATGTGCAAGTACTCAGTACTGGTATTAAAAACTCTTCTGACATCCTCACAGTAACAAAGCTAAATGTCTGTAGCTGTTGTTGCCAAGTGTTGCCGAACATTGGCATTGTGGCTTACCACAATAGTCTTCTAATTGTTTGAGATTCTTCTATGTTCCAGCATCCAAGTGGCAGAATAAACTTCCATTAAATATCTGAATGTTGGACACAATAGCTGTCTGCAAAAGATGACTACAGACTCTTTAATGGTCAGGACCACTACAGAGCAGGGTTGTTTTTGTTGTGGATCATTTTCAGTACTTAAATTAACTTGACATGGGGTGGTGTGTTGGTGTGTGTTGCAGTGGCATGAGTGGATCAGACACAGCGGTGTTGTTGGAGTTTTTAAACACCTCAGGTCAGTGCTATTTAGTGGCTTTCAGATCAACAACCATTCACAGGTAGCACTGCCAACTCACAGTAAGAAGGTCCCAGGTTCAATCCCAGGCTGGCTTGACCCGGTCCTTTCTGTGTGGAGTCTGCATGTCCTCCCTGTGTCTGCATGGGTTTACTCCGGGTACTCCGGTTTCCTCCCACAGTCCAAAGACTGTGTGCTAGGTTAATAAATTACATATATATATTTAAGTTCCCGGAGCTATTTCTTAGCTGTAGCTTTTTTGCTTATGTTTGAGTATGCTTTTCATTTGAATAATTTTAGGTGTTTGTTTGACTTTTTTTAAATCATTTTGACCATAATCAGTAATAGTTGCCAATCGAGCCAGCGTAGTAAGCAAGATGGTTTTATGATGATTGAAGTTTTATGATGGTCTGACTTTTTAAAGGGTATTTCGACTTTAAAATGGGAATCTGATAACAATTATGAATACACATTACAGCAGAAACTGTAATATGAATTTTGAATTGCAATTTTTCCATGGGCAAATGTTACGCAGTACGGTACTCTCCCACACTTTCTTGTGCTAAATGAGGAAATCAGTAGTGCATGATGTAGGGAATCAGAAGGTAGCAGTGCTGAGAAATGAGTAAGGAAATGCCATGGTGGCAACAGAAATCTGTTTTTTTGCCACTTTCAATACAATATTCAACAAATTACGTGAGATGGTAAGTACTTTATTACACAGGGTGAGTCAAAATACACAGGACACGCATGTCATTTTCCCTTTTGTTTATGAAATAAAAGGGTGTGCCTGTGCCCTGTAGAGTATGCTTTGGGTTAATGATTTTTCCCCACTATAGTTTAATGTTGTAGTGTTGTAAGCATGGTGTATACTGTACAGTATATAATAAACTCCTTGGTTTTATGGTAAAATCAACTTACGATGGCTTTGGCAGGATGTATCAATATTGTAAATTGGGGACTACGTGTACATTCTGTATATTTCTGTGACTACAGGCTATGTCTGTGATAAAGTCTACAGCGCAAAGCACTACTGTAAGAACTTTCACTACTGTAACGGCGCACTTGCTACATGCTGTAAATGTAATGTTGTGCACGGCATAAAAAACTAATCAAATCAGAAACTAAAGGTTATACTGTATACTGGTTCAGGCCAAGACCAACTCAACATTTCAGGCCAGAATTTGTATATCCCGAATCGTGTTACACATTTCAACAAGGAGCACTGATCTTTATTGCCAAAACACAAAGAAAAGGTAAACGTTGTCTTTACTATAAACAGTTCTGGGTCAAAAACTCATTAGAAGTCACAAGAAGGTTAAAGTTAGTTGGCCTAGATGTTCACTTCATTGCCTTAAAGGGGACAGACACTCAGGTTGTCTGTTAGAAGTGTTGACGTATCAGTGCCCAGGCCCAATGGAGAAAGGTTGATGCTTTTCCTTTTTAATATTGAATAGGAGTCAAATTGAAGCCTTTTTAACTAAAATGGGTTTTGGAAGTCAAAGAATACATCTCAAGTTGATGTTTATACTTGGCATGGCTTTATACCACTTTGGAAATCTTAGGGATCTTCTGTTTTCCTTTTCCTAATTAAATGAAGCCAAAAAGGGCAGTAGGTTTCTTTGCTCTGTTCTTGCTGTGCCATTGTGTGTCTCTACATCCCCTCTGGTTCCCGATTTATTAAGTAGTGCACTCTACCAATGTGCGTCATCACCAACATGAGGAGTCTCGTGAGGCTGTGCGCTGCACAAGAGCACTGTCTCGTGTCTGGACAGTGTCTTCCCCACTCATACGCTCTGTCTGTGAGTGAAGGCCTTGGTGTCTATGAAAGAACAACACGTATAGTACAAAAAAAACCCCAAAGATTAAACATGTATTATGCATTGCTCTTAGCTGACTGCAGAATATCAAAATGACACGGTTTTGCTCGTTTTTTTAAGCTTAGCTCTTAAGCTTGGGAGTCTGCATGTCTTTTTTGTGCATCTGCTATGGTTTTTGTGTTCAAAGCATTGAGCCTGTGCCTTTGCCTATTTGGCTTTTGTTGCGGCAACAGTCTTTTACTTAAATACCATACACACCTAGTCATAAGTCTTTGCTCTAAATGATATTGAATTGCTTTAACATCAGTAACACTGTAGAAACTGGGCATAACAAATCCTGGAAAATATTTAATGGATAAATAATTAGTATACTTTTATATTTAAATTACACTTATTGTAACTGGTCACATCCCTAACAAGTGGCTATATTGAATCATTTTGTGTTGTCAGATTTATATTTGCAGTTTGAGGAGAAATAGTAGCTTGCTATGTTACATGCATTATTTATTATGTCATCTAATGCAATGACATCAGATGACATCAGAATTTTGAACATCAGAGGGCACATTCATACATCAACGCTCCCATATGCATTTGCGTGTGACTAGTCTTGAGATAAACTTGTGTATGGATAAAACCTTGTGTGTGTCGCTGAGATGCCCACTGATGCCGATCGCGACGTTTAAGAAGCCGAATAAACAAACAAACAGCTTCTCTTTGTTAGATGGAAGGTTTATAGGTCAAAGAAATGAAACCTTAATTTTCACTTATGTAAAGCATTAATAATTTGGCACTTCAACTTTTGCATTCATACTTAATAGTTTGGTAAACTGCTTTTGAAACAAAAAAACGCAGTTTTCTTTTTTCCACCCATAGAGATGGATTGATGTTTTGCAATAGCAAGTATTTATTAACAAAACCACTGCTGTTTGTTGATCATTCTGGAATTTGTTTCATGTAGTTAAGTGTAAAATAACTTTAAACATACTGTACTGTATCACACTTTAAATCTGGCAGTTATGTTTTATTGTAAGATTAACAGTGTTTTGGCTGCACTGTATACCTCATAAAAAAGAACATACAACAAGAAAATCCTGTTAGTTTTACAGTAGTTTTTACTGTGGTATTATTAATCAGAATGACATACTGACTACCAGCTGGCAGTAAGTTTTGTTTTTACAGTAACTCTTTGTTAGGTTATCTGATCTATTTTACCAAGAGCATCAGTGCAAATGGTAAATATGCATATCTCTCAGCTATGACTTCCTTTTGAGCTTCTTCCCCCTGCTGCCGTACATTTATAGTCCAGTTGTAGTAGAATTAAGAATAGAAAATATTAAGCTAATATTAAGTACAATAGGCAACATTTAGTCATTGACAAAGAAGTAATTAGGTTCTCCTCCACTTTGAAAGTGCCAGAAATGAAAAAATGTTAGTTAGCTATTACTTCTTACTATATTAATGTACATCAGTTCTGTGGTGGTTCCACGGTTTTAGACGTTTTGTTTTTAGCAATAAAGAAAATTGTAAACAATGTCACAGATACAATAAATTTGTCTATAGCTTTAATTCCTTTAATTGCTTGAGTAGGGATGCAGGGGGATCCAAAGCCTACTGTGAAATTCAGTGGGCGCACGCAGATTTGTTTTAAACCAGCATTTAATCATGCATCTGTATAAACCTTTATTCTTAAACTCTTTGTCTTAGATGGTTACAATTAACTGGAGGACTTTTAAAACTGTTCTGTTTTGCAACTGGATATATTATGTTACCAAATGTAAACAGATCAATTTATCTGAATATGTAGGTTGAAATGTCTGTTCTGGCATCCAGTCTAGGGATGGTTCTTGCACCTTGTGTTGTTTGAGAATGGATTCTGGGGCCTCCATGACCCTAAAAAGAAGACGTATGATTAAAACATGACAAAGAAATATTTATTTTGGTTTTAAGGTTTATGAACTTACACATTATAAAGGTGGTTTCCAGTTTACTGGAAATACCAGCCTTTTCTCACTACATTTTCCAGCGTGCATCACTTCCACCACGTGACTCTCTACAGTGCTGTAGAGGAGCATAGTGCGCCTTAAACATGATTAAACGCTTACATTAACTACAGTTGGAGAAAAATGATACCACAAAGCTTATTGTGTAATTTATTGAATAATGTATTGAAAGTTCATATTAAGTCAATTAGTATGCGACCACAGCTTTTCCTTTTACTACATTTCCCAGCACTTATCACTCCCACCGTGTGAATCCCTACATCACACACTGCTGATTTCCTCATCAGTGTGAGAGAGTATCATACTGCAAATTTCTTGCTCTGGAAAATGTGCATTTATGTTTTGTTTTTTTGTTTTTTTTTCTTTAGCTACTTTGCACAGGTTTACAGTTCAGTATGGTTGATCTGACACTGATCTCTTTCTGTTCTTTTCAAAAGTTCTCATTTTGTCCAAATAAGAAAAAAAGGTTTTTGTTGTATACCCACAGTTAATCTGCATTAGTGTTGGCATGAAAAGGCGGCTTCTTATGGGACTGGGCCACATCTAAGGACATACGTCATCATTGGCTCCCAGACGCCATGGAGTGCATTAAATCCCTAGCACTAGATCTGCAAATGGCCATCCGCGCTGACGACGAACACAATAAATGGCAGCACTTAGTGAGCGTGTGACGACTTAATTGCCTGTTAAGTAAAATGAAGTTTGGTGTCTTATTCCCTCAGGTCGGTTGGGACTTCCTGTCTGTCCCTGGAGATGCAGCAATACAGTAAGCACTAAATTCTAGAGAGCAGAATCATATTAACTCCCTATGGGATGTCAACCTGTCAAACCTTATAGTATGTATTTAATACCCCAGGGAGCAGGAAGCCATTTGGGATTCAATCTTAGAAACATGTTCAGGCCAGATGTGCTGCTTTAACCTTCTTCTAGAGCCCACTCCACCAAAACATAAACAAATAAATAAAAAATATGGTAGCTGTAATTGTTTTTTACAATGGTAGTCATTCACTTTTAATGTATCAGTATGAAACAGATGGTTAAACCAGCTTCTGATGATAGTCCATTCAAACCAATAAGAATTGATACGGTCAAGTTATTATTTGTCTAAAAAAAATCATGCCAGCTACCGTAAAAAACGTTAAATCATTCTTAACACTCAAACTGTTCGGCTAAGCTGTGGTGGTCCAAATCTGCTGCGTAACGTCACTACTGGGATGTTTGCACAAGCATTTGCAGGGACTGACCTTATCGTCTGTCTTGCAGGTCTGACGGATGAGAAAGTGAAGGCATACCTTTCCCTGCATCCACAGATGCTGGACGAGTTTGTGCTGGAGAGTGTGAGCGCAGAAACGGTGGACAGATGGCTGAAGCGCAAGAGCAACACCACTCCTACAGGTATGCTCTCCAGCACATGCACCACAAGCAACACACTCCTCTGACTTGCTATATAAGCCCTGGTGGAATTTTGTGGTTCTTTCATCCACCTCTCAAAAAGAGCAGTAAATTTGTGTTTTATTAACTGGTTGTCAGAACTTGTAAATTGAAGATAAGTTGCTGGAAGAGTAATGAGTGTTTCTGAAAAACTTCAGTTTTCTTATTCTGTGTTCACTGTGGATTCATAAAATATGTTTTAATGTCACCTTAAACATGATGCAGCTTGTGTTGTTTGGCTGCAGAACAGGATTTGCAAATGGAATCAGGCTGATTTGTTGGAAATTATTTTTTGGCGGGGAAAGTGGTGACCTCACTACCTCTGGACATGCATGGTTCATTGAAATTAATTGTTAAACTTTTATAGAGGCATAGATTTGTGGAAATTAAAATGTATTTGATTTAGAATTGGGAATATCCACACATTGTGTTGCAATGTGTTTAGGGATGCCAAGCTTAGTCAACTTGGGGAACTACCTGGCAGGTAATTTAATAGTCTAGTAATAGAATAGAATAGTATTAGCATTGTATTGAATAGAATAGTAATAGTGTAGTATAGAATAGTTATAGTATAGAATAGTATAGTTATAGTATAGTAATATAATAGTATAATATAGTAATAGTTTATTATAGTAATAGTATAGTAATAAAATAGTATAGAATATTAATAGTATAGTATAGAATATTAATAGTATAGTGATAAAATAGAATAGTATAGTAATAGTCTATTATAGTAATAGAATAGTAATAGTATAGTATAGAATATTAATACTATAGTAATATAATGGAGTATAGAATAGTTATAGTAAAGAATAGTAATAGAATAGTATAGTATAGTAGTAAAATAGTATAGAATAGTAATAGTATAGTAATATAGAGTATGCAATAGTTATAGTAAAGAATAGTATAGTATAACAGTAAAATAGTATAGAATAGTATAGTAATATAATAGAGTATACAATAGTTATAGTAAAGAATAGTTATAGTATAGTAATAAAACATTATAGAATAGTAATATTATAGTAATAGAATAGTCTGTTATTCATTTGGTCATCTTGCGTGTTTGCCACTCTAACTAAGAATGTTTTGACGTTAACGCTTACTGTGGAGTTAACAAAACTGCAATGGCAGCCTCAAGAAGAAAATCTTCTGTGTGTGAGCATTTAATTCTCAACGTGTTTTTAAAAATGTAACAATTTTCTTTTAAAGGGCAGTTGTAACATTTGTAATCCAGCCTTTATTGGCATGGGGAGCACAGCCTTCATTTAGGAGCATGGGAAAAGCATATATGTCAGTTGAATCTCCAAGTTAGTTGCATCAGCCAGCTAATGTTAAGAACCATCCTACTTCAGGGTATGAGATGTAACATCTTATCTTTTAACATGTATGTTTCTTTGAATCGTTAATGCTGTAGGGCTGGAGAGCCACTGATTGACCGGAATCGGACAGTTTTCACAATGAACATCAGTCAGTTAAGCTATCAGTCAGTTAAGCTATCAGTCAGTTCAGCTATCAGTCAGTTCAGCTATCAGCTGATCAGTCAGTATAACCTATTCTGTGCCAGCCACATTTAGCGAACCCTTGTGATAGAAACAGTGGCACAAACAAAAACGTTACAGTTCTTTACTTACCCATAATTCAAAATTCAATGCATGGGTTTTTAACGCCGCATATTTATTCCCTGGTCCATATGCTTAGTGCACAGTGCACAGTGCATATCTTTAATTGTTTTGTACCATTTATGGGCAGAAATTTTGCACAAGTGTGGTTGTGTATTCAGCAATTTAGGGTATTTGCTCATGTATGTGCTATTGCACTAACTAGTAATAGTAATAGTGAACAATTACACAGAGCTAAGCTAGTCAGAGAACAGAGTTAACAGCTCCTGCCATCTTTCTTTAGCTATTGTTTCTCTATGCTGTCATTTATAATTCTTAGACAGAAAGAACATCAGAATTAGCCAATCATGTATTTAAAAAACTGCAACCTGAGCATTTTTTGTAACTACACTACTCACAAAAATCAGGGGATATTTCATTATGGGATATTATTTGTAACAAACCTGTAGACATTACAAATAACATTAACATTTTTAAATACTTCGTTGCTCTCTTAACGTTGAGGTCGCAGGTGCGCTCACGTTCAAGGAACATGAGAATACATTTCCAAACAGTAGCAAACCGTTTCATGAGGTAGTTCTCTGTAAATGTACAGGAGAACCAGACCAGAGGTTAATGAAAGGTTTGGAAATGTAGCTGTTCACAGAAAAAATGCTTGCCACAAACACTTGCCACTGTTTGCCAAATTTGAACATTTATGACTGGAAATACTGATATGATGCTTTTAAACTGTGTTGCTCATCTTTGGACATCATTGGAATTTCATTTTGAGATAAAAAAACACTGTTCTAATCTAATCTGAATAACTGTTTATTCTTTTAATAATCTTCAGACTATTTGACTATCAATATAGTCGTTTGTTGTAGCCCTGTTGTGCTTTCATAACAACTTTAGAAACACACATATGCACCCTTGAACAGTCCCAGGTAAAATCTATGTGAATGCATCTAAAGTCAACAAGCAAGTGTGAGTGAGGACCTGAACCTGAAGAGAAAGGGCGTGGGTTTAAATGGTCTGCATCTGGGCCATTAGCGCTGTGTCAGCAGGTCTAACATTACCATGCGTCCACCTAACCAGACCCACCACATTTATCAAGAGCCCACAAGGCTGGTAGGCGGCCTAAGCTCAGTCTCTGTCGTCAAAGCCAGCCTGCAGGGGCACACAGACAGCCCGTGAGATGTGGAGGTGTGAGGAGGGGGCTACTTTGTTACATTTTAGAAGTGTTTTCTGCAGTAGCACAGCAGCAGAGTTCAGAGCTGGTGGGTGGATTCTGCCTACATCGCTGCTTTGCAACAGTCTGCATCGATTGTCTATTTTTTACGGACTATGGTACGGACTCACTTTTCAGCTTTTTGTACCAAACACTACCTGTCAAACTTGCTTTTACAGCAAGTAACAACAACTTGCTGGTACAGATATCTCGCCTTAGAACTCTTATTACAACAGTCAGCTTTATTTAGTTCAGTGTTGTCAACTAATAAATTTGCTAACTCATAAATGCAGTATTTGGACAAATGCAATGGAATTTGTTGGTAGTCGGAATCAAATGTCCCTGCCAAAACTACTATAAATAGGATTAGTCTGTTGATGACAAAAAAATTTTTTTTTCCTTTATATATGTAAATACTTATTAAAAACAAGGGTAAAGCAAGGTAGTGGAATGCAATATTAATAATCAAGAAATATGTGAAATAAGCAAAATTTTAAGAAATTAAAATAAGTAAAAATGGAGTGAAATTACTGTATATACCATTGAGGCGGATGCAGTTTCGGCACATTTTTTTTCCCTGGGACAGAGGGTGCAGAGACTGCGGGGGTCTGAATTAGCAGTCACAGACCCATATAATATATATATATATATATATATATATAACATTATATATGGTTTTCTATATATAACATATATAAATTGTT
>JAVSBV010000097.1:10408648-10423896 GCA_033117975.1 Parotocinclus spilosoma
AAATAATTTTGAAAACGGTTTGCACTACTCGTTACTGTTAAGTAAAATAGCACTTTGTTGTTTGAACCTCTTGAAATGATCTAATTTTGTATGTGATTTATTTTTGTTATAATAAATACAAACTTTACAAGGATTTAATTTCATATCAGTTTAATATACTACTTATCAACTGCTTGTTACATTTTGGTGACTTGACCAGGACTTGAAGTTCAAGACTTGAGACTTGACTTGAGACTTAACCGTATTGACTTGGGACTTGAATCGAGTCTCGCTTGTATTGACTCGGGACTTGAGTATCAAGAATTGAGACTTACTTGTTACTTGCAACTTAGTGACTTGTTCCCACGTCTGCCACACATACTACGCATGTGCAGATCGAGTTCTGCAAAAAACCCGAGAAACAGCGAAAATCCGCAATATAATTTTTCCAATTATATTTTTTAAAAACCCGCGATGCACCGAGTCTGCGAAAGTTGAACCGCGAAGTGGCGAGGGAACACTGTATTCTTGTACTAAAAATTCTTAGAGATTTTCCATGACCCAAATGGCTGTCCCACCATCACGCTGACCGGTACTTGAGTCCTGAGTGTGCCTTTACCCCCGTACGTTTGCCAGCACTCCGTTCAGGATACCTGCTGTGAATTTCAGGACTGAGGTAGCCTAGCGGTTAAAGTACTGGACTGTGGACCTCATGGTCCTGGGTTCAAATCCCACCTCTGCCAAAGTTGCCACAGTTTGGGTCCTTAAACAAGGCCCTTAACCCACCATTGCCTCTGGATAAGGGCGTCTGCTAGGTGCTATAAATGTTACAAATGTTAGGACAGGCTCCTAGCCCACCTGTAACCCTGACCAGAATAAGTGAGGTTTAAAATGTGAATTAACAAAACCTTTATAGGTTTGTTTTAACCATCGTTACAAACCCTGCCGTTCTCAATTCAGACGTGTCATTTGTCCCGTTATACGTGGTTACTCCCTTCTCCTTTAACGCATCTATAATCTGTTGGGTAAGTGGCATGACATAGATTCGATACATTTTGAATACGTTTAGCCTAACTGGTTGTAATTTAGCCATAGTTTGTGGAGCTCTGCAAGATGCTTTCTGCTGTTCACACACGATTTTGACCAAAATTAAAGATTTTGCTGACGGGAAAAAGTGTCACAGATTCAGCGTCTTCCTTTCGACGGGTGTACGGGGTGCAATTTAAGAATGCGAAAACACCGTCTTTGCCACTCCTTCCGACCCACTTAGCACAACACTTGCTTTGTGCAGATGGCCCTATATGAGTTCTGAATTCCCTTTAGAGTCCTGACCAACAGCTGACACATGATTTAAAGCTCTTCTGCAGCAGCTCTTCTATTGTGTCCAGTCTTGTTTGTATATCCTTTGTTGTGATGCTGCACACAACGGCACCGAAAATACCACCTACAGACACTGGAAAAGGTGTTACTTGTACTGCTAGAATTAATTTAGATGGTTTTACAGTTTTTTTAAAATATTTTTTTGGATCGTCTCGTTGCACGTTGGCCTTCGCTCTCCCTTGAGAAAAGTGTCACCGAGGAGACGTGGTTATAGTAGGTGGGAATTGGCTATGACAAAATTCTGGAAAGGAAATGGGGTAAAATAAAGATGGACGGTAATATAATCCTGTACTCTTGACTGTAAACTGGCAATTCAGTTTGGAAAATATGAACGGATAAGCGCTCACAGGAAGCCTTCCAAATGCGGTGAGTAAATCAGAGCTGATAGGAGGATCATGTATCTGGTGTTGGAGAAACGACGCGAGGAAGGTTTTAATCACAGGGGTGATGGGGAGCAAAAATTAGGAAGGGCCGTAAAAGTGAGACGGTTATGACACCCTTTGTCTGTTCAGGGGCTCTTGGTCGTCATCATCTCTGGAGTACAACAGACAGGACGCCTGTCCATCGTACTGCAGTGTTGGTGCTGGTGGATGATTCTCTGACAGGCCTCCCCTCCCTCAGAAACATTAATTGTGTCTGTATGTGATGCCTGATCTGAGCTGAAGACACTGCCAGGATTCAGACCTGGATGGTGGCCTAGTGTCTTAGGTACTTATATTCTTTCAGCCCAGCTTATCAACATGCTTTATTCTCTCTAATGACTGTAGCCAATATATATACACAAGGAGAAAGAGAGAGAATGAAAGAGAGAGAGAGAGAGAGAGAGAGAGAGAAAGCAGCTCCTGGCTATGGCCACAGCATGTACGCCAGACCTCCATCTGTTATTGATCACCCAACCTCAACCAAGAGCTTAGAGCATTATACTGACGAAAGAAAGAAAGGACTTCAACCGGGCCAATGGCGTAAGTGATGGAGAGAGAGATAAAGATTTATTCCCACAGTCATCGGGTGTGTCCTGAAGTTATAAAAAGCCCTTGGCACGGCAAGCTACTTATTTTTGTAGAAAAAGAGGGAAGACGATAACAGACTGTTACGCAGAGGAAAAACCATCATAATCACTTCATGAGGTTCCTGTTGGCTCTCTGCATTGTTAACGTGCTCTAATTAATCTGCAGTATTAATACTGGAATCCGTACAACAAACCAAAAATAGGGTTTGAAATCACTAAGACTTTAACGTCAGAATTTTACCAGCTAGGCCACACCCGCACAATTCCAGGACCAAGTTTAAGCCTTAAGGGCCTAACTAAAGGCAGCTCGGTGGCTCGGTGGGTAGCCCTGCTGCCTCAATCCCAGGGTGGAGCGGCCTGGGTCCTTTCTGTGTGGAGTCTGGATGTCCTCCCCATGTCTGCGTGGGTTTACTCTGGGTAATCGGGTTTCCTCCCACAGTCCAAAGACGTGCGTGTTAGGGTAATTGGTGTCTCTAAAGTAGCCCTTAATGTGTGAATGTATGTGTGCCCTGTGTGTGTGCCCTACGATGGATTGGTTGCCCCATCTAGGGTTGTTCTTGCCCTTGCGTCCTGAGTTGCCAGGTGGGCACTGGCGAAGAAGGCTGAACAAACGGAGTCAGTGTTGATGGTGTGTACTGGCTAAGCAACTTTGTCAATCCATTGACACCCATTTCCCAAAAATAATGTTCTAGCGTTGAAGTCTATTGGTGAAGTTGATTGGTCTAAGTTGAAGTCTAAGTGGTTGAAGTGGCATTCAGTGCGTGACTAGTGTGCGTGCCCTACAATAGATTGGCACCCTGTCAAGGATTGTTCCAGCCCTCGCGCCCAGAGTTGCCGGGTGGGTACTGGGTGGGCACCGGCTAGCCCGCGACCCCCTGTGGATTAAGCAAAATGTAGGGATGGATGGATGAATCTGTAGTAACACCATTCGATCACATAAGGTATCTATGATCACGATCTGAATTCCATCCATATTTAACAATAATCACTGAGGTGAACTCAAAACGCAAAACAGCTAAGAGGAATCACTGTTTTGATTAGAGAAATTATGGGCTTAAAAATGCTTTAAATAGAAAATAAGAGGAAGAAAATCAAATGTAAATATTCACTCCTCTGATCAGCTGGTCAGTGCAGCCACATTCAGTTAAATGAACAGATCAGGACTGCCCACGACAGCTGGGTGGAATTATCTCAAGAAACTTTTGAAAAGCGATGTGTAATCACGGCTCATGTGAGGTATCACTCAGAACATACATGGTTTATTATGTGTCATAAAAAAATTAAATAAAAACCTCATTTAAAAAGTTCAAATAGGCTGATCAGTATTGCCTTTTGGCTTAGTTTCTGCCAGTAATATTATTAATAAACACCTGTGTCTGTGAAATCATACGTATATTACGCAGAACCCTGCGGTACATATTTAGTAGCTTGGTGCCACATTGAGTTTGTTTACATGCACTTAATAATCTGATCACAGTTGGATTTCTGCAGTCATCTGATTGCTAATGGGGTCATTTAAACAGAAGACCGCCATCTAGAAATCAGATTAAGAAATCTGAAAAAGAGAGATGGTTTACGTCAATAATAGAACTTCTCCGAGCATATACTATGAGTTCCACGAGTTTCTCAGTCTGCACATGCACACAAATGTGGTTGCCAGGTCTAAAAGTATCTAAGAGTATTCAAGGTCTAAGAAAGCATGGTTGTTTCTTCTTTTTACCTCGAGAGACCTGGCAACCCTGGAGCTATCGAACACTTTGTGAAGAGTCGGATGCAGTATATGCTTAAGAAATATGACTATTGACTGGTTGCAAAGCAGAAATCTGATTATTACTCAAAAGTTTTCCATTATCTAATTGAACAAGTTTAAATTTAATCGCTCATTTTCTGCAGCTATTGGATTACTAAGTGCATGAAAACAGACTCATAATGTAGAAACACAGTTTCTGAGGAGGAGACAGGCGGTCAGGGTGCTGCCAACAGCGACTTCTACCCAGTCCTGCCACAGACGGGCATTTGGTCCAGAGCAAACAGGTTAGCGACCTCAATCATGACATGATAAAAACGAGCAGGTTCTTTTAATTTGGCTATGCTGCATTAAACAGGCCATTACATTTCTTTTAAAAAATCATTCTTTTCCAGTCTTTGATCTCATGCCATCAGTGTGTTTTCAGTGCTAGAACGCTCGATGAAAGGAAAGGAGAGCAAAGGAGAGGAGAAGATAGGAGGTTCTGTCTCCCAATCGCTTGGCTTCTTTCCCTTTATGCAGTCCAAAGGTAATAAATCAACACTGGTGCCAAGAGAAATAAACACACACACACACACACACACACACACACACACACACACACTTACATGCAGAGAAACGTAAAGTGTAGCCACGGAACACTTCTAAGAATGCACCATGAAAATGAGGTCCCTTCAACTCAGAGCAATAATAAACACACCCACACACACACACACACACACACACAGCTGACACAATTTCAGACAACTATGCTGTAATCAAGATGCCTGGGCCGACAATGCGATGCTTAAAGGTCTTGTTGTTTTAACTGTGTTTGACATGCGACTATTCAACACTCTACACTCAGAACTGACTCGCGCTTTATTCCGTCTGAACGCGATACAGAAGACGGCTGCACTAGTAGAGCCTTGATTTGGAGGTGATGGTATAATTTGGAAAAACAAAGCTCCCGTTAGAGAAGGCCACTGATTTCCTGCGAGGATTCGATCACGTCATTTTCAAGCTGACAACTTAGGGTTGCCGTGCAATAAACATGTCTCTGTGAGCGTGTTTCTCTGTTGCTCGTACAGTACGTCGAGATAATACAGTTTGGCCCTCAGCCCTCGACGTGTACAAAGTGCATTACATCAGTAGTTACACCCAAAGAATGCTACAGGGACTAGAAAGACAAAAAAACAAAACAAGTTTAGGTCAAATCAAGCACGGCCTGCCAAGTGTCTTCCATCAGTCTTAGTGTTAAGAACGGAATCTTGGCTCGGTTTATGACTTCCATTTGTTTGATCAGTTTTATTATCTTTGCTTATGATTTGACCACAGGAAAAGCATTAGAACTGATCTAGTTTTGTCAATAGGAGGCAGAGCTCAGAATACTGGCAAGAACACAGAACTTACACCTCTTACAAAACCAGTGCAATGGGGTGTGTGTGTGTGTGTGTGTGTGTGTGTGTGTGTGTGTGTGAGCGAGACAGAGAGAACTAAAATAACTCAGTATAAGGCTTTCAAAAACACCATAACTGCTTTTTAGGCTGTACAGTAGAACCTCAGAGTGCAGAAGAGTATTTGTTCCCATATGGAATAATGTAAGTTGGATGACATATGCGTTTCTTGATTTACCACGGCAATTCATTCCGACAAATCCTATACCATAATATCACAGCAGAGCTTACCTTAATTGTGCTTTAAACACTTACATTAACCTACAGTTAGGCAAAATCATTATCACAAAGCTTACCAAGTACAGTCGATTCCGGTTAATGGGACCACATAGGGACGCGATCGTTTTGGTCCTGGCTGGACCGATTAAACGAACATGCCCTATGTTTGTTCATTGAAAAATAAATTTGGAAACAAGTTTTTCGAAACGATCTACAACACAATGTATAGGTACTTAGCATGCAAAGCATAATACTGTAAAAAACAAGTTTTTACTAAATTCCAGTCAACATTTAAAGAACTTATCCAGTGTGATCTGATCCGCTTTACTAGGGGCTAAGTGGCTTCCTTTTATTTTGTAGTAAATGGAAATGTTAGGCAAAGACCTGCAGGTGGCAGTAGAGGGTAGAGTTTTCAGATAGTGATGCCAGAGACAAAAAGTTTCTTGGGATTTTACATACTGTACACGTTTATGGTTTATGGTAAGTGGAATTTTGGTCCAAATAAGCAGAATAACATTACACGTATTTAATAGGATTTGATTCGGTACTTTAGGATTTGGTCCGAATAAGCGGCTGGAATTGACTGTATTAATATCAATGATTATAATTATTATGATGTATTTCTAATATATTTCATATATTTTCATGCATTTTTTTGCAGGGTCAGTACGGAAACTACCAACAGTAATGGTAGAACATTGAGAAACGGGATCAGAGGAACAGGATCACATGTACTGAGCGTTCTCTCTAGTGAGACTATTAGCTTGCCAAACAGATTTCAGCTTCCATTCTCTTTATGCAGATTGGGATTGGAACCCAGTTTCTTAAGTTGTCTGTTAAAAGTTTATTGTTCTGACTGCTTTATTTCACCTACCTCCTTTTCATTACTCAGAGGGATTTAGAGCTTTTATCTCTGTACAGATAGCGGGTAAGTATAAAAGACAGACTAAATAATACACACAGATAGTAAATCACTTTGCCATTTGTTTATATTTAGAGTAGAAGGTGTGTGTCGATTACATTTTCTAGTGAAAATGTTTAAGGTGTACAGGGTTTTAGGAAGGTTGCCGGTTTTTAGTACTGTTAGTTTCACCTCAGCTAGATGTATTCTATGTTTTCTCTTAATTCTTTCTATTTTGTAGCTGTTTATACAAGTTTTAATGGCTGATTTTTAAAAAGATGCTTAAGAAACCCAATCAAAATGTTAAGGAATGCTACACTAATACACACAGGCATGCACCAAACGTCAACGCCGACCACTCAACGGGAACATTCTCCAACAAACATCAACACTATCCCCATTATCCAACTTTTACCATTGTACACCAACAATATCCACGGAACGCCAACATTATGTATAGATTTTTGGATTTATCTTGTTCTTTGTTTGATTTTGTATTTAATTATTAGCAAAATGACTTGCTGAGCAAGTGTCTGCGGAGCGATGTCATCACTATGTTCACTTTACTTATTTTTGCACTACTTATCTTTCTCGCCACATTTACCTACTGCTGAATCCTGTGTATTACAAATTGTGTGTTGTGTGTGTTGCAATCTGTCTTTATCATTTGTCGTTTTGTACGCTGCAGCAAAAGTTTCCCTCAGGGATTATTCGGGATAAAATGCCAACATAAACATTTCATAATCTTGTTGGTGTTTATTAGGCAGTGACTGGTTAACGCCTAGACCCATGGGAAATTAAGTAATATTGTGTAATCTTTGCATCATTATTTGTACATAACCTGTGAATATCTTGAACTAGAAATACAGCATCATTGCTCCATTATGTACTCAGATTTTATATATCTATTATTATCTATTCAGCATTAGAACATAAGCCATGTGCTGGTATTACATTTCTAATATAATTCTATTTACTTGTTCAATGTTTATAATATCGTTCCACTACAAGCCCATTATTGACCATAAAGCACCAACTATTCTCATCAAACACCCAAAAATGGCGATTTAAAAAAAACAACACTCTACATTAAACAAATGTACAAAAGTTGTCATTACGAGTCACAATTTTCAATTGAACAACAATATTTATCACTTACCATCGTGGAAAAACACAATAATTCTTAATTAAACACCAACATATTCATCACACACCAAATTTCTACACTAAACTACAACATTCATCATCACACACAAACATTCTTTATAAAACATATTTTTAAAAAATCTACATTTTGTCATTTAATCATTCATTTCTCCGTCACACAACACTCTGTATTAAACACAAAATGTCCAAGATCACATTACTCCATTTTTCACAGTCCTACCCCAACACCTGTCATTAAACACCACAATTCAGTAACATACACCAACATCTTCATGACTCACCAGCATTTTCTCTATTAACAACAATACCAATAATAACATTCTGCATTTAACACGTACAATAATGCACACTCTCAGTGTAACACAACCTATACAACTAAACATCCTGCTTTACCACCGCACAGAAGCTTTCATTTACACCATCGTTCAACAAACACCGATTCACTTTGGCGTGCCACAAAGCTAGATCCAAACTCCGTAATACACACACCAGAATATTTTATAGCACGTCCACTTTGTCCATTGAAGAAGAAAATTCACCATCACACACCAACGTGCTCCAAATTCTGACATGATCTACAAAATTACCTCCCACTGTTTACCATTCCAAACAACTATCAGGAAAACACATCAAATTCAACAGTACACACCCACAAACTACAAACATTTGTTCTTTTACGTTGACTTTCGAACAATTTGACCTTTCTTGTTGAGCATCCTGTCATGTGACATGTTTATAATGCACGTCAGTCTGTTTTGGTGTTAAATTTTATATTGCTGTATTTATATTTATTTGTATGTCTCTGAGATTTTTAAACTGTAACAAAATGCTGGTTGTTGTATTTCAGGTACAAACAAGATAAAACCTAAAACTATAGCCAAAGCAGTAAATCCTGAACCTTTGATAAGCTGTACATATTTTGAATTAAGCAGATTTTTGTCAGTGTCATTTGATTTCATTAATGTAAGGTTTTATATACAGTATAAGGTTAGTGTTGTCAGTACGTCGCCATGCAGTTTGTTGTAGTCCTCAGGACAAGCTTTATATTCAGTATGGCGAAGATTAAGCTTTTATTCAATTTACAAAAGTAACATTTTATATATAATACATTTTATTTCTTTAGGCTTTTACCTAATTGTTTTGTTCAGTGTTCTATGTACACAATGTAGTCAATTTCATGATTATGCTTTGGCTGTCAAACAGCTAATTTATGTTAAACTTATTTAAACTATGTCTGGATTTCATTTCTTTTTGGAACTTGTGACGTGCCCGTGTTCTATAGAATTGTCCTCCATTGCTTGTAATATATTGTTTTAAGCTTTGTTAATGTTTGTTATAGTAAAATAATAATTAAAAAAAACCTATGCTTGAGAGATTAAGATGCCTGCTTAAGATTATTATCAATAATAATAATAATAATAATAAAAATAATAATAATAATAATAATAATAATAATAATAAACCACTTACTGTTACCTTTCGAATAATTAAAAAAAAAATGTCCAAACGCAAATAAACAATAAACGCTCCAGTGGAAGTTTGTCCGTCGGAGGTTTCCGTAGTGTGTCTTTGCCCTTGCATGTTTGCGGCGTTGCTACTGATGAAGCTAATTCGAACGGTAAGTTTTGTGTGTTTATAGATAATTAATTTAAATACGTCGAATTTGTTTTGTGAACAAAGAACGGGTAGCCTTATGTATGAGCCTATAATTATGTTTGAATATGTAGGCATTTAATTAAATAGTTATACACTGTAAAGCCACTGTTAGCTCAGCGTGCTAACACTCGGGTTTGGAGTCGACTCTTGATTTCAGTCCCGTGTTTTGCTGTTTGATGAGTCAATTCAAAGAGTCGGTTCAATACCGATTCATCGAGCCACAGTATCGAAAACGCAGGACTATAAAGGAAAAAATAGTACAGTAAAGTGTTAAGTAACATGCTGTTAAATAAAAGCTAAACATCTGAAACCTAAGTAAAGATTCTTGTTTTTGTTACTGTTATTATAATAATAATAATAATTATTATTATTATCATTGCTTCAGAAGCAAATGGTGGTTGACTTTAAACCTTTGTACTTTGTAATATCTATTTTTGAATTTGTAATATCTATTTTTGAATTATACTCATAGGCCACTTTATTATATGCAACCACTCGTTAACGCAAATAATCACGTGGCAGAATCTCAATGTAGGTATGTAGACATGGTCAAGATGAGCTGCTAAAGTTTAAACCGAGCATCAAACTAGGGAAGAAATGTAATTCTGAGTGATACGTGTTCATGTATTTGTTACAAAAGTGAAAATGTCATTAAATGAGCGCATCCTCTTCTGTTTGTCAGATTAAATGAAGCTGTTGATGTGGAGGATTGTGGGCGAGGCTCTCACGGTTGGCTCAGCTAAACTAGTGGGTGAGGGAAAACACCTGTCCAGGTATGGAAACGGCCCTGTGATCATCAGAACCCTCTCGCTGAGCTGTTACCTGTGTGGAAAAACTCGAGACAGGACTAAAAAGAGAGAGCTGTCTGAAAAGAAACTGGTATGTTGAGTAAGATGTTTGTGAATAAGAGCGTCAGCGCTGGCGGTGCAAAACAATGCCAAGCCGTTATTGTAGCTCTTACCTTTTTGACCTTATGTTTTATCACATGGAATTTGTGATGTTATGGTATCTAATGCTATCTAAGACCCTTACTCATCTGGGTAAGAGTCACCTGGCATGGTGCCATCGGGCCAAATCTGGTCTCACACACATAATTGTCTGAGTCTGAGAGACAGGAGATTTGTCGATTGGTTGAATGATTGACGTCCAGCGTGGCAGGAGCGACTCCTACCCGGTCCTGTGATGTTCCAGCCTGGAATACCAAGACCACTGTGATGCCTGCACAGTGTTCTCTGTGATATAACCCTAAAAAAAGAGGGTGAATGATGCATTTAAGAATTTTGTGAGGGACTAACATCCCATCCAGGCCACACTTAGGTCTGCACAGAGATCCCGTGCAACCCAGATCAGTCGAACTGGAATTGAATAATGAAATGTAAGGTAAATAGCTGGAAATGATAGAATATTAAGGTTAGGGACTGATGTCCTGTTCAGAGCTCTCCTCTGCCGTGTGATCTTGGGGCTAGACTTCATGTAGTTTTTATGAAATATTATTTGTTGCAAAATCTAAGGTTGCTTTTGGACTATCGAGTACTTTTCTTTCTTTGCTATCAGACTCATCATTTTGTAGACCAACGCAGAGTGAGGTTTCAAGCCGGCTCAGGTGGTGACGGATCTTGTAGCTTCCACAGTGAGCCTCGTAAAGAGTGGGGGGGTCCGGATGGAGGGAATGGGGGCAACGGAGGAGACATTATCGTCAAAGGTAATGTCATTATACACTGCTTATAAAAATGAGGGGATATTTTATTATGGGCTATTTCATTTTGAAGTAGTATATTATATTCTGTACATATAGCTTATTCACATCATCATAATCCTTGAGCAAGCATAGGAAACCTTGAGAGGACCAAGACTCAAAAAGGGACCAAACCTACTCAGCCTAGATGTTATAAGTAAAGAGAGAATGTGTAAAAAAAAAAAAAAAAAAAAAAGTATTCAAATATGCTGATATGTAGGCTTTGCAGGGACAGAAACAGTTTTTGTGGGATCCTTTTCATATTTATTTTGAAATACACTGCTCACGTAAATGACATTAATTATAGCCTTATTTTAGTTAGAACTACATGATTATCAGGTTGGTTAAAAGTTTGACTGTGTGTGTGAGAGAGAGTGTGAGAGAGTGTGAGAGAGTGTGAGAGAGAGTGTGAGAGAGTGTGAGAGAGTGTTAGAGAGTGTGAGAGAGTGTGAGAGAGTGTGAGAGAGTGTGAGAGAGTGTGAGAGAGTGTGTGAGAGTGTGTGAGAGTGTGAGTGAGAGACTAGTTTTGAGATAAACATGTGTACTTGTGTGTCGCTGGGATAGCACTGATGCCGATAGCAACGTTAAAGAAACCAAATTAATTACACAAACCAACAAAATAAGACATAAAAGTTTGCTAAATCTGCAAAAATCATCTGATTAAAGAGCTGTATAGAAGCCGGAAATTACACGATTGTAGCAAAGTTGTAATGGTGTCGATATTTCAAACTGTGGAATGAGCTACGCAGCGAAAATCCTGCAGATAAATGAGGATTAGAACGGTGAACAAAGATATGAATCAGATAACAATAAAATAATAACCATAATGACTTTGAATAATTTGTTGAAGTCATTGGTCTGGTTTTTTTGTATCTAAAGTTTTGAGCTGGAGAAACTTTGTCGCTTCACCATGTCGGTGAGAAAGAATTATCGCAGAGTTCCATACCACAACTGGAAGCATGCAGTGGCAGTGGCGCACTGCATGTACGTCATTCTGCAAAAAACATCTGGAATCTTTACTGAACTAGAGGTCAGTGCTTCCAAGGGAAGGTTCACATCACAAGGAACAAATGTAATATCATGTTCATCAAATGGTTTTGTCTTTACTTTTCCTGTGTTTCCTGCATGCACAGAGGAAAGGCTTGCTAATAGCCTGCTTGTGTCATGATCTGGACCACCGGGGCTACAGCAACAGCTACCTGCAGAAGTTTGACCACCCGCTGGCAGCGCTCTATTCCACGTCTACCATGGAGCAGCACCATTTCTCCCAGACGGTGTCTATCCTGCAGGTAGAGCTCTCACAATTGTCACCTACTTGGCTTTTCTTCTGACCAGCACGTGCCATTACTGAGCTCTGTTGCTGCTTAATTATCTGATCCAAGAGAGACTGTAATCCCCCTTTGATCCTTTCATCCTTTGGATGCTGCTTTGAGGTGTCTGACTGAGATTTATCTTAACCTGTCTTGACATTTTTGGTGGTGTTTATTACATTACTTAAAGGTTTTAAGTTGCTGTCAAAATGGAAAAGAAAGATCAAGGAGTAGTCCACTCTCTCTCAGCAGTGGACATTAAACAGTTCTGGGGACTAATTTGGGAGAAACTACCCCTCTGTGGCTCCCCCCCTGATTTGCTCCTTCCCACATTTGCTCCAGGGCCTTTTGAGGTTTACATTCGCACTGCCAGTAAGAACTTTGATGTGAAGGAAGCTATGCAACTGTTGGTGAAGTGAATATTGTTAACTTTCACTTGGACAACTCAAAATCTTGCTATACCTTCTATATTGCTTATATGCTCAGTAAGCCTAGACCTCACTGTCAGTCCATTTGTCTGTTTGTTTTTGTTTTTAGAGTGGAGATCTAGTATAGTATAGTATAGTATAGTACAGTACAGTATATTACAGCTGAATTCAGGTAAAAGAACCTGATTTGAAAAAACACACACCTGTGTATATAAGGTCTCCCAGAAAAGAATGCATATTGGAGCAAAAATCAGAAAAGAACTGCCTGTAGAGCTGTGAGACCAGATTGTGTGGAGGCACAGATCTGGAAAACTCTACAAAAATTCTGCTGCACTGAAAGTTCCCAAGCACACAGTGGCCTCCATAAAATCCAAAGTAGTTTAGAACAACCAGAGCTCTTCCTCGAGTTGGCTGTCCTGCCAAACTTAGGGCCTTTTACTCAGTGGTCACTCTGACTGAGCTCCAAAGATGCTGTGTGCAGATGGGAGAAACTTTTAAAAGGTCAACCATCACTGCAGCACTCCACCAGTCTGGCATTTATGGCCATACTTCCACTTAGTAAAAGACAAAGGAAAGCCTGCATGGAGTTTGTAAAAAAATAAAAAAAAGCACCTAAAGAACTGTGAGAAACAATATTCTGTGATTCTGAATCCCGGATTGATTTTCTGCCCTTAGTTCTAAGCGTTTTGTGGAGGAAAAAAGGCAGTGCTCATCATCTGCCCAATATCATTATCCACAACGCAACAAAATAAGAAATAAGTGAAAGGTCTGAAGACTTTCTATCTAGACTAATCTCTTATGTCTGGACCATCACCACATACTCGCATCACTCAAAGCTCCAAAGTTGGGAGATACATTCGGGAAGAGGCCTCTTTGTATAACAGTTGTATGAAGAACTATGAAAAAGTTCCACTTGTACATGCTACTTTGTTCACTGTGGTGGCTGAATCAGGCTGTGGTTAACATAATGGATTAGCTCATCAGGTAACAAATACCTTATTAAATAAAAAGATTGAGGATTGAATGATCCACAATTTTCTGCAATCCATAAATCCATCTGAAAAGAAAAAAAAAACAGATGACTTAAAGACCAAAGCTTGATCTATGGTTTCTTTACTGTCTTTCATTCTTGGTTCATTCCAAAATTCCCTTGCAAATGAATCTAAGCCGCTCATCCTTGGGACCCTTTCGGCTTTGCCAGCTGAGCTGGATGCCTCTTAAGTGGAGCTTTTGCTTTTTTATTGATCTTTTTGTTTCCCATAGCTGGAAGGGCACAATATTTTCTCCAACCTGACTTCCAGCGAGTACGAGCAGGTGCTAGAAATCATCCGCAAGGCCATCATAGCCACTGACCTGGCGCTCTACTTTGGCAACCGCAAGCAGCTGGCTGACCTGCTAGGCACAGGCGCTCTGGACTTGAACAACCATGCCCACAGGTTAGAGGTCACACACTCATAATGCCACACCAGAACTTGTGTGCGTTTTATCAGAAGAACACACTGAATGGCGTTTTCCTAATGCTCAAACAAAACCCAATAGAATTTAGAAGTGCTTGTAATAAAGCCATGGTCACACTAGAATCCCGTTCAATTAATAGATGATAAGTGGTTCTTGCTGCAGATTTCAGAGGCGGATAAACGTTGCATATAAAACTTTGCAAGTTTAGTGAAATGTGACACAGCAATAGATAGGTTTCCCTTCTGAGTCTGGTTCCTCTCAAGGTTTCTTCCTCTTAATCTCAGGGAGTTTTTTCTGTCCACTGTCGCCATTGGCTTGCTCACTAGGGAATTTAATTTGTGACACTTGTTTATATATCAATTTAAAGCTGCTTTGTGACAATGTCTATTGTAAAAAGCGCTGTACCAATAGAATTGAATTGAATTGAATTGAATTAAATGTATAACGTTTCAATCTGATTATAAAATGTTATGTAAACAGGACACAGTCAGTTGGGAGGTTGAATATGATAATATGTACACTCAAGAAAGACGTTAACTCTTTAATAACTTTATATAACTAAGGAAACTTTTTATATGGATGGATGTAATGATTATACATGTAAGTGACTGCAATATTAGAGCTAAAGCAAAAGTTTATAGGGGAATTGTACAATTGAAAGGAGGCTCTAATACCCTGTTTGACCGCCTCAAGCGTGGATACAAGATGAGATTAGGCTGAGCATGGAGGGATACAGGTTCCTTATGGTATTACAGTTTTTTACAACTGCTAACATCCTTTTGTCCAATCTACAGTCACATTTTCAAAACTCTAAACACAGTAA
>JAVSBV010000097.1:10423996-10452404 GCA_033117975.1 Parotocinclus spilosoma
ACAGAGTTAGTGTATGTAGGGAAATGCAGAGTTGGTATTTAGTTAAGAAAATGTGCTTTCGAACAGGAAATGAACTGATTGGCTATTTGTATGAGGTAGATGTGATGCTGTATTTAGAGTTTTAAAAAAGTATCTTAAGTATTGGTAAACGCTTGTTAGCAGTCGTAAAAAACTGTAAGTGGCACATTTGCCCACAGTTGTTATAGCTTGGCCTGTAGGTCCTGCACACTCGTAGGTTGCTAAAGCTGCATTCCTGCTGGTCCCATAAATCCTCGATTGGGGATAAATCTGGCGATCAGGAAGGTCCAAGGAATTGCAGCCTGTAGACATTCCGGGGAAACCTGAAAGTTTGAAACAATAATGTTAATTAATCAGAACATCCACAATATGGAAATATTTAACAGTACTGTAGTTTTATAAAATTTTAAACGCATACCGAAAACATAAAGCAAGTCTAACGCTACCAATTGCTCAAGTTTTTTTATCACTGTTATTCTCTTTTTTTTTATTTTTTTTATTTCTTTTCTTTTTGTTGAGCGGGTGACACACTGGTTTATTTGTACTACTTTTCTGTCATTAAGACAAGAATAAGATCTACACTCCTCACAGAATTTAGGGGATATTTAGTTAATTTTGAAATATCCCCTACTTTTTGTGATAGTTGTGTGTATATATAAGGCAGATTTGTATTTGTTGTTATAACAATTGGATGGATGTTAAACTGCACACCCAGACTTACAATCACACACAGAACCATTTCATAAATTATGTTGTAAGCTTTCAGTCCATAACAGTCATGTATAACAGTATTTTATACAGTTACCACACATTTTACTTTAAAGTAAATAAGAGCTAATGAACCAACAACATTTGTTTCCCAGATACACTGCTGCTTTAAGGGACAGACTGCTAAAAAAGAGTCTCACCATTCTTATCACAATATTGCTACACTAGGCTGACAGCAAAATAGGCAACTTTTGCATCGCCAGTTTTTCTGCCCCACTTTGGCCCTGCTTAACTAATTGAACTGACTGGCTTTTGGGCTTACACTATTATTAGGTACAGCAAAATGTAAGACCCTAAAAAGCTCTCAGAAATAAACAAAACACTTGTATTCATTCAGACTATGTTTGGTGTTATATAAAAAGTGCTTTTAGGAGGACTTTATCTTCTCTTAAGACACAAAATATTGCTGGCAAAACCTTAAAACTCCCACAACACACAATGGGTTTGGGGTGAGCAGCAGGGTGAAATGGAAAAGCAGTTTTTGATGACAATAGCTCTAGGTGAAGTGTATAAAGGCTTACATTACAATTGTGGAGATTCGTGTTTCAGTATGTCAAATTTTATGCTCAATGGTTTGCTTTTATTTTGTAGGGACCGTGTGATTGGCCTGATGATGACTGCATGTGATCTCTGCTCGGTTACCAAACTGTGGCCTGTCACTCGCCTCACAGCCAATGATATCTATGCAGAGTTCTGGGCTGAAGTGAGTTTTGTTACTGTTTTATTACATCTTTTATATTTATATGACAGATGAGAGTTTTTATATATATAATAGTTAATAGGACCACCGCTTACTACCAGACGCTTATTCGGACCAAATCCTAGAGTACCGAAACAAATCCTATTATATACATGTAATGTTATTCACTTATTTTGACCAAAATTCTGCTTAATCGGACCAAAGAACGTGTATAGTATGTAATATTCGTGAAGAAACTCTTCATCTCTGGCATAATTACCCGAAAACGCCCGAGCTTCTCCTCAGCCCTCTACTGCCACGTACAGGTCTTTGCCTAACATTTTCATTCACAGCAAAAGCGCGTCAGATCACACTGGTTCTTCAAACGTTGACTGGAATTTAGTAAGAACTTGTTTTTTACAGTATTATGCATGCCGAGTACCTATACATTGTGTTGTAGATCGTTTCGAAAAACTTGTTTGCAAATTAATTTTCCAGTGAATAAAGTTCGTAAGCAACAGTAGTTCTTGTTTGTATGTTCGCTATACGTGTAAATCGCACAGATGGTTATTAGGACCAAAACCATTGCGTCCCGATGTGGTCCGATTAATCGGAATCAGCTGTGTGTATGTGTGTGTATATATATATATATATATATATATATATATATATATGTGTATATATATATATATATATGTGTATATATATATATATATATATACACGTATATATATATATATATATATATATATGTATATACACATCTTATCTGTCATATACGATACTGTACAAAAGGTTGATCTACGATTTGTTTTAGCAAAAGTATAATATTTAATTCCATTCATTATCTTCCACTTATTCCACATGGGGTCACGGGTCAGCCGGTGCCCCCCCCAAGCAACTCTGGGCACAAGGGCAGGAACATTGATCCCTAGATGAGGAGCCAATTTATCATAGGGCACACACAAACAGTCACACACACACAGCCCCACACTAAGGGCCACTTTTGAGACACCAATTAACACAACACGCATGTCTTTGGACTGTGGGAGGAAACCAGAGTGCCCGGAATAAACCCACACAGACACAATAAGGACATGCAGACTCGACACAGATAGGACCCAGACCGCTTCACCCTGAGATTAAACCCGGACAGCGGTGCTAGCCACCGAGCCAACATGCTGCCCAAAGAATAATACTTATATATAATTATTTATATATAGGAAATGTCTATGCCGTTTTGCACAGTACTCTGAGCAGTTTCGGTACAGCTGGTACAGTATAAACAGAATTCTAACATTTAGAATTAAAAGGACCAAACATTATAAATTAATTAAAATAAAATTAAACATAATGGCTACTCCTTGTCTTCTGTTTTTTATCAGGGGGATGAGATGAAGAAGATAGGAATGCAGCCCATTCCAATGATGGACAGGGATAAGAAGGATGAGGTTCCACAGGGCCAGGTACACCATCATCTGCAGTCAGACAGACAAACAGAAGAGGAACCTGAAACTTTAAAATATCTTACTCAAACTCTTTTTCATACTACTCTGAAATATGATTTATTGGCTTTGTTTCTGAATGTTTTCCTTAAATCGCTGAAAATTAATATGAAATGAATGTGTGTCTGCAATAATCAAGTTATATTTTTAAAATATATTTAATATTATTAGATTAAACAATATTCAGGATCCAAGAAATCGAGTGGAACGTTTCTACATTTACTGTCCCTAATCCCTGTTTTTCGATGGCCCGACTTACAATGTTTGAACTTTATGATGAGAATCTGATAGCATACATAAATACACATGCAGCAGAAATCTTACTTTGCATTTTTCAATTTAAATATTCAATACAATATCACAAAAATGTGCATGACCTTTCCTGACCGTAGTTTAATGTAAGTGGCTTAAGCATGTTTAAGGTGTGCTATGCGCCTGTGCTAGATGAGAACTCATTGCAGGAGTGTTGCATTCTGGGAAATGAAGTGAAATAAAGCCATGATCCCAGTTGTGTTTTAAGCATGTTCAAGACAGGCTATGCTATGGGATACAGTATTTATTAAACTCCTCAGTTAACAAAAAAATTCAACTTACAATGAATTTGTTGGAACCTATAACCATCGTAGAACAGAGAGTGCCTGTATATTTATTTGTATATTCAAGTCGTCATAAATTGTGTTACTGCTTACTGTTGTACAATGTCATTTGTCTATGGTGTCACTGTATTTGTAGGTAGGCTTCTACAATGCAGTTGCCATTCCCTGTTACACCACGCTATCGGAGCTGTTTCCTCCATCTGGTCCTCTTCTTAGAGCCTGCAGGTCAGTTACATTGTAGAAACCATCCTCCAGTGTGACAGCTCACCTGTTGAGCAATGGTATTTATGGTGTTAAAGGTACTGTTGTATGATACAAATAGATCTAGAAAATATTGAGGAGAAAGACATTGCTTTAGGAAATGAAACTAGAGATTATGCAGCTTTTTAAAAAACCTGTGTAGATGTGCAGCTCCAGTAGCCCAGATGTAAGCTGCTGGAGACAATCTGGGTCTAAATCCTAGACATACGGGTGGTACGTGTACAGAACCTGCGATGATTGGTGCCTCGTCTCGGGTGTATTTCTTCCTGTACCCAGTGAGATTGGATAGGCTCCAGACCCTGCTTACATCCCTGAGCAGGGTAATGATGGGCAAAACAAGATGATTTTCTTCTTTATACTTTAAATTAGGGATGCACCCACTATATTATTCATTATTTTTTTTAAAAAAGCACTTTTGGTTTTTGCCTGAATAAATTTGTTTTTGATGATGAGATCAAATCGACCAGTATGGAATTATGTGCTCTTTGTAACTGCAGAAAACATGTCTATTTGTGGAAGCATTTTAAAGTATTTAATTTGTCAAGAGGGGATACTTTAATAAATATTTTTAACTTGTCGTTTGGGCGTAGCACTGTTGCCTCACAACAAGAAGGGTCAATCCCAGGTGTAGCGGTCTGGGCCCATTCTGTGTGGAAGCATGTAATACTTAATAAAACAAAGTGGGTATACTTCAGGTGCTGGAGTTCCCTTACAGTACAAAGACATAATATAGGTGAACTGACTACACTAAAGTTCTGTGTGTCTGTGCGCTCCACAAGGGATTAGCACCTTGTCTAAAATTGCACCTGCCTTGCGCCCTAAGCCGTCGCCTTGGCTCCCACTACCCTGTCCGGAAGTGAATGAATGAATAATGGGGTTGTATTTTTATTTTTTTTTCTTTTAAAAGCAAAGGGTTATGGTTAAAACTACAGTTAGGCTATTTAATTTATGCATTTTGGCCTGGCCTCATAGCAAGAAGGTCCTGAGTTCAGTCCCAGGCAGGAGTGGCCTGGGTGCTTTCAGTGTGGAAGCTGCATGTCAACCCTCTGTCTGTGTAGGTTTACTCTGGATACTCCGACTTCTCCCCAAAGTCCAATTTAAAGACGTGTATTAGTTTAAGTAATTAATATAAATTGGCATGGACTTTGTTTGTGTGTGTGTGTGTGTGTGCTCACTGATGCGGATAGTGACATTAAAATAAACACATTTAAATTATGCCATGGTGAAAAAGTGGCTAAATTAACTCGAAATTGTTTCATTAGTTTGGTTTTGGCTGCAAATGTTAATTTTGGTGCATCACTACTTTAATGCAGCCATGCCAAGAAATAATATTTTTAAGTTGTTTTCCAAATTGCCAAACAAAATTCAGTTTAGAGTATTAAGACTGCTAGTGCTGGGTGTGATATGGTAAAAATGGAAATCCTTTGGATAAAAGAAATTTAAATGGCCACCATGGAAATGAAACTGAGGCCTCAATCCATCTTCAGAAGGACTACAAAGCGTTCATTCATGCTGACAAACCGTACAGTGTTCTTTATAGTGTAAGGATGTTCTTGGTTTTGTTTTTGTGTGTTTAATGACCATTTTCGGCCAAATCTTGTATTGTCTTGATATTAGTATTACGAGCAAAGTCTGATTTATTTTCTGGTACGAACTGTTTATGACTAATTGAAATAAGGTCTGTAAAGCTGTAACTCTCCCTTTTTAACAGTGTTTTATTACAATAACATATCTGCCCTTATAGGTAGAGAGATATGGTGTACATGTGGTTTTCCTTCCACCTTGTCTGGTTCACACTGACCTAATGATATTGCTGTCCTTACCATAGCAACCACAATGGATTGAGGTGTAGCAGACATAAACACAGGATTTTCTGTACCCAGCCAGTTAGCTTAGTCTTAAACTTCATTAATCAGAAAAAATCTTGCACTTGTAGCCAGGACTTCAGGGCTTGTATGTGAAAGCAGCTCAGAGACGAGACCCTGGCTATACTGACAAGGCACAGGTTGACACCCAGTACTCCGGAAATACTCAGAAATTCCTCCAAAAATTGGCTCATATGTGAACAAAGGCTGATACATTACTGTGAAAGGCACACTGTCATCGTTTGAGATGGCCTCTTCAAAAGAGCACTGTGAAGAGACAACAGGATGGACCAGTCAGCTAAGAAAAGCTTAAAGGTCTACACTAGGGATGAACAGTGTATGAGTTCATATATTTCCTTACGTAGCAATAACAAAATGAATACCCTGTTTAATGTTAAACTGGGTCAGAAACAGTTTTGTTAGTGTAGATTGTAAGGGTATTTTGGTTCACTCAGCAAAGAAGCTCATGCTAACAAGGTACAGAAAGATTAAGGAGTTAATTCTGTAATTTATTGGGTTATTAAACTCCTCCTGTTTATACAAATCAACGAGCATTGATCAACGAGCATTGATCATATACATTATTCAATTGGGAATAAATGTAAACGACAAATATGTGTGCTTAAATTGTATCTAGAATTGTTTGTTCTTGCCATGTCACTGAGCCGTCATCGCTGGCTTGGTTGGCTCCACGGATGGGTCAGGGCTGCGCAACGCCATCTGTCTCATGTAGTTTGTAGTAGCAGAGCCCCTGACTGGCCATTTCACATCCTATTGAGCATTGTTTGTCACCTCCTGTTAAATAGTGACCATGGAAACCACATGCATGTGTGACCACACACATGCGCCGTTATTACATGCTTATTCTTTATAATATTAACTAAAGTTACAGTAGGTACACCAAGATCAAGCTTTCAAACAGCTTGCTTTTTAAAACCGTGGCAGAATTATTGCAGGCTTCTCTTCGAGGGCCCAGTGATTTATGCTAAGGCTGTTCAGGAGCTCTTGTTCTAGTCCCGATATTCAGATGCCCTGTTGAATCTTTTTACCTGGAATTTTAACTGGCTGGTTGAGATGGTGTTTAATCTCCTCTAAACACCAGTACTATTCTAGTTTCTGCCAATGCATCCACAAAGCTTCAGTGTGCAAGCAACCTTTAGGAATGGCACAAATCTCGAGAAATTACCTCACTGCTGGTCTGTGTGTCAAAAACAGAATTATTTTGTAGTGCAAGTTGTTGGAGAGTGAAATCGACACATACTGTACTGTGAAAAGGTCTGGGGCTACTGCTAAAATAATGGTATATCTAATCTAACAATGCTATAATGACCATATATAATTTATTTATCTTTAGGCCAGACTTTTTTTGATTGCATGTTTCGCAGTTCCGCCGACGATCATATTAAAAAAATACCCCCAAAAAAGTTGGGGTTTTTTTGGGATTTCTCTGATCTGCTGCAGCACCAATGGTTGAAATTTGGGGAAAAAAAAAACCTTTTATTTTTTTCTGCCCTCCGATGGACAGCCAACATTTTCTTCTGTTCATTTTATTTTTTTCCAGATTCACGTTAACTTAATTGTAGGTTAAATACATTTTATATTTAAATCCTTCCTTGTATTGATTCCACATAGTCCTCGAGAAATTGAAAAGTGCTGAAAAATAAAGATTTTTTTTTTTCTTTTCCTCCCTACTCAGTAGATTCTTAAGTAGAGACATCCGAGAAACAATCAACAGAACACATCTGGCCTTATTAAAAAGCAGAAAATTCAGAAAATACAAGAAATGTATATTCAGTATTAACAACAGCTTATATAGGCTTTTATTATTTATACATTACTTATTGAGGCCTCCCTTTATGCTTGACCAATAATGGCAATATCAGGATGCCAAGTTGACCCTTATGAAGTTTAAATAAGCTGGATTAGGAATGGCCTTTTTTGGAAGTACAGCAACGAAGACACCCCTTTATATGGAATTGGAACATGGTAAGAAGCCTTAGATATGCTAAAGCTTACAAATATTGGAATAAAGATCAAAAATTGTATTATGGAGTGACAAATCTGTTTGAAAATTTTGGGTCTGATCCTTATCTATTCTTATCTATGGTCATTATTCCATTGCTAAATCAACAAATCTAATGGTGGTCTAAGACTTTTGAAATTGTACAGGATATCAATGATATGATTACATTTGTAGGTTATGATTTAGAAAGCACTGACCTGTAAAGTGTGACGATGTGATTGCAGGGAGAACCTGGGTCAGTGGGAGAGAATAGTTCGAGGAGAAGAGCCATGTTCGTGGACTCCCTTCGACACGGAGCAAAGTGAGCCACTGGAAAGCGGACCAGTTAAGGTGGACAACTAATTCAGCCTGAGATTCTCAGCCTTGATCACAATGCTGTCCACACCCTGCCAGAGACACCACACTTCCTTTAAAACAGTCCAACTTTGTTGGGCGACAGGAGGGAGCAGAGGCCGGGCAGGAGAGGTGATATTCACCAAGCAACTAAGAAATGTATTTAAAATAACAGGATGACGCAAAATAAGAGTTACCTCAGCGGGTGGCTCTGATCACCATGGCTGTCACGTTTGAAAGCCAGGACCCAGGATCCGAACGCCTCAAGACCGCTCTGAGTGGGCGCCCCTACAATCAGAACGGACTTACTAAACTTCAAAAGTTGTCCTCGGATGTTTGCTTTTGAGTTCCTTTAGGGTTGGATGTGAAATACATTTCTTTGTCATTTTCATATTGTTTCTTTTGTGGTCTTACATTTAAAGAGGCCTTAAAATCTGAACCTGCAGTTACAGTAAATGCTACATAACTTGTAACTGGGAGAGGGTTCAGCTCGTCCGAAATGGTACTTTAATACCTGCTGTGGTCAAAACGTCGAGCGCAAACCCTGCTTAGGAGTTTAGGAGCGACAGAAAGAATGTTTAGTAAAGGTGCGTGAGGCGACACCGGTCGCAGTGGCAGTCTCATGCCTTTGTACGTTTGTGCGTAGATGTTTTGTAGTACTTGAAGAAATACAGCCTATTCTATGTAAGAAGGAGGGAGAAAAACAAACCTTGTAGTGTAGGCGCCTAAAGCAAAGAGCTGGATCATCCTGAACCTTACTGTAGTCACACAAGAGTCACAATGTTTCTCTCCAAAATCTATGACCGTTCAACCTCGTACAAATCGGCTTATGAGCTTCTTATCCTGAAATAGCTTAACCTTGGGCAATCGATTCATTCTGCGCTGCAGAAATAAACAATCAGTAAAAATGTGAATTGCAGTAAATATTACTCACTAATGGAAGTATTCCTGTGCAGATTTAATATGGGGTTGTTTTTTGTTAGTAGGTTTACATTATCCAGCATGTCAAGACTTACGATAATAAGTCATTGCATCGAGGCGTCCCTTCAGTTCTTGGCTCTTTATGCAAAATTGGGAGATGGTAGTTAATACTACTGTATATTCGGGACAGGAAATAAATGATTTAAAAAAATCCATTGTTGCCTAACAGAGTTTTGCCCAGATATGTTAATCGTAAAGCAACAAAGACGGCGCTCATTTTTACACGTGTGTGGAATTGTTTAAGAAAAGCGAGATCGGTCCTGAAAACCAGGATCAATGAATGTTTTCAATCATTAATGAGCATTATGTCTAAAACAGTTTTTAGACATATTTAAAGCAATAAATAAAAATCCATTACTCCTTAGGAAGCATTCATTAATAATGAGGAAAATGTATGAATGAATAGCGAGGATTTGGGTAATGATTTATCAGGAGGTGAATGCAGACAAAATGTAACTCTCCCTATGTTTGAACCTTAGTAACCCCTACCAGAATGAAACTTGGAAAATTCCGCTTAACCATATCAAACGCTTCACGATATTGTCTTAAGACTAAAATAACTGAACAAATGAAAACAACCAGTTACATACATAAAGTTAAAAACACTGTGCTCTTGGGGGAGGGGTTTGTTTGTTTTATGTTATTTTTTTTTGGAGGGATTTTTGGTTGTTGTTGTTTTTTTTGTTTGTTTGTTTTTTTTTGTTATTAGGTTTTTTTTTTTACTTTTGAAAGCTAGATAGATAATCACATGACTAGGGTACGTTTAGAAACAGGCCAAAGATAAATCCGAATGATGAATTGCATGTAAAACAGAGATAGCAAGTTCTCTGATTAAATGGTTTGCTATGATAATAAATCAGTGCCATGTTTCAGTTTGAATTGGCTTGCATTCGTATGATCACATTTCTATTTTTCAGCCTGTAATAGTTTGAGATGTGGCCCGAGCCAAATACCTTTCTGTAAATCCTGTAGTACTGATCCGTGAATGTAATTAACATCATGACACAATGCTTTTTTGGGAACCAAAGGAGTACACTGTCAGATGTGATCATGTGTGTTCATTATGAACAGCTTCCAGTATAGTTTATCAGCATGCGTGTATGTGGTTTTCTTGATTCTATTTTTTTTCCTTTCTTCTTTGGCACTTGTGCATTGTGTGTGAAAATGTGTTTGTTTTCAGAGACGTAAGCTACACTGTTCTGGTGCTACCTTAGGTCATAGGCAGTCATGCACTTTCAGAACCTGTGGGTGCGTGCATGTGCCATAGCTCCTTGAAACAAAAGTCCTGTTTGAGAGGAACTACACCTTAACCATCCACCTCTGTGACTAAGCTCATGCACAGCCTGTTTTTCTCCCCTCATATGCACTATGTTTAGAGACTATTATAATTATTATAATATTACTTTTATGTTGTTGTTGTTGTTAATTATTATATTTCCTGTTATATTGCTGTTATGGCAAATATCGATGATTATTACCATTGTTATTTTCTTAATTAGAATTAAATTTTAAATTAACTTATATTTTTATACAAAGAAGTTAGCATTTTTGTTTTGTATAGAGCAAAGTTGTGCATCTTCAAGGCGCAACTGGTCATGTAGACCCACTGCTTACTGTTGCCCAAGATACACCAATCAGTCATAACATTAAAACCACCTGCCTAATATTGTGTAGTCTTTGACCCGAGGCTTGAGGACTCCGCTCAACCTCCGAAAATGTTCTGTGGTATCTATCAGCTAGTAGCAGATCATTTAAGCCTCCTTAGATGCTTGGATTGAGATCTGGGATAGCTGGAGTCAGTCAACATGTTAAACTATTTGCCATGTCTTCAAACCATTCCTGAACAGTGTTTGCAGTGTGGGAGTAGACGTTATCCTGCTGAAAGAGGCCACTGCCATTAAGGAATGCCATCCATGAGGGGGTGTGCTTGATCTGCATTAACGTTTAGGTATGTGAAAAGTGTCAAATTCTGGTGTCAGATTGACGGTATTACCCAGAGCATCACACTATCACTTGTTGTTCATTTTAGCTGTCGGTGGTTTTAATGTGATGCCTGATCGGTGTAAATGAGGAATGTCTTGACTATAAATATGAGCAGTAATTTTATTAAATATTTCTGAAAAAAGGCTTGATTGTGTATTATTTACTGAACTCTATCTGAAATTCTTTATCATGTTTTAGGGGACCATTGTGAACTGTCCAAAAGCAGTTCGGAAAAACAAGGAAGACTGACTTCATTGTGCACTATATGTGAACCCACATTTTGAATTGGAGAAATGTCACAGAAATAATTTTCACATCATAGACACATTTTTTGTTTCAGATGTGTTTTAATGTCTGTACTGAACACACAGATTTTCAATCCAGTTTGGAAAAGGTAAGAAACCCCTTGTTTTATAAGTAATAGAACTTACTTACTTTCTTAATTAGTGGAAATCTCCAATAATTGTTGTGAGCAGTGTATTTCCTGTATCCGCTCATCAGACCTGAGAATGGATTTTAGATATTTTTTTCATTTGTTGTCACATCCTAGCATTTCAAAGTCACAGTTCAAAACCATTATGTTTATTGTTTATTTGTCTGGGAGCTCAATATGCATAGCCCCCCCACTGTGGTAACCAAGGTCCAAGTCCCCGGTGATGAAACTTTGGTTAGGTGCAGTTATGACTGGCTGTATCTCGGTGATGGACTAGCATCACATCCATGATTACACCGGCACCATGTTCTCCTGGACATTCGCTGGTCCCAACCAAGCCTAAATCCCCCTCACCTATGACACTAACCGGGTAAATGTGGATTAAAGCATTGGGGATTATGTTTTGTAGTAAACCATTGTTATTTTTATGGACTTTCCAAAGTGCAAGTATCAAAACACTGGGTATTATTCAGAGAATAATAATTATTTTGTTGAATTGTTCCAAAACATTCCTTATTAATATCCTATATTTGAAGGTATATTATTTGGGACATCAGGTAAAATTAAATAGGCATGGTTGAGTTTTACTACACTGCTCACAAAAATTTGCTGATTTGATTTTGAAATATCCCCTCATTTTTTGAGCAGTATAATTCTCATTTCCTGGCTACAAACAGGGGAGTAGCAGGTGAAAGAGTGAGGTTAAAACTTAAATGATTGACGTTTGTAACTTTTACAGAGCATTTTATACATACAGTAGAGTATACTGATCACCTGCTACTCAATATTAAACTTGCACGTTTCACTGATGACTTAATTTCCAGTTATGTTTTGTTTGCAAAGTGACATTTTAATGGATTTTCTTAATAATAAAGTACAGGTACTAGTTTATAGTTTGTTGATTTGCTGGTTTTTGTAATGTTCCACATCACTATACATTGGACGAGCATTGGTAAAGCGGGACACTTAGGCTTGAGCATTATCCTGTGATTCTATGATGATAAGGTTATAAAAAGATAAATCTCAATTTAGGTCTTAAAGTAGATGTGTATCAACTATACAAGAAATAAGTCTTATCTTTTCATCTTGTCACTTGACTGTATTAGCAGGCAGATTTTCCTCTGGTCTGCTTACAAATATCCTGCTGGTAAAGTTTATATGGCTGCTGGCTATTGATCCTTCCAAAACTTAATCTGACTTTGACGTTTGTCTGTATATTGTTTAGTTGTTTACCAGCCCTTAAATAATATTGAGTATATTTTATTTATGATGTTTTAGTAGCCAACATGATCTCAATGTATTGTGCTGGCTAACAAAGGAAATCTTTGGTTCTCTTAGTAATTATGCGTATTGTTATTCCATGTTTCAATCTTTAAATCTATCAGAAGAAAAATACATTAGGCCCTGGCCCAATCTATTCGAATAAAATAAAAAACAAATAATAATATATAAATAAATAAAAAATGTGCCCCACTTTATCAATATCCTTGGAAAACATTTCAGGTGTTTGAGGTTTGAAGAGGCAATTCGTAGAGAGAATTTCATTTAGGTTTAACATTTTTTAATTGTTCAATTTTGTAACTCTCAGCCATTTAATTCCCTGTTTTTTTAGCAGTATTTTTAAAATGTGACTAGTTGAGCACAGTTCATGTCAGCTAACCCAAACCCACCAGGTATACTGCTCACAAAAATTAATGATATTTTTAAATTAATACAAAGGGAATCCCACAAGAACTGCTGGACTATCTGTTCCTGTCTATGCCCCATCAGTGTCAGTGTGTTTTGGCAGTCTTGTACACCCCACTGAACAGTCAATGTGGGCACTCTTAACCAGTTCAACATTCTTCTGTTAGAGAGAGGGAGAAAGAGAGATTTGATTTGATTTGAGAGAGAGAGATTTGTTTTGAGAGAGAGAGGGAGAGAGATTTGATTTAAGAGAGAGTTTTGTAATGTAATTTTTTATTTTTTTTTACACTGGTTTGAATGGTAGAAAATCGTTAGAGAAGTTATACTGCATACTATCGTTCTAAAAAGTAATGTAGTAATACTAGCTGATGTCTAAGTGGGATTCTGTGATTACGCCTGCTGACATATCTAACATTCGACATAAACTTTGTGCGTCTAAAACTTTTTCGTTACACCTCTTATATGTTTGGCAGTTACATATATTTTTTAAACATTACAGTTGATACTAAAATATACGCATAAATAGGCAAATATAATGAAACTTTGCTTGGTGCGTTTCTAGCCTTCACTAAACTGAATAGCAACTGCACGCGGTGCTTAGCAACCTGTTACAAACTAAACCTGCACCGGCTAGATCTTGTAACAAACGACATCTAAGCAGGTAAGTACATTACTTATTTTAAGGGAAACAGTTAGTTAATCAATTAAAAAATAATATTTTTTTTCCCAAGAGGCTTGAACGAAATTGTTTCTAACATCGTGACCCTATGTTGTAGTTTAATGTGCCAACCGCAGCTTCCTGGTGAAGTTTTATACCATAAAAGTAACAGTTGTGTCTTTGTTGTGTTTTCTTACGAAGTTGTCGTGAATTTAGGGGTTACATAATTAACACATACGTGGTTTTATACAACATTTGCACTATAAAAATAGCTATAATACATAAACCATATATAACCATAGTTTTATGGTGGTTATTATTGTAATTAAATACTCTTACAAAAGACAAGATGAAAGTACAAGTACAGCTGTTTTAACGTCTCATATTAATGTTTGTACAATGCATTTGAATGACAATGCATCTTAATATTTAGTTCCGTCTTTATTGTCTATGTCAAAGTCAAATTTATTTATATATTGCTTTTTACAATGGTGCATTGTCTCAAAGCAGCTTTACAATCTTATATTATCTTAAAAGGCCAATCCCAAATTGAGCAAGCCTTGGGTGACAGTGGAAAGGGAAAACTCTCTGAATGTAGAAGGAAGAAACCTTGGGAGGACCAAGACTCAAAAAGAGACCCATCCTCCTTATGTGGCCTAGATGTTACCTGAAATAGTTAAGTTTGTATAAATAGTCAAATTAAGCAAATAATAAAAATTAATTTAAATAATGTAAAACATATTGAGATATTGAGTACTCAGCGGGAAGTTCCTGGAGGCACATTGTCTCCTGATAACTGAAGCAAAACGAATGAAGTCAGACTTTTGACGTACAAACCTGCTACATCAAATTCAATCTCTAGTGTGACCTTATTAGTCAGAGCAGCATCTCGGAGCAGCTGATTGGCCTCCTCCAGCGTGCCGTCCTCTGTGGGAATGCCGTTGATTGACAGGAGTCTGTCCCCAACCTGCAGCAGTCCACACCTGCCAATCAAATGAGAGGATTTCACAGTGTTACAAGCTATTCAGACATGGAGAGCCATCAATAAAAGGCAGCTAGATCACAAAGTAAAGAAAAAGATCAATATTTGCAACCTTTTGCTGTAAGAAAGCTCTACTTGATTGACGTGACTCACAGACGCTGGAGGAAGTGTAGCGTAAGAGCTCTTCAGGGGAAAAATAATGAACTGTGCTAATTAAACATGCCACCGTTTGCTGTACTCTACATTTAAATAAGTACATGTTTGCTGTTTAACTGTAATGAAATGGAAATGAGGACAATGCCAGAGCCGGACTGTGATTTCTACATTCTTTTAGCATTTATCCCGTAAGAGAGCTGAGGTTTGAAAGGAAAACAAAAAGATTTGTTTTGTATCCCAAATCTTGCATTGTGCTTGTGGTTCTCAAAATGCTGGCAAGTCAACTTAAATATTATCCTTGACTGCTAACAATAGCTAGCTAACAAGCATTTAGTTATTTCCATTGGTAATGGTGTCTAACATAGATGGAAGGTTTATGGTGGAACCAACCAAATAATGGATAGAATGTGATTTAAATAAGGTTCCTCCTCACAATTTCAAAAATTACAGCCAACTCTTGATAAAACTGGTTTGTTAATGTCGACTAAAACGTATATTTGACTGCAAGCCCTGCTAAAAATGCAGCAAAACCAATTATATATATATATATATATACACATACACACACACTCACACACACACATATATACACTATATTGCCAAAAGTATTTGCTCACCTATCCAAATTATCTGAATCAGGAGTTTCAATCATCATGGCCACATATGTATAAAATTAAGCACCTGGGCATGCAGGCTGTTTTTACAAACATTTGTAAAAGAATGGGTCGCTCTCAGGAGCTCAGTGAATTCCAGCGTGAAATTGCAACAAATCCAGTCGTGAAATTTCCTCCCTCCTAAATATTGCACAGTCAGCTGTCAGTTGTATTATAAGATAATGGAATTGTTTGGCAACAACAGCAACTCTGCCACAAAGTGGTAGGTCACGTAAACTGACGGAGCGGAGTCAGGGGATGCTGAAGCGCATAGTGCGAAAAAGTCAATCACTGCAGACCTCCAAACTTCATGTGGCCTTTAGCTCAACAACAACCCAGAAAGCTTCATAGAATGGGTTTCCATGGTCAAGCAGCTGCATCCAAGCCATACATCACCAAGTACAATGCAAAACGTCGGATGCAGTGGTGTAAAGCACACCGCCACTGAACTCTAGAGCAGTTAGTTATCTGGAGTGACGAATCACGCTTCTCCATCTGGCAATTTGATGGTCGAGTCTGGGTTTGGCGGTTGACAGGAGAACGGTACTTGTCTGACTGCATTGTGGCAAGTGTAAAGTTTGGTGGAGGGGGGATTATGGTGTGGGGTTGTTTTTCAGGAGCTGGGCGTACTTCCAGTGAAAGGAACTTTCAGCTTCAGCATACCAAGACATTTTGGACAATTCTATGCTCCCAACTTTGTGAGAAGTATGGAGCTGGACCCTCCCTCTTCCAACATGACTGTGAACCAGTGCACAAAGCAACCTGACTGTCCTGCACAAAGTAATGACCTCAACCCGATAGAATAGCTTTGGGATAAATTAAAGCAGAGCCTGAGAGCCAGGCCTGCACATAAACCCCCATAAACACACTCCTAAACCTTGTGGACAGCCTTCCCAGCCCAGAAGATATGTGAGTCAGGGAAGGTGAGCAAATATGTTTGGCAATATATTGTATATAATATATTGTATATATGTATTGCACAACATATAAAAGGTTTTACCTAAATGATTTTACTGTATTTCTAACCCAAAAAACGTCAGGTGGTGCAACCAAAGATTTATTTTTTAGAAACTATACTTTCCTTGTTTTTGTTCTATGTGAACTTTTTGTGAGCATACCTGAGAGTGTCTACAGTGGTTCACATACAATTTTTTTGTAGATGAACTGTGTATTAACAGTTACTTATGATTATTGCTTTCTTGGAGCTGGTTACGGTGTTTTACCAACGTCTAACTTTACATTTGCAGAGAGACAAAACACTATAGAAATATAAAAATGAATACTGGGTTATGCAGTAGGTATGTACATCACAGTTTCCATGTTTTTTTAAACTAGAAATTTACCTGGTCGCACCACCTGACGATAGAGTTGCGCCACCTGACAAGACTCCAAATAATAGGAAATATGTTGAGAAATTGTATTTATTTCACATGTAAAAAACTGTATTTTGGTAAGAAGTAACCAATTTCAGTAAACAAATTTTAAAACTGGTTAACTGTGCATTTAACAGTAGTAAACGAATAATTGTGGGCAACATCACATGCTTAAAATTGACACACGTCACATTCAGTCAGAATTAGAATAGGCTACAATGCAGGAGATTAATAAATGAATTGTAGCTGAACAACAGCAGACATATTTAATGAAAAAACATCTCTGCTTAGATCCACTAAACTTTTTATGCATCAAGTAGTCAGTGATTTTAAAGCATTAATAGTAACAGGATTATAGTATGGAACTTACACTCAAGATAAAAATGTGTAGTGATTTAACAACAATCAACAATAGGCCTTAAGCTTTTATGTTTCATTACTTGGTAACAAATCAGTTTGGTTTTATTAAAAACATGCCTTGGCATCAAAATGCATCAAAAGTATATAGGAAACAGCAGTAGTGGGATACCCTATAGACAGGATAAAAATTAAAAGCTTAGTGTTTTAACAACTAACGAACAAACAGCAATAAAGTTTCATTGATAACATGTAAGTTTAGTTTGACTACAAACATGCATTCACTTATCAATCAACATTTACAATTCAAATATCTAAATTCATGAATCCAAAGTAGTCACTAAATTAAAAAACAAATATGACATGACAAACACTGTAAACTGGCTTATTCTCATTCTCATTTATTTTGAATGTTCTGACTGCACTAAAAAGACACTGTACAAAACCTGCTACTTATCATGATTTATTACCTTTCTTTCCTTTTTGCAATATATATTTCCCTTGCTGCAGGATCATTTTTAATGCGCTCTTTGTGGGGAGATTACTTTACTTGATAGTGGCATCTAAAATGATAAAAATATTGATTTATATAATCATGAAAACGGTATTTAAAGGGTATTTAAACTTAATATAATGTTTTCATTTACAACTTATAAATATTTATTATATAAACAATGAAATAATATCATTTACGTCAGACAATAGTGGCATTACCTGTGGTTGCGCCACCTGACTTTTGCTAATATTTTAAAATAAAACAGACTACTACTTGGACACCTAAATAATCTTTTGACTATGCTAGCAAGTTCATACACTTAATTATTTTATAGAATCAAAAATATTACTTTAAAATAACTTTCTTGGTTTTACATTGGTTGTACCACCTGACATGTAAAATGTACAAGTCTGTATGAAGTTCAGTTATGAACTGAAAATGGCTATTTTTAATCAATATTTAAGAGAGATTTACAAATCTCATCAATCATCAGTGAAGGTCACTTGGGGTCCTCTGGATGATGCAATATCCTGTTTACTCTGGTCTCTCTCCAATTTAACATAAAAGTCCCATGACCTTGGTTGTGCCACCCTGACATTTCAGTTGTATTGAATTTCCGGACAAAAGTTTTTGTAATTTTCTGAACAACAAGATCTAATGATGTTTTAAAATTTAGTTTATTTGAAAGGTCTCCAGTATATAAATATGCCATCACATTTATTTAGAATTTCTTTAATATTTAAGTCTTTTCTTAATATGCTAATTTGCTCGGACGGTTGTGCCACCTGACGTTTTGAGTGTATGAGATGCAAACAGTTTGCAAAAGTTATAAATATATTATATACTTAAAATATGATCAAATTATATTGGTTTTTATTGAATTAAATTATATATGTTATGAATCATTTACAATAGTTTTAAACTCAAGTAATGCACTCGGACACAAGAATTTGCATGTCATGTCAATCACCCATATGCAAGCCTCTTAATGTGTGCTTTAATGTTAACATGTAACCAACATTACTTTTGTTTTGAAAATGTAATGTTATAATGGAATTTTCTGCAGACAATATTTACAAGTATTGTGTAAGTTTAGTGTAAAAGAGAAAAGTAAACATTCTCTACAGCGAACAAATATTGCATGTTTTTCTGCACATTTAAGTGCAGTTTATTTACACTTATAGAATAGAAATTTGCACTATGATCAATAAAAAAAAGTAAAAAAAAAACCAAGTTTACTTATCAAGGAAATGCATCGTACCAACCAACAGTTTGACATTTCTTATGGTACTTGTGGCTTAAACCAGGGGTTCCAAACTCTGGTCCCGGAGTACCTCATGCCCTGCATGTTAGTGTTTTCCACGCTCCCTGTACGCCCAAACCACCAAATAAGTACATTAACAAACCCTCCCTTAGAGGTGCGTTAGAGGAAAAAATACACAAAAATATGAAGGACCGGTTAATCCAGGGTCAGTGTTGAAACATGTTGACCAAAACATCCAAGTAGATTAAAGTAAATAAGAATATGTGATGGGTAACATGGCATACCTATATCAAAGGCTCTATATGATGAAAGTTGGCTCATGTATAAACTATTAGCTAACATTTGAATAAACAGCTATTGAACTGTACAGAAATAACCTACTCATTTGTTTGACAGCTGTTACATACACACAAAATTATACAACCATTTTAGTTTGAAACAGTTTGTAACTCCTCATTTTGGGGGTTCCTGAAATGGCTGATAAACGTGTCCTATTGCCTACAGCTGGTTTGGAGTCATGTTGCCTTCTGTTCTTAAGGGATGATTATCCCAGCCATCTCGAAAAATGTCCATGTCAGCTTGAAGTCTTGGTACAAAGGTGCAATTGCAACAGAAAAGATGTTTGGTCTGCAATGTCAAGATAGTTGCCTTTCTCAAAATAGTGGAGGACATCATAGTACTGAAGTCACTGCAGTCAACATCTCTCAATACTAAAAAGTAAAAATACTACACCTCAGACTTCACAAGACAGATAGACAGATAAATTTCCTTTGGGATCAGTAAAGTAAGAATCCAGTCTCAGGTACACAATACAGTATAACAATACACAGTATTATTACACAAACACACAGTAATTACAATATGGCATAGCAAGGAAATTTATTATTCTAGTAGTAACTTTAAGTTAGCAGTTAAAGATAAATAAAGATAAACAAAACTCAACTGGGAGATGTGCAATAGTAAGAATGTGCAATACCAATATAATCTGCTAACGTGAAAAAGCGAGAAGAGTAAAAGGAAAATAAAAAAGAAAAGAGCAAGTGGCAGCTGAAAAATTATACAAAATCAAATAAGATACCAAATGAGAATCTTGTGCATAATATTATGATACAATGTTTTGAGAGTCATAAGTAAGGACTGCTGTAGCAGCGTCTATGTACTATATGAAATGGTATTGTTTGTAAATAATTTATTCATAGGAAGCATGTTATACTTCCTGAAATAACATTACAATTTGGGTTAAGGCCAAAACACAAGTGAAAGCATCTCATTTGTTAAACATGTCAAACTAAAAGGGTTAATTTTTGCATTTAAAGCAGGAAAATCAAAGTGTGTTGGACATCAGCCCAACACACAACTGGGTTACTTGAAAGCAAGACTGCAGTTTGTGTAGCCCTAAATCACAGAGGTCTTCCCAGGATTAAAGAAAATATTAGAATGTCTGACACATATTTTGTATAAAAGCACCGCTGGTTGTGGACACTTTCCAGAAATGAAACTGATCCTCCTAGTTCCACGGCCCACGAACATGAGGTGTGCCATCTGCACATTCGCAACTCCCTGATCCCCCCCTTACTCTAGAATGTTGCAGAACAAATTACAATTTGTTAATGGCACAATTATTAACTTAATATTACTTATTTCTGTGGCTACAAAGCAAAGCACTAACAATGGCAAGATCATGGGTTTGGCTAAAGCAATGATGAAAAAAACTTTAATTGTAATTAAAAATATGGTCAACATCTTCTGAAACAAAAAGAAAAAGCTTAACACAATGTATTTAACCCAAGTAATTATGTGCACATTTTAGAGTATTGTAACATAACTAGAAGGGAAGCCAAATATGTCCACTGACTCCTGGAAGAATATCAGTGCAGTTTGAGGCCAGGTTGTTCGTGGCAGCTCCCAGGTACATTATCTAGATCATAAAAAAGAAGTCCAGGTTTCTTAACAGTATGATATAGCAAAAATAAAATTGCAATAAAATAATTTAACATTATACAAGAAAGTTCATAGACAGGGGAAAAAAAAAAAGAATTTAAATATTTAACATCAAAATACACAGGCAAACACATTTTGACAAAGGGTTGATGCTACTTGTCACCAACCAAAGAGGGAAAGAAATAAAAACTACAAGATTTAAAAGGTACTGCAATTTTTTAAAAAAACCAATTATTCGGGACACGTTTGGCCAGATGGCGTAATGCGTAAATTTGCATATCGGTGATTTAATTGAGCCGTATTTACATGGCGCTTACTTGTAATAAAGCATCAATAGAAAATACATTTCAGTCTGTTGTGTCTTATTGCAACTCTTTTACGCTAAAGAAAAAATGTTTACAAAAAAATTAAAATAAATAAATATCACACGAACCACGTGGATATTTCAAGTAAACAAAAGCATGTATGTGTTTATTTGTTTTGATGTGTTAACAGAACAGATTTTATCATGCCACTTTAAGCCATCATCTGTGCTGCTTTATTTAACAGTGCCGCCATGTGGCTACCACATGAAGTACATCTGAGTCAGGATAAATTAACAACTATGGAGAACCAAAAACGACAGAAGTATTAATAAATACACATACATATATAAATAAATAAGATTTTTTTTTTTTTTTTAAATAAAAGTGGTACACTAGAAATAAATTTCCACATAACATTTATTTTGACATATTTGGGCATTTTTGGGGATGACATTTTTCTGCATTCCATTCAGTTTTTTTTCTATTACTAATACCTTGGCTTTACAGCAGCTGTTCTCTTGCACATTGTTAGCATTGCACTTAACCAGCTAAACACGTACACAAACTTAACGTACGCTTTTTAAGTAGTCTTGTGTTACTGATACAATGTCTTTATGAGCAATTGCAAATGAGATTGTGAGACCCACAAGCCAAATGACTATAGTTATTCTCTTTAATTTAGAAAGCGTAATGGACGGTTTAACTCTAATTAGCCTTGATACAGATTTGGATTTTGATACATGTGTGTGTTAGACATGTCAACTCCTCAGTAAGGAAAGTTGCTATAGGTTTACCTAAAAGTCACTAAATGCTGTCATCGCCTAATTTGCATAAGGATCCATTTGCAATGGATGCTGTAGAAGAGACAAAAAGTAAGTAAAAACACCCCAAACATGTTTAGAACTACAAGTGGAAATTATTGTATTTATCATTGAAATATTCCATCAATCGGCTAAAATAACTTTAATGCATTATCAGACCCACATTATATAAATCAATATTGTCCTGTATTGTTTAATGTTACAATATCAAATTTAAAAGACTTATTAGGGGTGGAATTGCTAGTTCCATGTCCAACCCTTCTCTTTTATTCGGGCTTGGAACTGGCAAAGTGACCTGAAAGACAGTTACTTATAGCTTTTTTTTTTTTTTTAGTTTTTCTTTAAAGTTTTCTCAAGTTTGGTTTAGTTTAAAATCTAAATGAACGTGTTATTCTGGCTCACAGAAAGTAGGTCACCTTTATTTTGGTCAATGCTGTCTACTGCAGGTTCAGCAACCAAGGGAGCCGACTTTAATGAGTCAGCAGCTGATGTGCCAAAAAGCAGCAAAACATGATCAGGCAGCTTGTGCTCATAGCAAGCTCCACCAGACAGCTATAGACCATATTGGACACACAGAATGGAGTCAAGGCTCTCCAAGGACATTCGATTTCTAAGTTTGCTTTTTACTACACTAGCTGGCTAATTAATCTCTCGACTTCAGCAGGTCTCGACCACAGGCCTGCAGGAAGGCTATTTGCACCAAGTGTCAAGTTGTTGAGTCTGCTTCCAAGCAGAAGTATTTCACAGGAGTGTTGCAAGAAGCCAGCAGAAGTTCCAGGCTAGTTGTCTTTGATGTGGACCAGCATCAAGTGTTCATGTCAACAGAACTATAGGGAAGTTTATATACAGTTTTGCTATGTTAAGATATACATTGTAGTATGTAGGTAGTAGTTTTACATTTACAGCACTTAGCAGACACCCTTATCCAGAGCGACTTAACTCGTACAGCCATACAATCCAAGCAATGGTGGATTAAGGGCCTTGCTTAGGATCCAACTGTGGCAGCTTGGCAGAGGTGGGATTTGAGCCCTGGACCTTCTGGTCCAGAGTCCAGTACCTTAACAGCTAGGCTACCACAGTACCAGCATGTGTAGTGTTGTGCAGTTAAAACTGTTTGGGAAAATGTAATGTAATGGATGACAAATGTTGAGATTTGTGGTCGGTGCTGTTTTTAGCAAGTGAAAAAGTGATGGTTTTTGTAGAATGTTAATGGTTTAAATGTTGCGCAACTTGTAGGATGTCAGTGAAAATTGAAAACGTAGTGTTCAGAAGATCTCGTCAGCAAAACGGCGCAATGGACATTATGGCTGGTGGACAGTGCAAGTCATCATGTGTGAGAAAGCTGGACTTTGCTTTTGCAACAACAAATTTGAAGATGTCAAGAATAAGACAACTGAAGATCTGCAATGACAAATCAAAACCAACCATTGAGCAAAGTGTTATATGCAGTATCAGATGAGACAGCATCAATCTGCATGACAGTTTGGGAAGATTTGCAAGTGGAAATTGGGAAGTGGTATCATGTAAAATATCTGTGTTTTTAAGAAAGGTGACATTAAGTACAAACAGTAACTAAAGTTAGTCAGTTCTTCTGGAGCAGCAGCAGCAGTTGATGTAGAGACCATTTCTGGAGAAATTGTTCTTGCAGATGTAGTTGTTGACCACATCTGCAGCAAAAGACATGTTTTAAAGAATGTGAATACAGAAACATGTATGACTAAATATGAGGATTGCAAAGGGTTCATCAAGAACTAAGAAAAAAGATCTCAGTAGTGTTCCTTGCCATCTGCTACAAGTACAATCAGTTAAATGACGATGTGTTGCGATCCATATTACACTTTTCCAGCTGACACTGGAATCGACAGACCATTTATCCTCACAGCTCATGTGTTTAGAAACAATGCAAGCTGTCTGCCGAGGAGGCAGAGTACTGTCACCTTCTGTGAGCAGTGTTGATGATGGTAAGGTTAGAATGTCCAAGGGCAACCTTGTCACAGGATGCTTGACTGAAGGACTGATGGAATCAAAGAAAGAAACAAGACTACAGAGAACGCTTCACAACATGGCAGTCATGTTGTAAGAGCAGTACATGGTGTTGAAGAAGAGTTGGACAGTGCATTTACCATATTTACTGGGGACACAAGAGTCGACTCCTGAAAGAAGTGAGCCTGTGAGGAGGAAAGCAGGTACAAGAAGAGATCGCAAATAAGTACATAAACGTACTCTAGGTGTAAAGTTCTTGCGTGTATATGTAACATATGGTTAATTTATTGTAAGTTTGTGATTGTTTTGTATAATGTTTGTTTGGATATCAGTATATAGAGTCACAAGTATAGATTTCTGGTTAAAAGTTTAATGTTAATGAGTTTTGTAAAACTGTACTGTTCAAATAGACTTAAATGTCCAAGTAAATGATGGTTATGGATAGTTGTAAAATGATCCACAGACAGTAGTGAATCAGTTGGACAGAATTAACTGTAGCCATGTACCTCAATGTTCTCATGTCCTAATATGTTTTGATCAGCAAGTTATAACTAAAAGTCAATTTGACTACAGCCCATATTGACTTTAACTTAAATTTTAATTACATTTACACAAAGTAGCAAATTAGTGGTGGTCTGCTTTAATTATGGATATTGTGTCCTCCTTGGCATGTGTAGTTTTATACTTTAACATGTGTACATATTTTTGACAGATGCCATGCACAAAAGCATCTCTGCGTTCATTAGCAGCCAGGAGGAGAAAGGCTTTGCAGTCTGCAGCATGTATACCACGGGTTAATCTTGAATTGAGTTTGTATAAGAGAATTTTTGTTAAATTGTATGATGGTTATGAATGATCTATAGATAGTGGCTTGGTATAAAATAGGGGAAAACCAAGAAGGACCTCATGGGTAGGCTGGTTCGGAAATGTAATGTGTCCACACTAGACCGGTAGTTCAGACTGGAACTATACAGCTACTAGGATGGTAGGTTGATTAACAGGGGGAAACGGAAACATAACTTATGAAAAACTAAAGTAGAAGATTTAAAAAAAAAAAAAAAAAGGTGAGATTTGTGATCTGTGCTATTTTTAGTAAGTAAAAAGGTGATGTTTACATGTTGTGTAACTTCTAGGATGTCAGTGAAAATTGAAAACGTAGTGTTCAGACCATCTAGTCAGCAAAACGGCGCAATAGACATTGTGGCTGGTGGACAGTGCAAGTTGTCACGTGTGAGAAAGCTGGACAAGAAATTTGAAGATGTCAAGGATATGCAATGACAAAACAAAACCAACCATTGAGCAAAGTGTTATATGCAGTATCAGATGAGACAGCATCAATCTGCATGACAGTTTGGGAAGATTTGCAAGTGGAAATTGGGAAGTGGTATCATGTAAAATATGTATCTGTGTTTTTAAGAAAGGTGACATTAAGTACAAACAGTAACTAAAGTTAGTCAGTCCTTCTGGAGCAGCAGCAGCAGCAGTTGAAGATGTAGAGACCATTTCTGGAGAAATTGTTTTTGCAGATGTAGTTGTTGACCACATCTGCAGCAAAAGACATGTTTTTTTAAAGAATGTGAATACAGAAACATGTATGACTATATGTGAGGATTGCAAAGGGTTCATCAAGAACTAAGTTAAAAAGATCTCTGTACTTGCAGCAGATGGCAAGGAACACTATCAGTTAAATGACGATGTGTTGCGATCCATATTAAACTTTCCAGCTGACACTGGAATCGACAGACCATTTATCCTCACAGCTCATGTGATTAGAAACAATGCAAGCTGTCTGCCGAGGAGAATCTCTCAGTATTTGGCGATTCAATTCAGATTTGAGGGCATGATTCGATTCATAAACAATTTTTTAATTCAAATGGTCTATAAGTTTTGTTTAAATTATGTGATTGACAAGATGAAACGACAATGTAAACAAAACTTTTTTTAAACAATACTTTCAGGTTCCTTCCTGTATCAAATCTTTTTGCATCTTTTTTCATTTTTGCATCATATTTATACGGAAAATAGGATAAGAATATAGAATAAAATTTTAAAGAGGATCAGACAGCACTCGTATAATATACAATGTATTTATTATACTCACAGACAAACACGAACATTTCGGCCCTTAGGCCTTCTCAGCGTGCTTACCAAACCAGATCCGCCACAAAAAAAAAAAAAAAAAAGTGACAAACATTTATCTTTATTGTCCAAGGGACTTTCATTTGTTCCAGTCAGACGAACTGATACATTTGTCACAAAGATCGAAATGTTAATTTTTTTTTAGATCTATTAGATCTAAAAGCGTTTTATTTGAAAGATGTATCTGGTGGTGTGATGCTTTCACAAAGTGAAACCCATTCGGCTCAATTAGAGAATAAGTGGACTCGATTTAAACCTAAGAGTACATTTCTTCCTCCTTTAGTTAATGCCTCTGTGGATACTTTTTGAAGATTAATAGAAAGAGATGTATTCAATTTATTACAAAAGCCAGATTATGCATTTAATTCGAATTTACTTGTTTCTGAAAAAGAGGCTCTGAGGGACCTGTTGTCTGATGAAACTATTGTGATTAAACCTGCAGATAAAGGGGGCTCCATTGTGATTCAAGATTGAATAGCATATGTACAAGAAATAGAGAGACAGCTTGGGGACACAAATTCCTATAGGTTATTGATGTCAGATCCTACCTTTAGGTTTAATGAAGAAAAAAAAGCTCTCAGAGAGTCAGTAATTGGAGTAAGAATTCATATTCATCCTCCTGAATCTTATCGGGTGAGACCAGTAATTTACACATTACCAAAAATCCACAAGTTCAAGTGTATTCAAATTTATACACTAGTATTCCCCATCAAGCAGGGTTAGAGGTTTTGCAATACTTTTTACAACAACGTAATCAGTTACATTCTCCGACTGATTTTTTAATGACGCTTACACAAGAGATATTGACCAAAAAAATTATTTCATGTTTCAAAACAAATATTTACAAATCCAAGGTACAGCTATGGGTTCTCCTGTCGCTCCTAATTATGCCAATCTTTTTATGGAAAAATTTGAACAGGATCATGTATATTCTAATACTGTATTCTTTGAGTATATTAAGGTTTGGTATAGGTATATAGATTATATATTTTTCATATGGTCTGGTACAAAAGAGCATTTGGATTGTTTTTTTGGATTATATGAATTTCAGGTTACCTACTATTAATTTTACTTTAACGGCTGATAGAGAATTCATAGCGTTCCTTGATGTACTGGTGAGAAGGGTAGGTTTGGATATACATACTGAGATTTATCGTAAAGAGACTGATAGGAATGCTTTTTTGCATTATAACAGTTATCATCCAATATCTCTGAAACGTAGTTTGCCGTATAGTCAACTTTTGAGAGTATGTCGTATTTGTGACAATGACTTGAGCTTTCAATAGACAAGCAGAGGAGTTATGTGAACGTTTTCGTACTAGGTATACAGTGATTCGTTGCTAAGTGATTGTTTGGATAGAGTGCGGGAGATCAAACGGGATGATTTACTCTATACAACCCGCTCGAGTAAGTCTAAGCCACTTTTGTAAGTACATATGGCCATCTTTCCCTTTTTTTGAAACACGTGGTTAATCGTCATAAAAAAGAGCTTCCAATTTAAGGGATCAGTTGGTTTGATCTAATTTGCCGAGTAAGCAGGTGCATTTTTCTTTCAAAATTTCAGATGGTAACTTTAGATGTTTGAATTGTGTTGTGTGTCACAATAAGATCACACGACTTATGTACATCCACAAACACAGGAGAAGTTCAAAATCAGGGGTAGGATAACATGTCTGTCCACGTTTATGGTTTATTTGTTAGTATGCCCTTGTGGCCTTCTCTATGTAGGAAAAACAAAACAACAATTAAAGACAAGGATTTGTGAACATAAATGTACTATCAGAAAAAAAGATGAAAAGTCTCCAGTAGCTAGACATTTCAATAATGCTGGACATGATGCTAGCTCCTTGCGTTTCATGGGTTTAGAAATTGTAAAACCTTTACCTAGAGGTGGAAATCGGGAGCAGCGTCTTCTACAGAGAGAGGCTTGGTACATTTAAAAACTGAATACAGTAAATCCAAAAGGCATGAATGAAGATTTTTCTTTGAGTTGTTTTCTTTACCAATTTCTCTTTTTGGTTGAGATTATATTATTGTGAAATCATATTGTGAAAAATACTAGGATATTGTGCATTCTTGTATGACGTAGCTAATTGGGGCGGGGTGTATACACCTGGTTAATCCATTTAGTGGCGGGTCTGGTGTTTGG
>JAVSBV010000097.1:10467622-10480848 GCA_033117975.1 Parotocinclus spilosoma
ACCTAACACGCATGTCTTTGGACTGTGGGAGGAAACCGGAGTACCCGGCGTAAACCAACACAGACACTGGGAGCACATGCAGACTCCACACAGAAAGGACCCAGACCGCTACACCCTGGGATTGAACCCGGGACCTTCTTGCTGTGAGGCAGCGGTGCAACCCACCGAGCCACCGTGCTGCCCTGGAGTCTAGCAGTAGGTTTAAAATCACTACTGTTATAAAAGGGGTGACTAATGGGGTGGCATGGCAGTATTAACAAAATATTCTGCTCCTCTAAAAATCCTGATAAAGACTTAAGATTCTTGTCCCTAATAATATCATAATAATATTGTTTTGCTGATATATTTAAGGTGTCACACATCAGTCATTATAGCACTCGAGGGTAATTTGAGAAATCTGACTGTCAGTACAAGGATACTAAAAGAGGCCATGATAGATGAAGAACTGTAAGAGAACTGCAGACACAAAATCAAGATGGCCTGCTTTCAGATGGATTTCAGGACAGCTTTCCACTTACCTATTCATGTATTCTTTGTCAGGGCCTTAATAAAGGTTGCTTTCTTTCTTGCTGTCTCGCTCTGCCTCTATTTCTTTTAAGATGGAGCTTTGCTTGTCTGGTGAATATTACTCACATTTGGCGAGGAGATTATTAGGGAGGGTAAGGAAAAATCGCTGTGTTTTTAGCCTTGTTCCACAGGAACTGGGTTCCAGAAAGGCAATGGAGAGTCCTTGAAAGCAGAGACACATGGATATTAATTTTCATGAAAAGACAACAGCCCCGCGTCCTGCATTATTCTGAAAATAGTAGATGAGAGAACAGTGTGGGGTGAGATGCTCTTAGGGCAACGTGCATAACATACCATATGTTTGTTCCCAGGCTATACCCAGAGAAAAATAATTGCTTAGTTACACTTGAGAAGGTTTTAGGCGAGACTAAGGGATAGGCTTTTAATCAAGATTTTTGCATGTAGTCAAACCGCCAAGTTTACCAGCAAGCATCACTTATTAAATTTATTGCTCAGAGTTTAAAATGAGCGTTTTAATTAAGAACATGTTCCATATTATTGGTTTGAGCTGCTTTTTAATTTGATTAATTCACATGATTTGTAATTGTTAATAATGGGTAACAGTGTTAGAGTTTGCGTTATACCAAGTATTTTCCAGACTGAGATTTGGGTGTATGGATACAGACTATTGACTATTTCATCATGTGGTACGTTTTAGACGCTGGTCATGTAAGATACTGATCCAAGCTGGTTCATACTGGTTAGTAGTCAAAACAGTGTCAAAAATGCAACATATGCTAGTTTTGACTGGATTTATGTTGATCAGGGTTAGCAAAACTCAGATCTCAGTTGAGTTTTGTTTGTCCCTGCCAAACCTCCCATATTGGTGAACTTAAACCAGAAGTGCAGGGCATGATCCTTTGGTGGGGGACAGGACGTATTTTAGGTTGTGTAAATTAGAGATAAACTGATTGCAATTTCCTTGGCTGATTTCTATAGCCCATTTCTTTAAACCTATAACAGGCCAATTCCAATTTTGGCCAATTCAGATTTTTCCAATTTAAGAACGATAAATTACAGCATACATAAATATTTTGGTGTAACATTTATTTTTATGGAGAATTCCACATTGCTAAAGAAAGATGGCACGTACTGCTGGCTTATGCCTGGCTCTGCGTTAGCGTTAGCTTTAACCTCTTGGCCTTTGTTAGTTTTGTCAAATTCCTCATATTCAGCGGCGTGATACTGTTTAAAATGTCTTATTAATTACATTTCTTGTCTTAATGTTTTTCAAATTGTTTCTGTGCTTAGGCCAGACTTTTTAAAATGCTTTGTTTCTTGGATGTCCCTACTTAAGAATCTACTGAGGAGGGAGGAAAAAAAATATAAATAAATCTTTATTTTTCCACAATTTCTCAAGGACTATGTCGAATCAATACAAGGAAGGAGGAAATTTTTTTTAAATTTCAACCATTGGTACTGCGGCGGATCCGCGAAATGCCAAAAAAAATTGTATTCTTCAAATATGATCGTGTATAAAGCAAATAAAGCGTGACCTTATTTTTTACTATGCATGTACATTATTACAAACAAGACGAGCTTCCACACCAAAGAAATGTAACTGTGTCTGAAATAGATGCCTAGTACCTCATTAATAATGCACTATATAGAGAGAGACTGTTTGGTTGACTTAAAACACAACTGAAATCTAACGTCTGAACCCAAATCTAGTCCATAGGTGCCTCTCAAGTGAAACTATGAACATCCTGAAAGCAGTGAATGCTTTTGTTCCTTGTAATGTCACCGTAAAGGGTATTTTGTTGCAGTGATTAGTTGCGGTTTTGTATGAATTACACTGTTTAATATAATATCCTGAGGCATGGTGAAGCACTGCTGTAATTCAAGACTAGCTAAGACATGAAGTTCTGTCCACTGTTAAAACTACTATTAGTTTTATTCTTCATATACTGTATGGACACTAATATTGATGTTGTCTGTTTCACTAAATGAACCCAGATCTGGTGTGAAAGCCTTGGTTGTTCCAAACTTCTTCTTTTTAAGAATTATGAATGCATTTGGGATTTTGGGAATGTTCAGTTGAGCAGATTTTTTTGTAGCCTTCTCCAGATCTTTGCCTCCACACAATCCTGTCTCTGAGCGTTACAAATATTTTCCTCTCACAGCTTAGATTTTCTGTAAAATGCAGTTGTAAGCTGTGAGACTTCATATAGATCAGTTCTGTCCCTTGACAAAACTACTGTTTGCTAGATTATCTACATAATATTCACTAATGTTGTTTGTTTCATTAAATAAACCCGGAAACTGCCTTGAATGATATTAGAGGTCATTGAAATGAAACGATAATCTGCTTCAGTCATAGCTTGCATTGCTTGATTTCAAGCCAGAGTAGCTATGATTGATTAAATGTTTGAACTGTAAGCTAAAAAAAAAGCTTATTTCATTTAGGTTGACAAAAATGGATGCTGGCTTCACCCGATGGAAAGGATGACAGAATTACAGATAATGCACAGTCCTTTTGTTACTCGGTGGCTTTTCAGAAAGACGTTGTTCAGTTTATTTATGTAATTATAACCCTTCTACCCCGCGCCACCTTCCTTTTCCAAACACTTGCTCCAGAATGTTTTACTTTAAGGCCCGAGAGCTTTGGTTCTGGCTTCGATTATGAACATGCTCTGTTTGTAATTAGTGGTTAACAGTCAGCGTTACTTGCTGATTGCATTGTTTTCTTTTAAACAAAGGAGAGATTGATTAAATTTTATTTAATAGCATGCAGTTTTTCATTTAGAGCGGTGGACTGCGGTTCGATGGAACAAGGCGGTGAGACCAGTTCGGTATGGGAACTCGATACTATATAAACCCCACACAGTACAAATAAGACACAGATTCAAATGAGGTGCAAGAGAATATACAAGAACACGTTCAGTTTAGCTGTCGAATACTTGCTCGCGTTTTGAACGCTCCAATGCAAATGATAAAATATGAAATATGAAAAAAAAAAAAAAAAAACGCGAGTCACTTTCAATATATATGTCAAATAAATAGGTGCCAAAATTCCATGGCTCGACGCACATGCTATAACGTAGCTTAAGTTTCAACTTTTCATTTATACGTTTCTGACAGCAAAGCTTTTTAAAACATACATCATAGGCTTTCTTTCCTGATGCTGATAAGCAAGCAATGTAGCAGTTTCCAGGCTCCATACACCCTAATCTGCAGATTTGAAAGATGAATAGCACTGGGCATTCTTAAAAGTGCACTTTTATGCCTGTGTGGCTTAGAACTTTTGACTTATATAGGCTATTTGCTGATACTCTTTTAAAATGTAGAAAAAAGCCTCGATTAAGTCTTAAATGTTTGACAAGATGACATGGTGTTTGAAATTGATTTTGACTGGATTTTTTTAATAGTTGTTTTTGTACAGCGGGGGAAAAAAAAAGTGGTTCGGCCACTGTGAGGAGTTAAGAGACATTAATCAGTAGGAAATGTCTGTCTTGGCACTGTTTTTCTGATCTTCACGTTAGACCTGCTTTTAAAGTGGTGTGTCCTTTTGTGTTGTGTCTGTGAGTCTGAAGTATTGATTTTCTGGAACAGCGTTTTCTGTATCAAAGAGAACATTTCAAAGCGTTCTAGTACGCTCTAGTAGTAACAACTAATTCACTTTGTCTTTGGAAAAACTTGCATGTAACTTTAACCGCGTGCAAGTCCAAAGCAGTGCCTTATTTTTTGTGGAATATAAACACTGTTTGTGGTTGTCTGAATGCGTTATAGTTGTGTTGGTGTGGAAGTATGTCCGTGCTTGCAATTACATCTTAACAACAAAGCTATTACAGCACTGCTGCTTGCCCTGTCCTGTGAAGCTCTAACTTGCACAACCATCCTGATATATACATGACCGGTGTTTGTTTTCCTGAGTTATGTTACCCTTCATTAGGAATAAGCAAAGTGTTTGTTCTTCCAATGTTTCCTTTTCTCATTTCGTTTTCCTTGACACTGTCTCTCTATTCTTGCTGCATTTAGGGCTGTGGATATAGATGCTTGTTAAACTGTTTTGAAAATACTCTGTAGCAGACTCAAATTGAAATAAGTGTTTGGAATAATGCTGTGAAAGTATGGAACTAAGGGGTGGGACTCTTTAGGCACTTCACGTTTCGATTCGATTATGATTCAGAGGGCAACGATTATCGATGCATCACAGTTTTTGTTTTTTCTATACAGAGTATTTTTTCTTTACCATGTGACTACTTGAAACAAATCCAGAATTAATTAAATTCCAATATTTTCTGTTAACAAAACAAATGGAAGCAATTTAGCATATTTCAAAAACCAAATAAATAAATAATCAAATAAATATCTGCCCTTTTTATATAAATAAATGAGGTCAACATTTCTGAGCATAGAATCAAAATCCTGTGGATCAAACAAATAAATTAAACGACGTAGAAAACAAATTTAGCTTTGCAGAGTAAAAAAGAACTAATTAGCATCTGCAGAAAGAAGAGTCAAAATGCTGAATTACTTCTGGTAAATAACAGCACTGAACATGGAACATAGGACACAATAAAATAATACCAACGAGGGACAGTGTAAATGAGCTTCTCACACATACGGTCTGCTCAGGCGATCAAACCCAGCCTATCACACTCTCCTCATCACCGTCCTTCTGATCACACACAACTGTTCCTTATTAGTTCTTATCAGACTTATAAGTCTCGTGGTTCTCACCTTGTTTTTAAGTGCTTTATACTGTTGTGGATTATCACTGATTTACCGTGCTCCCGGTTTTGTCTCGCCCTTATTGGATTACATCTGCCAATCACTTGTTGCCTTTTTGTGTTTGACCCTGGACTGTTTGTTGACACCGATTCTGCCTGTCGATTACCAGTTTTGTCTCTGTGCACTGCGTCTGGTTCTGCCATTTATACACTCGTGTTACAGAGCTTAGTTAGTGATGCTAATGTTTAAGTTCTTGTGTAAGAACAGAATCTTGTCTACATGTTTAGATGCAAGTGTGCTCGATTATCGATTATTGACATTTGTTAATCGACTCAGAATCGTTAACGTCCTAATCGCGATGCATCTAAAAATCAAATTCGACATTTTTCCCCCCACCCTTATATGGAACTAATTGTAAATAGTTTGAAATAACGCAATTGTGGTCCTGAATAAATAAACGTGCAACTCTTTGCAATTTGCCAGTACAAGAGTGAAATAAGGCAATGTGTGTTGTGCTGTCACTGGGGATACGGTGTATATAATCAACCTCGTGCCACACAGGCACTGAGAAGATGTATATGGAGGTCGATTTAACGTTGATTATCTCTATATTGGCCTGTTTTGCTGCCAACCTTGATAGAACAATGAATTCTGAACTATTCCAGCAAATTGTATGGAAAAATAGGAGAACATCTGACTAGGAACTGAATCACAAGAGAATGTGGGTCATGCAACAAAACATCAACAACCCTCGGCATACAAGTCATTCTACCGGATAATGTTTAACGAAGAAGGACTGGCCATGTCAATCCTGACCTTAAGCAAATGAAAATGTTATGGAACAAGCTGAAGCAAGCAAACCATGTGATGAATCCCAGAGTTAAAGCTGCTCTGTATGTGGGAATGGGCTAAAATTCGTCCAAGTCGATGTACAGAACTGATAATTAGTTAACAGAATCACTTGATTGCATTTATCGGTGCACAAGTTGGTCAGACCAAATAGAACAGCAAAGGCTTACATACTTTTGCAACTCAGAGATTGCTTTCTGGAAATCTCACCTGGCTGCCTTCCTCCTGGCCACCTCCTGCACTGTGGGTGGCGCGTCCAACACTGGCTCTTCTTCCCTTATTTAAACCCCAACCTGTCTTTGCTTTTCGCAGGTTCTAGTCTCTTCCTTAGAATTTCCGTGCTCCTTACCTTTCTATAATTCAGTATTGTTCTTATCCTGTTTGCCCTCGCGCAGTCTTTCTCTCTCTCTCTTTCCCATTTTGCCTGGTTTCTCTCGTTCTTGTGGTTTTGGTTTTACGTTGTATAAACCGTTCACCCTGTCTCTGTGTTTGTGCACTGTATATAATAAGTCTACCTCCTACGTATTCCTGCGAACGCTGCATTACCCCAGCATTTGGGGCATTCTTATTTATTTAATTGGATTTTCTTTATTTATTTTTAAGGACTTATAGTCTAATGATAAGGGCAGCACGGTGGCTCAGTGGGTAGCACCGCTTGCCTCACATCAATCCCAGGGCAGAGCAGCTTGGATCCTTTCTGTGTGGAGTCTGCATGTCCTCCCCGTGTTTACACAGTCCAAAGACATGCGTGTTAGGTTAACTGGCGTCTTCAAATTGTTATTGACGTGTACACCTCTGCCATGTAACTGGAAACAGCTGCAGGCCGGTCCCAAGCCCGGATAAATGGGGAGGGGTGGAGAAAGCAATGGCAAACTACTCCACTATTCTGCTGAAATACTTCATGGATCACATCGATGAAGGACAGAAATGTGTGGAGATCGATGATCCATCAAGTGACCGAGAGTCGGCTGCGACTGTACGGTTAATCCCATCCCAGTCTGATGATGTTCTGGATCATAATTATGCGCACATATAGAATACATACAGAACTTTCAGGCACCACTGTGTATATCTATATAATAGATCATGTATCTCATCATCTATGATTGGGTTCATTTATTTGATCTCTGAATTATTTGTTCACAGCTTCCAAAAGTAGATTATAAGAACGTTTTCAGTATTCTACTTGGCAAAAGTGGGTGGGCACAGGTTTTGCAGTTCTCAAAAAGCACAGTAAATTAAATAAAAATAAAACTCAAGTTTGTTTCTCCAGTTTATAAAGTCTGGTAGCTATTCACAATGAAAGTATATTACTGAAAATGCTGATTACTTTTGTTTTTTTTAGTTACCATACTTCTTGTTCCACCTGATGCTACCCCTTGTGATATACCACCGGGAGGGGGTAAAAGACATGCTCACAGGGGTGGGGGAGCACAAACAAAACAGACAAATAGTCATGGTGCTGCATTAGCGATAATTACCCTGCATCTGCTGGGTGGTCCAATTTAGCCATAAGAAAGGCTGTTTTCAGTTGATTCCCATTTTGGCTGTTGTATTCAGAGAGTGGGTCTTTATTAGTACAGTCTCTCAAGCAAGTGTGCTGAGGGCAGGCCAACAGAACGGAGATCCATGTATCATTTAAAGAGCCTGATTTTGACCCTCATAACCTCAATGTATCAGCATGTTTTTGTTTTGATAAATCTCACATATTAGTCCTTGCCCAAGATTGTTACCTGACTGTGCAGGACATTAATCTCAGACGAAAAAGTTTTACCTGCTAAGTCTCTGTTTGCTTTCATTCACAAGCTTGCCATGGCAAACTCCACCACCTCCGTCTCAACCAGGATATAATCGATTATGGTGTTTTGAGTCTTCAGTACTGCAGACCTGCAGCAGTGCACTGATTCAACTAATCACTTAATTTTTCCTCCCTTTGTAGTTCTTTCTGTTTCTTCAGTCACATGACCCCCCATGGTGCATGAATCATGCTGGCTTCTTCTGTTACACTTGAAGCTTTTATCTGCTTCTTTATGCTGGATAGAAGTTGATAATGAAGAAGCGATGTTCCCAGAGGAACATTGAGTATGAAGCATTGTCTCAAAGCAGCTTTACAAATTATATATTATCTTATATGGCCAGTCCCAAATTCAGCAAGCCTAGACCGACAGCGGAAAGGAAAAACTGCCTAAATGTTGTAAGGAAGAAACTTTGGGAGGACCAAGTCTCAAAAAGGGAGCCATTCTCATTGGGTGGCTTAAATAAGAATTTAAATATTAGTTTGGATTAACAGTGAAACTACGTAAATAATAACAGATGAATAAAATGATGTAAAAAATTTGCCTATGTATCCTTGGAGGCACATTTGTCCTCTAACAACTTTAGGATGGAGACAGTTCCTGCCCTCTGAAGTGACCTGGGCATGGTGGGACTAGTTTCTGTTAATGACAACCAGTGTGATGCTGAAATGAAGGAACGTCTTGGTGTGTGGTGCTGGAACTGGGACTAGAACATAAGCTCAGAGAGAAAAGAGAAAATGTAGTTACTTATTGATTGAGAACATTAAGGGAGTCTATTAACAATTATTGATACCATGTGCAGCGTAAAACTCGGGCAGCATTGACTATGGCAGCATGGCTAGAAAGAGCCGTTTAGAGATTTAGCGTTCAGTTCCTGGGTTGTCAGATCCCACCTGAGGATCCCCCTCTTGTCTATGGTAAACGAGTCCAAAAGAAGAGAAACACTGCAAGAATAAGCAGACCTGTTTTTTCCACTAGCACATGCAGATTCCCAAATCCATTTCAAATTACGTAACTGGTGTAAATACTGTTAGTACTCAGATAACTGGGGTAAAACTAACCGAGTCAAAGGAGTTTGTTGTGAAACTGAACTGATGCTGGATGTCTTTTAAAGTCACGCGTTCATTATAGTTAATTATGGTGTATTTTCCTTTCATTTTCTATTGACCGCTCTATCGGTTTTACATAATTCTTTAATCCAGGCAGCTCTGTCAGCTGCTTCAGTGATTAACATGCTACCGATCCTAGTGACTGACCAGTCAATAAAGCCCTTGTTTAAAAACGATGATCTATATCTCTTGCCAGCTCTTTAGTCATGTTACAAAGCAATCCAGCTTAAACCACCGAGCCGCTCATCTCGCGCGTTGCAGTGTTCGAGCGCACTAATGCAACTGTAACAGGTTTAACGCTCATGTGCAGCGAAGAAGTTGGTTTGATCATCTCCCAGCTGTCACTCTCCCACCCTCATCCCCCATGTCTCCAGAGCTTTTGCTACATTTGAGAGAAGGAGGGGAACAGACAGCTGTGGTCGAGTGCGGCACCCCGACGATTGTGAGCAGAGGGATAATGGAGTGAAATTGCACGCAGAGCCGTTCCTCGGCAAGGATGCCTGTCTCCCCTTGCCATTGTGTCTGCAGCACGGCAGGCTTTGTGGGGGCTGGCTGTATTTCTCACCCTCTCGCAAAGCGCCCTGCAAAGGAGAGAGAAAGGAGCGGCGAGAGCTGGTTTCATTAGAGAGAGAAAATGGATGAATTTCAGGCCTCTGACCAAGCGTGACATGGAGGGCCAACTTTTTCATCTCCCTTACTCTTTTTTAACGGCCACTCAGTCTGAAGCGGCTGCCCGTCCAGATGGGGTCTGGTAGCCACTGCTAGGCTGCTTTCTCACAAACTCTCTTGCTCACTCCTACACTTCTACCTTAACGTAGACTCCTCTTTACCATCGTCTTCTCTGGACTGTGTCCGCATCCTTCAGACCAGTGAGAATGAAACGTGCTTACAATCCTCCTCATGCTGCGTTGCTAGGATTGTATAAATGAGTAGAGTAGTAGAGTATTGGCAGGATAATACTGTTAGTGTACTTTAAATCACATGACGCAACCACCTCAGCCATAACTTTAAAACCACCTGCGTATTATTGCATAGCTCATCCAATACTTTAAACTGTCAAGAATTGGACTCCACGAGGAAATTCTATATTTGACTCCCAAGACATTAGCAGGAGATGCTTTATGTTTGGTTAGTTGCGAGGTGGGACGACCACGGATCTGAAACGTTTGTCAAGCAAGTTGATCAAGTTGATATCTCGGGAATTGGAGGGAAAACACCCTAAACGTAAGAATTATCCTGCACAAAGAGACCACTGCCATTAGGGAATATTATTGCCATGAAGGGGTGCACTTGGTCTGAAACAATGTTTAAGTATGTGGGAAGTGAAAGCCAGAACCCAAGGTTTCCCAGCAGAATAGAGTACAAATTAACCTTTTAAGAATTTACCAGCTGTTCATTTCTGCAATGTGCTTAGACAGATTTTTATATATTTTATACATTTACAGCATTTAGCAGACGTCATTATCCGGAGCGACTCACAACTGATGCAATCATTTTGAGCAATTGTAGGTTTAGGGCCTTGCTCAGGGACCCAGCAGTAGCAGCTTGGCAGGTGGTGGGATTTGAGCTCCAGTACCTTTACCACTAGGTTACCACAGTCCCTTATGAAAACTGTTTATTTCCTATTAGAATTTGTTATTAGGATGTTTAAGACAACCAGACGTTTATCGTTTGGACGTAGACAGCACTGTACTTAAAATACAACTCTTAAAAGACCCATATCTTTATAGGATACAGATACTGAATAGTCTAGACGGGCAAGGACAAGTACCTGTCGTCTGTGTTCAATATGTTTAGTGGAGTGACGTGGTGGTGCAGTGGTTAACTGTGGCCTCACAGCTCCAGCATTCACGGTACAATCCCGACCTTGGACTGTGCCTGAATGGGGTTTACGTGTTTTCCCTGCTCCCGTGTGGGTTTTCTCGGGGTGCTCCACAGTCCAAAGACCTGCATTAGGCTGACTGACCACACTAAATCAACCCGATCTGAGTATGCATGACCAGGCTCGAGCGTCTGGCGTTAAATAGCCATTGATGCTGAAAGCGACGTTAGATAAACCCAATAAACAAACAGACCAGTGTTTGAAACTCTCTGCTGCAGTGTATTTTCCACTCTGCTGAAACGGCGTGCTTTTGTGTACTTAAGTGCTGTGCTGATACCCCATGCTCCATTACAACGCTACAGAAAAGCATCAGCAGTCCAAATTCTTTCTGCTACATCTGCGGTGAGTTGACTTTCAAATCCCCAAAACGTTTTTTTCACGCTCCTCATTAAAATGCTATTAAATGAGAATTACTTGTACGAGAGCAGCGAAGAAACGAGACACAGCGTGATGATGAGAAAGTAGATCCAAGTAAAGGACAGTGTGGATATACGTACATTTTACACGTAGGTTTGTACATATTCAACGTGAAATAAGAAATGTACAAACATTACAAAAATGTATTGTTCTGTCACTTCAAAAGCTATGCCAGATAGAGAAATTCTAAAAACGGATTCAAATTCAGCCCAGAAGTACTCTAGGGCAGGGGCACACTGAATTTAGGGAGACACAGCTGTACTAATCTGTTTGCCAATCAGTCCTAGGGTCACAATGGTGTATTTTATAAGTCTGTTAAACACTAAATAGAAAAAGTGACATAATACTGTGTGTTTTTTTATTTATTTATTACATTAGTTTTGCACCTAGTTGTCAGCGGTCTATTATCTTTTGCTCAGCAATCAGCAGTATAAAATTGACTTTTTAGCACTGTAATTTTAATGGGACACAGAAAATTGTACCATGGCTCATGCCCCAGTCAAAAGGTTCTGATGATCCCCTGCAATAGAGTCCACCTGTATTACTGTAGTTTGTGGACTTGGATTGTATTGCCCAGTGTAATTAGGCCAGACTTTTTTAATTGCTTGTTTCTCGGATGTCCCTACTTAAGAATTTAATTTGAGGAGAGAGGAAAAAAATAAAAAAAATCTTTATTTTTGAGCACTTTTCAATTTCTCGTGGACTATGTGGAATCAATACAACGAAGGAGGAAGAAATAAAAATACATTTTTATTTAAAAATACAAAAATGCATTTAACCTACAATTAAATTAAAATAACGGTTGGCTCTCAAACCGTTAAAATATATATATATATATATATTTATATATATATTTTTTTTATTTTATTTTATTTTAAATAATTTTTTTAATTTTATTTCAACCATTGGTGCTGCGGCGGATCCGAGAAATACACATTTTTTAAAAAAATTTTTTGTTGTATTTTTCAAATATGATCGTCGGCGGATCCGCGAAACGAGCAATAAAAAAAAGTCTGGCCTTATTATCCGTGTAAAGTTGCAGCTTCTCTATTTTTTTTCGGCACAAATGTTTGATCCCTTTTTGGTGAAAGTTGGAAAACTATTGGGAGCAATCAAGGTGATAAAATTACATGTAATTGAACTATAACTGGTAAAAAATTATTTGTTCTTTAACCAAGAAAAATGTGTGACTGTTGTCAGCATTGTGAAAGTGGAATGAGCTCCAGGTTGTGCTCTTATTGAAAAATAATCAGATTTGTAGTGGTTAATGAGCCCTCCACTTTGCATCACGCCGGCTGGTGTAGATTATTTTCCCATAACACAACACCCCATCGTGCTTCATTCAATTCTTAAATAACACAAGAGCGGTTGTAATCTACCCGAACCTGCAATTAAGAGTAACGTTTCTGAATGTCAGTTGTACAGAATTTTAACAGCAGCCTGCCATCGGGGGAGAGCAGTTCTCTGACAGAAACATCATTCGTGTTAGTGAAGATAGAAAAGAAGAAGTGAATAAAACCTGTGCATGTAAATCACATCATTTGGAGGTTGTTTATTTTATTGTAATGTTCTAAAGGGTTTACCAGCACTTACCATTCTCCTGCTCTGTCTGAAAGACGTACAGGAAAGCGTCATGTCCGTTTACTTTAACAACAGACGTCTTAAGTTTTACTAAATTATAATGGGAAAAATCTGTTTTTTAACTCCTGATGTTGCAGCCATAAAAAGTGGCTGACTTAAAGGGAAAAATAAGGCTGTTAGTTGCCAGGTCTGCGTATTCTAAGCGATTTTGGGCTTATTTTTCAGTCGATTCTGGTTAATGGGACCACATCGGGAGGTGATGGTTTTGGTCCTTATAACTGGCTGGTCCGATTAAACGAACATGCCCTATGTTACAAGACGGGACGTGCTATGTAACATATTAAATGTTTA
>JAVSBV010000097.1:10484392-10496931 GCA_033117975.1 Parotocinclus spilosoma
TAGACATCACATATCTACACTGCTTTAGACATCACATATCTACACTGCTTTAGACATCACATATCTACACTGCTTTAAAAAATGTGGGAATATTTCATTTTAAAATTTTTGTAAGCAGTATATTATTCACTCACTCACTTTCCATTCAATTGGCATCCGGGTTCCCATTCAAGCACCAAGCCAGACCAGAGGCACCACAGGGACTCGAATACTGGTCTCTACGGTAATGTTCTAGCATATTTCAGAAATCAGCCACTGGTGCAGCCAATCCCAGCGTTCTTAATGAAACACAAACTAGAATGCTTTATTGATTTTTACATTCCCATCAGCTTCATGAAACATCATTTTAAGCATGTGATCTGTTATGTTTGTTTAGAGCTTTAGATTGAATTTGCTTTCATTGGCACACATTGGTGAATAGAGGATCAGTTCTATAGAAGCTCAATCACCTCACACAATTCAGATGACTATGCTGTTACTATGTTTGTTTTATGTAGTAATGATACTCATTACCTAAATATGCCGTTTGACTGTCTCATGTCATGTTTATAACTGAGCTGGCTCTTAATTACAGCTATTCCCATCCTCCACGTTTCAGATGCATTGTTGTATTGGCATTTGTTGGTTTTTTGTTGAACAAATGAAGCAAGCTGTTCCTGCTGTAGTGCTTAACACTGTGTATTATGGAATAGGATGGATGAGAGTGCGAAAAAAATTTAGCGTTGTTGGTGTGCTTTTAAAGGCTTGTATAAATGGACTTTCAGTTAAATTTGTTTCCAGCAATTCAGCAGAAATGCTTTCTGTGTGATTGGGCCTTTAATGCTCACACGGTTAACAAGGGAAGTGCAGCTTGCGAACCGTGCGTTCATATATGGGAGTAACGTAACCACTTATGCAGTTTTTATGAAAAAAGAAAAAAATTTAATTATTTTTACATGTTAGACAGGGGGGGGCTTTAAGGGGCTTTGAGGAGCTCCAGCACCTATTCCTGTAGAACTCACAGAGCAGGCAGGGGTCGCCGGTGCAGTACTGAGAAATGATCCCGTGGCTGACAGGTGGCTGGCCAGGTCAGTCATCATATGAGAGATGGATACAGAAGGTCAGTCATGGGATCATTCCTCAGTGCCGCACCGCCGACCTATTCCTGTAAAACTCACAGAGTAGGCAGAGGTCGCCGGTGCGGTACTGGAATGAACCCCATGGCTGACCTCCCGTATCCGTCTCTCATATGATGACTGACCTGGCCACTGAGACTTGGTCTAGGTGGTTGGCGAGTTTGACCTCTGTGCCACAATATATTAATGACTTCATGAATATTAATGTTGTGTACTGATCACTGGGATTAATGTTTCGTTATTTTACCTTGGTTCATGGCATTGGCTCTAATGATGGCTTTGTTTTCGTTTCATTCTCCTTGATCTGTGGTTGTGTTGTTATTTTTGAGTTACAAGGAGAGCCCAGGAAACCTCTTAAGAGGCTGAAAAAACAACATCTGTTGCAGCTGCCAGTGTACCATCGAGCAAGCATTATCAAAACTTCCACCCAACTCGGAAAGGGCGAAGCTAATTACTAACTCTATCTCAACTTTCATAGCGAAGGATTTGCGTCCGTATTCAGTGGCATGTGTGGCCTTGTACTTGCCATATTGCATATAAATATAAAATAAAATGCCACTCTTAAAACCCACTCTTAAGCCTTTTATTGCTATTTTTAAAGAAGAGCGTGTTTAAAATAAGGTTTATATTAAATACACTGCTCACAAAAATTAGAGGATATTTAGTCATTAGTAATTTTTTGTATTTTGAAGTATCCCCTAACTTTTGTGAGCCATATATACAAATAAAAACTCTACCTGCGCAAAGCCAACTTATTTACAGTGAGACCTGAATTTTAATTTGTTTAGTCTGTTTGAACAAATTTGCAGACTTTTAACATGGGCACTCTAAATGGTGTGATCTTCCAAAGACGATGCAAGTAATTCAGTATTCATACATATATTTTATTCATGTTTGAATGACAGAAAAATGTGCCCTTTTGATAAAGACAGAAAAGTGTTGATGGCAGACTGTTCTTGTTCATTATAGTGTTTCAAATTGTATAAAATTATAATAATTAGGATTGATTAATTACTATATGATTAAGAATATTTAAAGTACTATTTGACGACTAGGTGTCTGGTCACAACATCCTGTTTTTTCTGAACGTAATGCAGATTTTTAATGGCACAGACCTTACACATACACATTACCATACAGTTTTAGTCCTTCATGAAGTTCCCAATGAACATGAGTTCTGCATCATTAAGACCTCAGACACACTGCTAAGAAGATCAAGATGCATGTATCAAACAGAAAAGCTGCCGGTGTTCTCTGAACGCTTGACTGGCTGACCCAGATCCCAGACATCAGTGTCACTGAATATGCCTGTGATTATGGATCATAAGAAGCAGAAAATGCAATCATTTACTAAGCCTAAACTTTGTTGTTTACAAGAAGCATGAAAAAACAAGTCTATAAGTCTCCTGAAAAGAATGGAAGCCATAATAAAGGTTGGGCAGAGTAAATATAAAAAATGTAATTATTTTAGTCGGTGGTTGTGGAGTATTATTTTAGTAGATTGTATTTAGTTGTGGAGGCTTCTGTGTAATTTTGTGGCAAACATAGTTTCAGCTTTTTTTCTTCCTGATGCCGACAAATGAGTAATTTGTACATTATGGCCATCTTGACTGGAAATTAACCAGGTGAATGGGTGGTCTCTGACTTTTGCACAGTACTATATGTCCACAAAACTTGCTATCCACTAGCAAGTGGATATTGGACTCCCATTTTACAATGTGGATACATATATATATATATATATATATAAATTGAATAAAATCTAGCATAGCCTACCTGAAACATTACAATACTGTTGAGTAAAATCATTAACATAAAGCTTATTTTATGAAAAAAAGTGTTGAATATCTCAAGGGGAAAACAAAAACACAGTGGTTACAAAACTACAACGTTTCCTCACTCCATTTTCCAGTGCCCTCACCAAATCACTACTTGCAACGCGCACTGCTGATTTTCTCATTTAGGACGTTGTAGTGTGGGAGTGTATCATAGTGGATCGCTTTAAAAATCTAAATTCAGTCAACGGTTTGGTCACTCCCATTGTAAATTTCGACTATCTACCCATATAACAGATTAAATAATTTTTAAATACATTAGTACCTAGGATTTGAGGATAAAAAATTGTCTCTGCAGTCAACACATCGGACCACGGTAGATTGTATTTAGTTGTGGAGGCTTGTGTGTAATTTGGTGGCAAACATAGTTTCAGCTTTTTTTCATTCTGATGCCGGCTAATAAGTAATTTGTACATTATGGCAATCTTGACTGGAAATTAACCAGGTGAACGGGTGGTGTCTGACTTTTGCACAGTACTATATGTCCACAAAACTTGCTATCCACTAGCAAGTGGATATTTGATTCCCATTAGCTGAACTTGTAGTTCTTCCTATTTTACAATGTGGATACATATACATATCGTAAGTTAAATGCATCATAAAAATAGGAGTTAAATTTCTATTTATATATAGAAATTATATTTATTATATATGTGTGTATATACAGATTGTTTTATTTTAATTCACCACGGGTCCTAAAAAGGTCAGTGATAATAGCCAAGCAAAGGAAAGATCTGCAATGCGGTATGAAACTGTTCCGCATATCATGGGCTTCCAGGAAGCAACTAGTTCGCTAACGGAGCAAGCATTTTGCTTTTCACTCAAAAGAAACCCCACTTTGTTACAAAATGAACTTTGTGTTAATGATTTTGGCTAACTGTACGTTAATGTATGTGTTTTATACAATAATGGCAGCTCAGCTATGATGCAGTATGAGCTATATTAAACTTATCAGTTCATGATAGGGGTGTGCCATATCGTAGTGTTCAGGCATAATTTTTTAGACGATATAAAACATCCATATTGTGATATTCCGACATCTTGATGTAATGACGCAATGGATTTACACAGAGTATGTTGTACTTCCATTATGTGACTCATGGGCAGAGCAACAGAAATGGTAGATTTACATTCTGCGGTGGTGGAATTTGCCCCCCCAAAAAAACAGCGACTTCGGTAGAGGTTGTTTAGTACAAAATGTCAGATTTACAACAAACTACAGTGATACGTAAGCAATGCAAAAAGTCTGTAACAACAAATCTAATCTGTTTCACCACCTCAAGCAGTAGCTGGGCATGAGAAAAGTAAAAAATGCTGCGAGCTCACAAATTTTTCAGTATAAAATCTATTTTGTTGCAATTGTATGTTATTAAAATATCGCCAAATATATCGCTATCGCAAAAGTACCCTAAAAAAAATCGTGATATTATTTTACGACCATATCGCACACCTCTAGTTCATGAAACATTTACCTTTTGATTGATTTGTCGCAATATAACGCCATTAATAAATATGATGCCTTACACAGTGTGGCGTTCTGGGAGTCTGGAACGGATTCATAAATTTGCATTATTCATTATGAGAAAAATGTGCTCTGTACTCGTTGGTTTTGATACTTTACAAGCCTTCTGGAAAGAATTAACGATGTGTACCGAGGTCCCACTGTAGTTTGATTCATGTTTGTTTTTTCCTTCTTGACACACGACATTGGCTGTTAAAAATAAAGTGCCGCTTTTGGCGGAATTCTATAATTGCCAACATTTATTGTACTGCACTCTCAATGGCATTTGGTAACAAGTCTCTAGCATTTTCTCCATGAATCAACAAACCGTCATATTTGTTGGTGGAGTATTAACAAAGTAAAGCCCAAACACAGTTAATTACCTAAAGGACATGCAAGTTTTGGTTAGGTTTACTGGCAGTAATACTGTGTTACACCGGGACTGGTGTTAAGGTACGTTCATGAATTGTTATTAAAGTAAAATGGTTTTGAATTCGATGAGAGTAACTCATTCAGACTCTTGCGACTCAACTGTCTTTATTCAATAACTTCCACAGCAACATCACTTAGACTCGCTCACGTTCACAGACGTGCTTCCTTCACTAACTCACTCCATTAATCTACACACCTATCCATTCACTCGCCCCGTTCAGTCAAATACTCGCTCCCTCTCTGGCTCCAGTCATTCACTTGTCTGTTTACACCTATCCATGCACCAAATTGCACTCCATTTAGAACCATACTCTGTGTAATCCTCTCCCCATGTAGATATTTCGTCTCCTCAAAGTCCTCATACATTGAGTGGAATCTAACTGTGCTCTTATCTATTATTAGGCTCCCCCCCCCACTGTGTCACCATGGCCAGCACTTTAGAGCCACCGCTGTGTGTGCACCCAAAGATTGGCACAGAATCTACTTCTCCAAGCCAGCATTTAGTTGTGCCCATCTCTCTCTTTTGCTAAAATTTCAATTACTTACTGCGCTGCCACCTCCGCTTTATTATAGGTTCACAGAGCGGCAGCGCCAGCAGTTCTTACTGACCCTGGCCAGATTTACATGCAAGGCTCTTTACAAGACATCCACTGAGACTCGACGGATAACTTAATGAGCCTAGGTTACTGGTAATACCACTGTGGTCTTGTTTCCTTTACAGTTTTCTTTGTGTTTCTTCATTTCAGGACACTTTTTTTTTTTTTTATCCCACATTACACTGGAAGCTGCACAAGTTTGGGTAATCTGAGGAGCACTCTGGGCGAGTAGTGTAAGCCTGCTGTTGCTCAAAGGCTATTCTGTTTTTTATTTCCTAGGCAGGAAGGAGGTTAATTGGCCAACATGTAAAGGCAGGATGCAGACTGGTGTGGGGAAGTAGTGTTTGCAGGTGACAAGTTTGAGACCACACTAGAAGCGAGCGGCTTAACTTGAAAAAGGCCATAATTATACCGCTAGACCTGCAGCTTCAAAAAAAAAGAAGGGAAAAAAAAAATCTGTAATTCCTTTATATTGAACAAAGACGAAAGGCTTGCCATGGAAATCCTTCTGACCAGCCATTTGAATAAACAGGTGAATATAAATGATTTAACCACATGTTGGGGAAATGTATTCATACATGCACAAACACTTTAATGTACAAAACATCGCATTACGTTCATTTTGCATTCCAGTAAAACTGAATCAGGCATGGTTTGTATTTATTAAAGTCTGAAAATGTTGGGACCCCCAAAATAAACAGAAAACCCCAGTGTTTCTTACATGTTTCTTTTCTTCAGGTTTTGGTTGGTCAAATCATTTCATTTCATGTTATGTTCATGCTATTAAACATACATTCCTGGAATTCAGGCCTGCAGTACATCCTAAAAAATGTGAGGGCTCGGGAAGTCAGTAATGAGGTAAAACAAATAATCATATGATTGGAAATTAGGTGTCATCAGCAGGTGATTTGGTAGGAAACTCTCCAGTTTATCAACAAATGGGTAAAACATTTGTTATAATGTTCAAAAGCAGGAATTCTCTGAGAGATTGGATAGGGTTTACATATTTCCGAACTAACATTTTCTGATATGATGTGTTTTGTATTGCATAGTCTTGTTGAAAAATGCATGGAGGTTCCTGGAAAAGGTTGTCTTGTAATGTTGCTCTAAGAGCTCAATGTACTTTTCTGCCTTAATGCTGCCATCACAGAAATGTAAATGACCTTTGCCTAGGTTACTGATACAATGCTATATCATTGCAGTACTATTGGACTTGTTGCTGGTAACAGTTTATGTGGTTCTTTTCTATGGTCTGGAGCACAGTGTCCATTAAAAAAAAAATATCAGATTGGTCTGACCACACTACATGTTTCCTCTGTGTGATTGTCCGTCCTAGATGCCTCTAACCCCAGAGAAGTCAGTACTGCTTCTGGACATGGTCATGAACATGTGGATTTTGTTTGCACAGTAAAGTTTGAAATGGCATTTGCTCATGTAAATCCATATTGTAGTGCTTAACTAAGGTTCGCCCAAGTAATCTTTTGCCCATACAACTATATTTGCTGTTGATGAATGACGGTTCTTGATGCAGTGCTGTCTGTCTTTCAGTCATTTTCTCAAATTTGTTGACAAACTGGATATCGTCTGTTCATATTTGCTCCTCAAAATTCAGCCTTTCTTGGATGCTGCTTTTGTACCAAATAATGCTTACAACCACCTCTTGATATCATCTGTTTGAAATCACATCATTATTTAGTTCCTTTTTGTGCCAGAATGAATGTTTATTAACAAGTGACTTGAAATTATCCAGAAAAAAAAACACTGGAAATATCTTGAATTCATATTGTCTGCACAAAAATAAAAGTCTAAGCAAATGTAAGAAACCCAGTCGATGTTTATTGATATTTATTCGTATTTTCCATTCTGTCTCAGCATTTTCTTGTTTGGGATTGTGATCATTTTTGTAAATGGGACTTATAATATCCCATCATTTTGCCACACAAGCATGTGCTGACATCACATTTAATACCAGTCTGGGATGTGTTGCTCCCAGCATGATTATGTCTAATGATCTGGGGGATGTGTGTGAGTATATGACTGTAGTAATGTGCCAGAGGTTGCTTAGTGGGTCCATAAAATCCACTGACCAGGATGTGTGAGAAATTGATATAGGTTTTTTGCTCCTATGGAGGAATCTCAGTGCTTGTCACTGCCGTGTGACGACTGCTGAAGATGTACGTCTTCAGTTTCTAGTGTTAGCTGTTGTTAGTTTGCTCTTGCTTCATGGGTGGTGCTTGTGTTTTCACAGCTGGCTTTGTCTTTTAGAACCGGAGACAAGACCTTCAAGGCGCATACTGATGCTAATATAAGGAGGTTTTGTAAATATATTTGCAAGCACGCGCACACAGTCCTGTGAGACTTGGGTCTAACTTTATAACTTTGTGGGACTGACAAACAAGCCCCTAACAGTCTGTTTATCTTTTCCCTTAGCAGATAAACAGCCACGATTCTGTGCACGCAATTTATATGCCTACTCCGTTAAGAAAAAGTATATTAAATCCACACAAATGCACATTTGTAGTCTATTGCACAAAATGTTCGCTTTGTCAAGAAACAATGCATTTATCAGCATCCGTCTCGCCTTTTAAAAAATTTGAACACGATCATGATTAGCTACCTAAAGGAGTTTTTTTTCATTAAGCCTAAGCTTGTTTTCCAGGCTTATTCAAATGTGGCCTCACTTTCAACCTGCACCCCCTCGGATATTCCCAAGGTTTCAATGAATTTCAAACAAGCTGCTGGAAGATAATACGTTTAATTTGCTCGTTTCTATCCCCTTCTATAAAGACATAAGGATGGGAGTTTGGTTATTGTTCTTCGTGAAGCAAAAGAAGACAAACAAGAACGTAGAAATTGAGCACCTTCATCTGCGTTTCAAAAAACCAATTTTCATTTTGGCTTCTTTCCTCGGAAGACAGATGAAATGAACTGATCTCCTTGTCCAGTTTAGTTTGGTAGTCCAAAAATGAGTAGATGAAACGTGCAAATTAATATGCTATCTGGACTCCCGTTATACAAATTCATGCCGTATTGTGTAGGATGTTACTTCTCCCAACACTTTCCTCTTTGTCTGCAGTGATTCGTTACGATGCAGTGGTTGTTTGTTCTGTGTTGTAGGGTTTATTGTTAAGGGAAAAACACTGTGGTGCTGTAAAGAAGGCACTTGTACAAGAATGAGTAGACTAGGGTTGCGAAAATTCCGGGAATTTTCAATAGTTGGGAAATTTACCATGGGAATGAATGGGTAATTATGGAAATCTACAGGAATTAATAGGAATTAAATGGGAATATTCAAAGCTAAAGGTGAAAAACTTACATGTAGTTAATAAAAATATACTGAAGCATAATCTTGGCTAAAATAATTAGATATGATACCAAAACAGTTGAATAACAAAGCTGCTCCTCAGTCCCAGGCACTTTGGCACATTACACACTAAAGGGCTATTGAGACCAGTTGAGTTTTGAGTTATTGAGTTTCTTGTGAAAATATCCTTTATATTTACATTACAGTAGCACAAAAAGTGTGACTATTGGCAACGTTTGGTTTAACATCCTATTTCAAAGAACGTAATGCAATCGCTATAGAGAAAATTACCTGTATTAAGTAAATGCTTCTGCATACAGTTATCAGGATATTTGGAGTCATTATGCCAATTGCTACTGAAAAGGAAGTATGATCTTTGTAGAGATTAACTGGGGACACCAGCTCTCAAAGAAGGAAGAGTTACAATCCGTCGTAACTCCGGAGCCGGCTACGTCTTCAAAGAGCACCGTTTTCTACCGACCTGCTGGGATGGACGGCTCACTTTTTTGGGCAATTGTACATCTTAAAGAATTAGCACCCATTGCTTAAGCAGTGCTCTCAGTACTCTTTCTTTCATTTTGGCTGAGATGTTTTGACCGGGGGGAGGAAGAAGTGATGAGCTCTGGAAGGATTAAAGTTTAGTAAGTTTGATTGTTTGTGTCTTGTGGGTCTGATGGGCTGAGCTGGTCCCAATTCAGTGAATCTCACAGCTTAAAGGGAGAGCAGAGAATGACACAGAGAGGGGTCTGGCCCCTAATCCACCGATATTGAGCCGGATTCCTGGGACGCGACCGCTTTCCGCTTCTTTGCTCCTTGAGATGTGAGAGGACACAAGTATAACAGAGGATTTTTAAGGGGGTTGGGAGGATTCTTGATGCCCTTCGTGGAGGGAAGCTTTCACAGTTTAAGGGTGCCCAGTGAAGTGAGCCCTGAGGTGGAGGGACGGACTAAGGGGGAGGGGAGGATATGGGGATTAGGAATCTAAAGGATAATCACAGGATCAGCTCGTATAAAATATTTGTCTTTCAGAGAAGGGAGAGAAGACAGAGTGAAGGCTTATTCACACTGACTGTAATGGGGAGGGGGGGGGGGTGTTTTAAACGTAAAACATCTATCCATATCTAACCACAGACCTGCTCATGGTGTCCCATGCTGCTTATTGTCCTCGTCTTTATTTCAAAACTTTAAAAGGTCTTGCACAAAAGATCTCGAAAGTTATGCCGGATTCATTAAAACAAGATTGTTTGCTCACACAGAAGCTTGTACAGCTGAAAATGCAGAGCTCCCAGTTTCTAGGGGAACTGTTAGGGTTAGGTGTAGCATTAATGTTGAGCTACAGTAATCATTATATGAAATGCAAAGTCAGCATACACTTAGAAATACTAAATGTCCCCAGAAGGATAGAAACATCTGACATTGGTCTTCATTTTTATGCTTACTGAGATTAAAGTGCCTTCCTGTACTGGTGCTCCTAGAAAAACCCAAACCTTCCTTTTGTTCCTTCAGATTATCCATCGTTGCATGGGACTAGGAGAATCAATTGTTACTATTTGACAGGGCATGGCAAGAAAATTAGCCTACTTTTCTCATCGTGCATATCCCAAGTAGCTTGTGTAACAAAAGCGCACTGATGCTAGAGTTGGCTATTCTCACTACAACTCTTTCTAAGAAACAAAACTCACCGGACACTTTATTAGGTACACTTTAGCTAGTTCTGAGTTGGACTGTGCCGTTGGGCCGTGAACTGCCTTCGTTCTTAAATAGCGCCACCGAGGTGCTGGGAACATTCCTCAGAGACGTCGGTCCATATCGACATGATGGCATCATGCCGTTTGGCAGCACATACAAGGAACTAATCTTCTCTTCCACCAAACTATTGAAATGAACTGTGGTGGCCTAGTGGTTAAGATACTGGACTATGGACCAGAAGGTCCAGGGTTCAAATCCCTCTGCCACAGTTGGGTTCCTGAGCAAGGCCCTTAACCCACAATTGCTTGGATTGTAAAACTTTATTATTTGTAAGTCGCTCTGGATAAGGGCGTCTGCTAAAATGACAGAAATCTAAGTGAGATCTGGTGACTGTTTTCAGGAGTCCATTTCAGGACATTAATTGTAGGAAACCAATTTGAGATGATCTGAGGTTTGTGACATGCTGCTGGAAGTAGCCATCAGAGGGTGGTACAGTGTGTTTGTAACGGGATAGTGAGTAACTATACTTGGGTAGGTTGTCACATTAAAGCGATGATCTATTGGTATTATATTATATATTATGTTACATTTACATTTATAGCAATTAGCAGTTGCCCTTATCCAGTGTGACTTACAACTAATACAGTCTTACAATTCAAGCAGTTGTGGGTTAAGGGCCTTGCTTAAGGACCCAACTGTGGCAGCTTGGCAGAGGTGGGATTTGAACAATACAATACCCTGTAGTACAATACCCGCTAGGCTACTACAATATGACAATATGACTGACTACTATAAATATAACATTGTCTATGCCAATTCTGTAAGCAACATTAAATAAATAAAAAAAACTAAGTAAACTGGGGCTTCACAGTCATATGTGAAAGCTAAGTTAAAATAAATCAATACATTTTATCAGCACAGTATTATATTAGTAATGTCATTACTAATTTGATTATGTCTTTTATTAAACAAAAAGCTCTTTAGTGACTGAACCTTTTTAAAAGCTAGTATATCTACTGAATAAAACACTTTTTAATACATTTTCTACATTTATAATCCTTCTACATTTATATTAATGATGTTAATAAATTATGCTTTATTGCCATTTTCATCCTCATAGTTGGTAGTTGAACATTGGATTTTGAAGCTGTCTGACACGTCACAACTATGCAGCAAAAGCTGGCATTTCATGTCTGAACCAGTAGCTTTCTCTGCTATCCTTTGGCGGATATTTGTATTTGCTGCACTCTAGTGGCGTATGAAGTTCAACATGCTCTAGACGAAACTGGAATACTGTACATTCGGTGTATACACACAATCTAAATCCGTGCTCATTTTCATGTAGTCTTAAATTCAATAAGAAGCAAATTTTGAGACATTCAGCTTCGGCTATCTGGTTAGACTGGATGTGATGTGGCTTTTATTTATACTCTAATGGCCAAAGAAAATGGGCCAAACCTTGCACAATATTAAGCTTTAATAAATAAAAACTTTAAATACATGCAAAACATTAAGCTTTTAATTGTTTTAACAAAAGTCCTAAAAACAAAGTAAATTGATAAGACACTACTGAGACCCGTTTGGCAACCGGTTGGTTTACTTGTCACTACTTATAGCTGCAGAGAACTCCTGGGAGGAAAACCTGGAAACAGGGAATTCTACTTACATGTTCTTATGTATACACATCCAACGTAAACTGGAGCTTTACAGTCATATGTGAATATTGGATTAATATAAATTCTTATCAGCACTTGACAATCACCGTATAAGTAATATCCTCAATATATTTGATGTGATCTGTTAGAAGAAAAGCTTCTTCCTGACTGAACCTCTAGCACATGCATCAACTGAATTAAACATTTTTTTATATTTAGAATCCAAGATTTTAAATTTCATAATATCTCATGTGTCAATAAATTATATTTCATTGCCACTATTCTTCCTTACAGTATGTAGTTGAATGAGGATTGTGAATTATTTTCAATGAAATACTTACAGTGAGTCCAAGAAGTATTTGATCCCTTGCTGATTTTCTTTGTTTGCCCACTAATAAAGACACTATCCTTC
>JAVSBV010000097.1:10509909-10531740 GCA_033117975.1 Parotocinclus spilosoma
TGTATATATATATATATATATATATATATATATATATATATAAAAACCTGAATATAAACATACTTTATTTCTTGTAATAATAAAACGTTGGGCATCACATGGCTTTAGAATTGCTTTCTGTTATTTTGTAGTTCTGTGCATAAGTCTTCCATTAGATTTTTTTCAGTGCTGGTAGAATGACATATATAACATTTTGCCTATGATTGGATCCAAAAAATGACAAACTATAAGTTACGTATTTATAGCCACTGATCTTTGTTCCAATCTTTGCACGCTTTAGCCTATTTCCCATTGTACCTTGGGAAGAATTTATTTCTTGACGGCTTCTCTTGCCAAAGAACATTCATAAACAATATTTTGACTGTAGAAGGGTTAACTCTGCATCTTGATGAAGCTGCCAGGTGCTACTATTGCTCAAGCGGAGGTGTTTACCTCCCATATTTAATGCTGCATACCAGTTTCCTGTATTATTATTTTATTCTAATAAAGAGATTGAGAAATGTTTGCGTATGGTTGTTGTACCGTTGCTAAGAAAATATAATATATTATATAAATAATCGAATGGTGCCTTAAGGCTTTTGCACAGTACAGTATTTAGTGTTGTATTTTCAATGCAAGCAGGTTTTTTACATACAGAGTACGGAACTGAGATGCATGCAGTTTCTCCTTCTATTGCGTGTTGACTTACCACAACTGATTCTTTGTGACACGATTGTCAAATCCAGTGGAACCTCAGAATTGGAATGCTCCTTTATTCAACTAATTTTGGTATCGTACGGGCTCCCAAATTCCAAAGTCTCTGACTTCGAACATCGGTAAAACCTCAGGTTGTATCTGAAATCAGTTTAATTCAGACTTCGAACGGCTTTCTGGAAGCAATTAAGTTTAAATTCTGAGGTTTCATTGTGCAAAAAATGTGTTACTATCCCATGAACCACAGATGGTTCTCATGTTGTGTAGTTTAGACCCACTAAAGAGAAATGGCTAGTTGTTCCCTGTTCCTTTTTATTTAAAGGAACCAAAGCTGACTTGAAGGTTGCCTTGCTGTCTAACCAATGGCTGATGTCATCTGTGAAATGAAACACTTAAACTTATCAAAAAAGACTACAGTAAAATATCTGATGTACACTTATCAGGTCTATAAGACATTACTTGAACAAACCAGGAGGTGGCAGTAGTTTGTACTGAACAAGGGTTTGTTTTTGCAGAAATGGCTCCACTGTAGATAAGAATATTGTTAGGAGGTGCGGTTTTGGACATAGTCAAACAATGTGGTCGCTCTGTTTAAATGGTTTGCTTGGTTTTGTTTTCTATCTCTGCTCCTGTTCCACATTGATAAGCTAATCTGAATCACAAACAACAGTATTATCTGTCACTTCTGACTTCTGATGCTGATTCCTCAATTGGGCATTGGGTTGATGACAAAGGCTACAGGTGATTACTGGCTATGTGTATGTGTGCAGAAGATAAAGTGATACTTTAGTGTTTGGATATTTGTTAGAACTGTCTATATATCTTCTGTCCTGTATTAATATGTCCTAAACCGTCATCAGCTTTCAACACAACTGAATTAGATGAAGAGACCCAAATTCCCTATTTGAGATAAAAAAAAAAAAAAAGTATATGTCATTTATGTATTGAGGAACATTATCAATCTAATACAGTCGATTCCGGTTAATGGGACCACATCGGGACGCGATCATTTTGGTCCTAATAACTGGCTGTTCCGATTAAAGGAACATGCCCTATGTTACAAGACGGGACGTGCTATGTAACATATTAAATGTTTATTAAAGCTTTATTGTGCGATTTACATGTATAGCGAACGTACAAACAAGAACTACTGTTACTTACGAACTTTGGTCCAAATAAGCGACTAAAATTACACGTATTTAATAGGATTTTATTCGGTACTTTAGGATTTGGTCCAAATAAGCGGCTGGCCCCAATAACCGGTGGTCCAATTAACCGGAATCGACTGTATTACATTTCTTTGATTGGGAAAATATTTGAAACTTTGCTTTCAGTTTCTGGTGCCACCCCTCGTGCAGCGTTAGTAGTTCTGGTGTTCCTATGTTTTGTTCAGGTTCCTTGTGTTGCTGGGTTTAATTCATATAAAGTGCTTCAAGTCCTTCCACAGAATATCCTTTGGATTATGGGTAGGACTTTGACTTGGCCATTCAAAACATGAATTTTATTCTTATGATCCATTCTTTGATAGAATAACTTGTATGTGCTGGGTTGTTATCTTGTTGTGTGAGTCACATTCTGTTGTTAAGAGATTCCGCTTATATACAGGCGTCCTGAACGTTTTATGTAGAATTTACTAGTGTTATTCAGAATTAATTGTTCCATTAACAGCAAGTTATCCTGGCCCAGATGCAGCAAAACAGGCCCAAACCATGATACTGCCACCACCATGTTTCACAAATGGAATTTGGTTATTATGCTGCAATGCAGTGCTTTCTAATCTTCATACATAAACATATTTTTATTCTAAAAAGGAAAAAAAGTGTGCTTTTTTGAGCAGTGCCTTTCTCTGTGCAACAAAAACATGTAGTTATCCTGATGGTGGACTCAAGAACGTCAACATTAGCCAACATGGGTGAAGTCGGTAGCTGAATATAGGATATCCTAAATTCCTATTTGACCTCTCAGACTATTACATGTCTTACCTCTGGAATGACTTTTTTCTCTGGCAACCACTCCTGGGAAGGGGGATTACTGTAATTGTCTTAAATTGTCTCTATTTGCACAAAATATGCCTGATTATAGATTGGTGGTGTTCAAACTCTTTGAGGATTTTGTAATAGAGATGTAACAATGCCTTACCTGACATGACATGACATCACAATGCACAAACAGAGGATGATTTGTCAAGCTGGATTATGTGTTCTTGTTTATCATGCCATTTAATGCAATTGCACTTTTAGAACACCAGAGGGCTGAACTGTATGTAGCGCTCACAGACTCGTAACTCATCTCAGTGAGACTCCTAATTTATTTTGTAGCAGATTCAAAATCACTTTGTTTAACTCCGTCTACAAGAATTTTTTTTACTTATTGTCAAAAATCTAAATAAATGTTTTCACTCAGTGATTTATGATATGGGGATTTTAGACTTCTGTTTCTACTAATTTATTGTAATTGAAGGGGACTAAAGGTTTTCTTGTTTAAAAGCTTATACAAGAAAATATGCATTGTTTACAGTGCAGAAAAGTAAAAAGGAATGCCTTTTTAAAAACGTATAGTGATAATTGGCAGAAAATCTAATTGTCACATCCGTACTTTAAAAACTATTCTACATTGATCATTAACATCTGATTTTCGGCGCTTCTTGGAAACCTGCTTTTTTGATACAATGATAAAAAGTATTTACCAGGCTTTGGTAGATCGCTGTTCTTTAAACAAAACTGTGTACTTTTGGGTCATTTCCCTCAATAAACAAAGGAGCAAGTTTAATATTATTGATTCATTTCTATAAATCATTCCTTTTTTTTATCTACATGTACTTCTAGGACATGTGTCAAACTGTGGTGATTGTTTATTTTACGTTTATGTAGGAATTTCAAAATCGAAAAGCGAAGGGTTCATAAACTTTCTGGCATCACTGTACTTGATATACTGATATTCAAAATACAAAGGCCAAGCATTCTTCAGAGTATTTTACACAAGCACACTAAAGTGAAGTAATTTCCCCCTCTTAGCTGCTCTGAAATATGTTGGATTCTGGTCCTTTAAGGGCAACTCTTTAGGGAGACCTTTCTCCATTAGCAGCCCATTAATCTGAAAGCAGAAGCTTGTGGCCTTGCTTTTGGCCTTCTTGTGTTTTTAGCACACGTCTTCAACGAGACACTCCTTGACAATCCTTGTTTTTGGCCAAAACGCGCACTGTAATTTATCTTGTCTAGAGCTTATGGTAGTACAAATATGTAACCAAGTGTCTTCAGGGGGCCAAGCCAGATCTTTTGTCTAGATTGACTCAATATGACAGGGTTTCCTGTGGAAACGGGCTGCTCTGTCAGGCTATACAGTATGTGAGTGCCAAACTTTCAAACTAAATCTGAGCTATTTCTGCTTATACTTCACCATAATCAGCAGACACACAACTTCTTAATTCAACTGACTTTAATTTGCCTTTTCTGTTCCTCCCATAATTATGGTGCACTTTTTTTGTCACAGTAAGTGTAAAGTTTAAAAGCTAACCCCTGTAAAAACTGTGAGTGTGACTGATGTTAATTAATATTCATGCTTTATGAGCTGTGATATTGGTCTCTGTGTGGCCCTTGCTGTCTGACGGCCATTAGAGTCATAAGCTAAACACTGATCTGCTGGCTAAGGCTAACGAGCCTTGTCTTCTGAAATGGAGCCAGACCTGTAAATGTACCTGAAGGGTGCATTATCTTGACACAATGAAAGTGATTATATGTCCATTTATACGACGAGTAGGATTAAAGGTGGAATTTAATTTCCTATCCTTAATGTCCTTGGTGTCTTTCATTCTTGCAGTGATGTACGACAGGTTGGTGGATTTGGATTTGTTGGCAGATTTGTACAATTCTAAACCCAAATTTATGTTCATTTTATGTTAAGCAGCTTTTTACGTCTAACAGTGCAAATAATCTGTCTGGCCATCTGTCTGTCATCTGATCTATCTATCTATCTGTCTGTCTGTCTGTCCATTCATGTATCCATCTGTCCATTCATCTATTTATCTGTCTGTCTGCCCAGCCATCTGCCTGTCTGCCCATCTATTTGTCTGTCTGTCTGTTTGCCCATCTATCTATCTATCTGTCTGCCCATCTATCTATCTATCTATCTGTCTGCCCGTCTTCCTGCCCGCCCGTCTTCCTGACCGCCCGTCTTCCTGACCGCCCGTCTTCCTGACCGCCCGTCTTCCTGCCCGCCCGTCTATCTGTCTGCCCGTCTATCTGTCTGCCCATCTGTCCATTCATCTATCTGTCTGTTTTCCTATCTGTCTGTCTATCTATCTATCTATCTATCTATCTATCTATCTATCTATCTATCTATCTATCTATCTGTATGTCTGTCTATATATTTATCTGTCTACTAATCTGTCTGGCTGTCTTGCTATCTATCTGTTTGTCAGTCTTATGTATCTTATCTATCAATCATGTCTATGTATGTACAGTATCTGTCTGTTCTGTTTATCTGTCTGCCTTTATAACCGTCTCTGTCTGTCTGTCTATTTGTCTATCTATCTACATGTCTGTCTGTCCAACTATCTGCATGTCTGTCTGTCCATCTGACCTTTCATTTGACTGTCTGTCTATCTGTCTTTCTGCCTAACTATTAAGACTGTTACTGTTTGTCTACCTGTATCTGACTGTCCATCTATCTGTCTGTTTATCTATATGTCCATCTGATTTTCTCTTTAATTTTTTTGGCATGACTGTTACAACGGTTAGAGAATAGATTTCCATCTTTTTGCAACTCGGGGTCTATTATGAATTTTGACGCGCTGTTGCATGATAGGTCAGTAACGTTGTCCTGCTCAGAAGCACTCAGACATGTAACATGTCAGGAAAGGGATTCTCTTTTCAGCTGGAATGAACTTCTGGAGCTGTAAAGTAATCCTTAACTGAACTTTGAAACGTTGCAGGTGCTCTGCAGTCATCTTTCCAGTAGTAGCTGGCAGGGAGGCATTCTTTCAGAAAGTTTCTCAAAGTTTGACTATTCTACATTCCTTGTCCACACTTGTCCACACAGCTTTTTTATTATAGCTTCAGTTTTGCTTTGGACATGAAAAGCCCTTATTGGCCTTGAAGACTGAAACTAACTAACTAACTAACTAACTATCTATCTATTCATTCATCTATTCATTCATCTGTCGATCCATCCTCCCTCCTATCCGGTAAAGATTCATTTTATTTTACTGCGCACAGTATGAACGCAAGATATTTAAAACATTTAACAGTATAATATCAGATTTTGTCTGAGCAACTTAATCTAATTTGTTAATACACATCCATTCCTGCATTTCCAGACTATTATTATTATTATTATTATTATGCTGCTGCTGCTGATGAAGATCATGCAAACATTTAATGTTAACAGATGATTGTAGACATGATTTGGTAAAAGAAAAGGTGTACACAAGGGTCTTTTATGAGCAAATAAGGGCAGAGGTTCTTCAGTTTTTTATAAATGTGTTAAAAATGATCAAAATGTCTAAAAAATGAATCAAAGACAGATTGGAAGGAATGTCTTATATATATTGAACTGATTTGGCTTGTTTTACATTGTCTTGTTAAAAAAATGTATGGATGTCCCAGGCAGTGTATGTTGCTCAAAATATTGATGTATATTTCTGCAATAATGCCATCACAAGGGCACTGACACAGCCCCATGACAAACCCTGGCTTTCGGACTTATTGCTGACAATGTTTTAAGTGGCATTTGTGAATGTAACTCTGGATTGTGGCACTCTCTGGTTTGCCAAAAAAAATCCCTTGCCCATGTTGTTCTATCAGCTGTTACTAAATGACGATTCATGATGCAGTGCTCTGTGAGGAATCCAACGTCATGCCTCTTCAGTTTAAGCTTGCGCCCCCTGCCTTTTATCTGAATCAGACTTACAAGAAATCTGCCTTTGTTTTTATAGACGTTCGCGGTGCACACAAACTACAAAAAAAATAAAGACACACATTCATACCTGTAAACATTAGCAAGTGTGATTTACATTATATGGTAAAATAGTGCAGGGCTTTGTGCAATAGGCAAACAATGTAGAAAAAAATAAAAATATGAACTGACAAATAATGTAAAATCCTAATGTTTGTTTTGTTGAGTCCTTAAATAACTTAAAAAGGTAGTTTATAGGTGCAAAAGTATCGCATGGATTATCCACCTCTGTAGTGTTCATTTGTTTATGAGTGAAATGGATTGTGGGGGGGAAAAAGCTTCTCTGTAGCCTGGTTGTTCAGGTCGTAATGTGTCTGAAGTGCGTGCCTGATGGAAGATGCTGGAACAGATGATGGGCAGGGTGAGTCGGGTCAGTGATCATTTTCTCTGCCTTCTTTCTGGTTCTGGAGGAATGCAGATCCTGCAGTGTGGAGAGCTTTACCCATATGGTCCTCTCTGCAGATTTAATGATGCGCTGCAGTTTGTTGGTGCCATGTGTGGTGGCCCACACACTAATGGATGTGGTGATGGATTCTAAGAAGGCTGTGTAGAGCTGCACCACAGCTCTTGGGGCCGGTCGAACCTCCTTAGCTGGTACAGGTGGCATATCCTATGCTGAGCCCTCTTGATGATGCTCCCACATCAGGACCTTTGGTTATTGTTGTACCCAGGACTCCACAGCCATCACAGACCTGTTGAGGATAGTGAGGACTGAAATCCACCGTCATCTTAACTATTTTTAGCTCCATGTTGTTCTGACTGATCCAGAGGATGACATGCTCAGGTACCTGGACTCTGATGAGGACAATGAGCGTGGTGCCATAATTGTGAATAATTGAGGATTTTAACAGAAGAGTCCGTGGAGGTACAGTCATTTGTGTACAGTGAATAGAGCAGCAGGGAGTGTACACAACCCTGTGGGGCACCCATGCTGGTTTGGGTCCCTGAAGTAAGCGTTCCCAGCATCACCTGCTTTTTTAGTAAGGAAGTTAGTTTTCCATTGGCAGGTGGAGGCTGGTTCATGGACTTCTGTCAGTTTGCGGTGTAATCATCCTGGAATAATTGTGTTGAAGGTGAAGTTGAAGCGTTCCTGTAATTCCTACAGATTTTTTAAATCATTGAACGATATTATGCATTGTAAAGGGGGAAATATCTAAATCCCTTCCTCTCTTTCTTTGAGGAAGTTGTTACTAAACATTTTTGCATTTCAAACCTGCAACACATTCAAGATGTCTGACTATCTGTCTGTCTGTATCTGGTAAAGATGGCCAAAATGTTGCAAAGAATCTCAGTGAAAGCTTCATCTCACATTGAAGACAGCTTAAATTGAAGTACATTAATTGAAAAAAAAAAAACAAACCTTACAATAATAAATGTTTTTTTTTTTAACAAGCCAAATGTCACAATTGTTAATGAATCATACTGAACAAACCCAGCACTTCATACCATTCCGGGAATATATTACGTATTAATGTGGCCTTGATGTTTAAATGTGGAACTAATGGATTGTAATTTCCATTTTCAGTGAAATCTGTGGCTATTATTATAATTTATTGTGTGTGCTATTCGCTTGTTTTGTTCAAAACAGGATCATCTGTCCTCTCTAACCACTCATAAAAAATAACATTTGAAAATATTTTACCTTGCTATGTCTTGAGTAGATTCTTTTGGTACTTCCAGTTAGAGATGGGCGATATGGCCCCCAAATAATATTGCGATATTTTAGTGCTTTTGCGATAACGATATATTTGGCTATACATTTCCGCAACATACAAATTGCAACAAAATATATTTGATTCTTTTAAATACCGGTATTTTTGACTTTCGTTACTCAGCTGCGTGTTTCTGCTCGAGGTGGTAAAACAGGTTAGATGTTTCTCCCTTTTGTTGTTACAGATCGTTTTCATTGCTTACATATCACTGTAGTTTGTTGTACAGCTGATATTTTGTACCAAAACCACCTCCACACTGCCAAAGTCGTTCCCCTGTTTGGAACAAACTCCTCTTCGGCAGAACCACTTCCCGCCATATCTGTTACTCTGCCCTTAAGTCATGTAACGGAAGTACATCATACTCTGTGTAAAATGCATTACATCATTACTGTGGTAGCCTAACGGTTAAAGCACTGGACTCTGGACCTGAAGGTCCTGGGTTCAAATCCCACCTCTGCCAAGCTGCCACAGTTAGGTCCTTAAGCAAGGCCCTTAACCCATAATTGCTTAAAATTGTAAGAGCATATCAGTTGTAAGTCGCTCTGTATAAGGGCGTCTGCTAAATGCTGTAAATTTAAAAATATAGTGTATGACTTCTGGAAAAATTATTAATAACCTCTCATTTAACTTCCATTTCTCCCGTTATGGGTCACATTGGTTGCTAATTATGTAAATACGTATTGGAAAATAAATGCTACTAAAGCTAGCACAAATAACTGATGTCAAAGAGCATGTGGTAAACATCTACAGTGAAACAAGATCTTTAAGCAAATGTTTTTTTGTGTTTGTTTTTCAAATGTGTCACTTCCTTTGATCAATATCCTGCAAGCTCTGTCCTCCATTTTAGAAGGATGGCCTAATTTGGGCATCTTTACTAGTAGTGCTCTGAATAGTATATTCAGGGATGGTCTAAGCCTCTTCAATCTTTTTAGATCCTTATACTAAATTTTTAGATAGCTAATTAGCATTAGCATTACTACATCATGGATGACCATTATCTCCTTTCTAAGCATGCCATAGTTTGCCATTCTCCTATACTCCTTGATTTTGGGCTCCTGGTTTTCTCCATGCACCTATTTGGTTACTGTTTCTTGTAGTGCTCTGTTTCTTTTACTTGCTAGGTTCACCATTATGTTGTTTTAGCATTAACATTATGTATGTAGTAGTGTAGTGTCTGCTTGGATTGGTGTATGGTTTATGTTTGTTAGCAAGTATCAGTATTGTTTTTGCGTATTCGCTCATTGTCTGTATGTGTTGGCATGTTCTGGTTACATTTACATTGTATATTTGTATTAGCACTGCCTGGTTATTGGTATTATGTGTCTTTTAGCACTGTCTGGTTACTTTACAATTATCTGTTTATTGTAGCACTGTCTGCTCATATTCAAATTGCCTGTTTGCTTTAGCTTTCTCCAGCTGTATTAGTAAACTGTCCTGTCATGTTTAGCACTTTGTCAGTTAGCTTTAGCTTGTTAGATTTTGAATACAGGTACCAATGTTAACAGCTTCTTTGTGTACAACATATTTTTGTTAACTTAGCACCCTAGCCTGTATTTCATCTGTCTCATTGTTCGTTTTTCACACATCATCTTTACTATGTATAATTTACCATATATAATGCATGCACATTTATATCTAGACTTGTCCTTGTTTTACTGCCTAGGTACAGCATGTTGTCCAAATTTAATTGCTTTGTCTGAAATCCCCTTTTTCCTGAACAGTACACTATATAGTGCGGTCACCATTTTGTAGTAGACAATTCTCATTGGTCAATCACATTCCCTGCTATTTGCACTAGCTGAATGGCCATAATGCACAACCAATTTTACTACTTTACCTTCACATAGATATGTCTACTCATGTTTATCATTCTAATTGCAATAATGATTGGCCTAATGACAATTTGGTACATTGCTGCCAAATGCTGGAGTGGAGCATCTTTGAAAGAAATAAGTAATGGATGTATTTATTTTTTTTTTTTTTACATTTACGTGACCTGTAGTCCGTCTGCTTTGTACTGTATAGTTAAACATAGCTGGATTGCTTTAATTTGTAATGTCCTGTGACGGTATCACAAGTGTACTTAAATAGCCTCATTGTTTGGTGAATAAAACCATCAAGTTTGATAATGTATTTCCAGCGCACTCTCAAGTAAGAGCTGTCCGCATTTGACTTAATTGTGTCCTAAATAGTATTCTAAATAGAACAGTCTAATTAGTGACAAGGCAAAGAGTGAGTGAGGGAATGATTTCAGACTCAGCAAGTGACTTCGCCCTCACTTAAATTAAAAACGCACAACTCACTTGACAAGGTGATTGACAGCATCAGGGTCACGGGCAGTTACAGTTCCCACAGCACTACCAGGAGGAGTATCTTCATCCACCTCAAAGATGTAGTAGCCCCGTCCAAAGACAGGTGGTTCGTCCACATCTGTGACTGCAATCCTGACTGTGGCGGTGTCACTGAATGGACCCAAGTGTTCGAATCTGCGGTCCAGATGTGTATTTGTCACCTGCACCCGCAGTGAGTATGTCCTCTTGCTTTCATAATCTAGTGGCTGAAAAGAAGGAATGTTTAAGGCAAAAAAAAATAAAAATCAGATTTAAAATTTAATGGAATATATGATAGCCTCATGTCTTTGTGTCTTTGCAGCTTTGTAAAGATAGACATTTTGAACATGGATTATTGATATCTTGCAGCTCCAACCGTTCTAATTTATGCCTAAGCCAGGATGTAATGCCCTTGCTGAAATGTGCTTCTTTATTGTCTCCTTCTGTAGTAGATATCAGTTTTAAGTTACTACCTGCTCTTAATTCATCCCTTTAATGCCATGCAGACTAGACATGCAAGGTACTGAATTACCATCTGTGTATTCAGTATGTCTGAGACTTATTTTAGTAATATGATTTGAATAATAGCTAGAGCTTTCTCAAAGAATGACCCTTCATGTGAGGGGAAGCCAACAACACACTGAACTAACTTAATAGATCCCTATTTTATTCAACATCGAATAAAGCATCCTCAACCTTAGTGAATGCAATTAATTACCTTTATAAAGATAAGAGGACATTGTGCCTTTCCTAAATCCAAGCATATATCTATGCAGGTAATTGTGTGAATTTACATAGTGTTGCTGTTTGTGTGTGTTTGTGTGCGTGCGTGCGTGCGTGCGTATGCGTGCATGTGTGTGCGCTAACACCAAGGTTGTGAGGAAAAAAGTTGTAATAGAGCTAGTGATATAATTTATCACTGCATACTATCCAAATAACAATACTATCATTCTTCAACAGATGGTGTCAGGCTGATCTTGTAGCAATTCACAGCATGTTTCAAATATGAGACATCTCTCTAGTCACCTTCTTGATTACAATCACTCCCTCCTGACTGGTTCCATCTGTGATGATGTTAAACGCATCCTGCCCATCTCCGTCCAAAATGCTGTACCACATCTCTGCATTCTCCCCAGCGTCTGCATCGTTTGCATTAATCCGTCCAACAGAAGATCCCACTTCGGCTGACTCGGGCGTGGAGAGATGGTAAGCACCTCGGAAAAAAAACGAGGGAAGTGAGCAAATTGAGTAAACACCCAAGTGTTTGACTGAATGCTTTGTTCTCGCTGCTGCCGCTTCAGAGTGTATTTGTCTATTTGTTTACCCCTGTCTCAGGGGAGAAGTAAAGCTGCCCCTCTATGGTTAGTGTTTAGTAGAGATTCTGCTCTGATGAAGTACTGGAGCTTTTCACTTGTGTAGGTCTATTTTTCTTCCTAAGCTTGTGTGTTTCTGATGTTGCCTTATGCACTGGATTTTAACAACATACTGTAGGAACACTTCAAGCTTCTTACTCTCTCACTCACTCTTTTAGGCACAATGTTACAGTATGCAAATATTACTTAATGCTGCTGGAAATATTCCCCTTTGTTCATATTGCAAATATTTTAAGGTCAGCATATGCCCTGAGCAGATCCATGTTATACTCATCAACAGAATATTCATGCATCTTAACCACTGAGGCACAATAATCTTTACATAAAGGTCAAAGCTAAAAGCTTCTGAGCTCTATATTTCTTTGTGGACTATGGATAACAACTCAATACAGTGCAGCGGAGGTTTACTTAAAGGCAGTTTGGCTTTCCTTCACAGCAGCATTTACATCTAAAAGCAGGCACTTACTATGAGGGAAACGAGGAGGGCTGTTATTCACATCCAGTAGTGTGATATTGACTGTAGCGGTCCCTGAGAGACCCCCCATCTGCCCTGCCATGTCCTTAGCCTGGATCACCACCTGGTAGTTCTCCTTGTTCTCCCGAATCATATTGGGCAAAGCTGTCCTTATCACACCTGTTAGCCAAGAAAGATCCACCAGTATTTTAAATTTCATTTTAGGATGTCAATAGTTCAGAATGTATGTTTATTTTAACATGGTAATCTGTTTTGCTTGACTTTAAGTACCCATAACTGTTTGATGGGCTTGGGTGACTGTGGAAGAAATTGAGTCTATACTCTTTTGTGGCCTTCAAGAAGTTGTTGCAAAAAATTTGTACATATGTTTTGTGTCATTATGTTTAAAAACATTGTTTTAAAACAAGCACTTTCATTAGTGGTCTAATCAATTACAGTGGACATTTGATGTACCCTAGTGTAGTTTTAATGGAATAAACGTAACGAAAACATATAGAAAAACACTTTCAGATCTGAGCACCATCTCAACTTCTATTACTAGCTTCCTGAACATCCTTAAACATAAGAACCACTGCAAGTCACCAGAATGCATCCAACACACACAAAGTGACACTAGCCACATTTCAGACAGTAGATATCATCATGATTTTATATTCGTGCTAGAGCTTGTTAGTCTGAGGGGGTTAAGCTTAAGAAATAAGTATCATTATTTCCATGTATCTCAATGCAACAATATTATATGGCAGTGTTTCTCAATCCTGGTCCAACTTCACATTTGACTTGTAAATTAGCTGAATAGTTTGGTAAGATATGTTAAGAAGTGATTGTATAGAATATGTGGAATGTAAAGAATATTTTCAAATACACCACATAGCAGTAAGTATATATTCAATATATAAAATATATTAAACCATTTTTTTAAACTGTGCAATATATTCCATGCAATGCATTTCTAAGCATTAAAATCTTTTTGTCATATTTAAATATTTGTATCTTTTCTTATATTTAGTCTTTTGCATTGTTCAGGGATTGCATAATTTTTTTCTTTTTATGACAATAAATATTCTATTTTATTTGGAAATATGGTTGGGCTAATCATTGGCAGCACTGTACTGGTTTCACATAATGGTTTGACATTGATCCACGCAGAAACCTTGGTTTAGAGTGAATAAATTATTAAATAAAATTGAATATCCTTTAAATGTTAATCTGCATCAGAACTAGTTTGAAGTCACTTCAGTTACAAGAATGTCATGTTTGGTGCAATGATGTTTGCTCTTATTGTTTAATCTGCCAATTATTTTGTAACGGCAGACTGACTAGTTGAATTTCCATAAAGCTGCAGTACAAGATAATAAAGGTTCAAGTATGGAATAGTTTCAGGGATAAGAATACAGCAATCTATTGCTCAAAAGCTGGGATTCAAAAATCAGTTCAGATTGGACTTGTCATAAAGCTGCACTGGTCTTAGCTGCACTGCACTGTGCTGCTTAGTATCCCAGAATAACCTGTTCAATTAGGTAGAAAAATCTCTGAGTTGCTCCTGACTCCTGATGTGACAGTGCAAGCTCAAGGGTTGAAAGCAAATGCTATGCAAGTGAACAGAGCATGCATGCTATTAGTATACTGAAGAAATGCACAAGGTAAGTTACAATTGCCTCTTATTAACCAAATGAGTACAAATCCTTTCATGTACATACCCGTTTCAGGTTCCACCGAGAAGTAAGGCTGTCCCTGTAGTATACTGTATACAAGCTTGGCACTGTTTCCATATGATTCATCATCAGCATCTGTGGCTGTTACTCTAATAACAAATGCACCTGGGAAAAGGTAAAAAAAAAAAAAAAGAAAAAATAAAAAAAAGAAAAACAATAATAAGCCCTCACAGCATCCTTCATCTGATTACATTACATTCTGCTAGCATTAATCCGGCGTATGTACACACTGAGTTATAATTAAAAAATGTAAATGTGTTTGCATCCCCCAGTGTGAGTGCTGATGAAGGCAAGTTTCTGCTAAATCACACTCTCTTTTATCCATGTTCAGATGATAGAGTGCTGTTTCATATCTAAATCATGATCTCGTAATGACTCCAGCACTGCTTTGAGATGAACATTTCTTTGATAGTCAAAATTCCTCCAGTCTGGGGCTACTGGGTCATCACATGCTTTTTTATGCTCTTTCTAACTAGGGATCATAAAACCAGAGTAACATGGTCTCAAAGAATTACAATTAACCTAATTAAACCCAAAGTAGGCTATCTCAAATTATTGTATCGTAACATTTTTAGAGTTTATGTTTCATTCCCAGAGCGCTTTGTCTAATAGATTTTTCTAGACACTACAAGATGTCAAGCAAACTTGTTATTAATAAAAATACACAGAGTATTCATTTTTCTTTGATTAAAATGTCTGCTTTTCTTTGACTGGACAAAATTAAGCTTCACCATTGAAAGAGTCCACTTTGTTTAAAATGTAGACCTGTCTGATGCCCTTGACTTCTTCAGACAATACAGCACCTTTGAATAACTTGTGCAGGGTCTTTATCAGATGTATAAATCATACAGGACTGAAGTGTAAAACAAAGGTTCTTCTCTTAATAAGCCACGTGAACAAAGCATTTATAATGCATGGAAACCCCTGTCCTGTGCCATGGATCACACAGATCCAGCCCTCACCTCAAGGAGTGCTTAGTTTTAAGAGCCTCTGGTGAATAGGAAATATCTGTACACGCAAAGCACAATCCAATTCTACTGTCAGGTATCCATACATATGAACTTTGCAATGTCAGGAGATCATCATTTTACAGCATTAGGTGTCTGACTGATATAAAATGAAGAGACTATGTCTTCCTATTTTACACTTATCACAAACACAGGTTTATTTTAATGGTAGTTTATTTACTGAAAAATTATATCGTCTAATCTAGTGGATAGCCTGTGAACTGGAGAAAATGTGTCTCTGCTCTTTTCAGTCACTTTCATTGCTGCCGTTTAAGTATTGTTATGTACTACTCAATTAAGGCACTACAGCATTGTTGCACTGGGTAGGACATGTGATCTCATCTCAAATGAGCACAATCACAAGCATTATTCCTGCATGATGTACTTGAGAGCATTTGATTAACTCATAGAAATTCAGTGCTTGGAGAACATTTCGTCTGCCTCACTGTTTTTATGCCACTTTCTCATCTATTTAAGAGAACTCCTAAGCCTCCTAAAGTCCTCCTCTATACTGCTAAAACTTTAAACAGGTAAAAATGCTTTATGAATGTGTATTCACTGGGATCTACTTCGAAGCTTGCCAAGATATTGTTCTTAGAATTATGTCACTTGGAGCAACTTTTAGCACTATCTATCCACATGTACATCTTCCTAAAACCTAGCCGCATACATTTTATTTTCTTTTTCCACCAATTTTGGGATATTCTTTGTGCTTGGTCTGTTTTGTAGATGTTCTTGCCTTTCCAGAGGCTCCCAAGTCACAGCGCTCATTGGGGGTTGTGGTTTGTGTGACACATGGTACAGACCATGGGTTCTACTATATTACATATTTTTTCAGACGTTCCAGAGAAAAACTCAACATGATAAATCAATAATCTTTCAATGAGATGAGGCAAGACAATAATATTGTGTCATATATTGTGTGACATCAAATAAGTAAAAGTTAAACTAATGACTAGCTGCTGATTCCCTATTTTTTATGATGGTTTAGGAACTACCATTACATTAGAGCTACCACAGAACTACCATGGTATTACAGGATCAAGGTGCCCTAGTTAGAACATCTAACATATCAGCCACTTATCAAAGTATAAAGGAGTGAGCCCATTGGTTCTTTTATACATCAATACAAAAATTTTAAAATCAATTTTAAAAGTTAGCTTATCAATGAAGTGATTAAAGTGCTGATGTAATGTGAATCATTTTTTTCATGTCAGTCTGAATTCTAGCAGCAGAACCTGACGTGTTTCGTGAATTTGACAGAACTCTTAAATAACGCAGACAATAGAGCTTTATAGCTGTCAAATCTAGATGGGATGAAGGTATACGCAAGTCTCTCCCTGTCAGTAGAGCTTAAAGTGTCCCAAAATGTTATGAGTAAATATAGGCTAAACAATTGGCTATTTTGCAGAGAGCGCTGTTGTATTATTTTAAACTGAGCTCATTATCAAAATGACAAATTGCTTCACCTCTAAATGTATGGGTGATATTACCATAAATGTCCCTCATGTGTGTCTCTTTTTGAGAAATAATGACCCCTGTCTTTTCTTTATTCAACTTATGAAAAGAACTTAGACCAATCACATATACGTAGACGTCACTTACACAAAGAAATATGGAGCTGAAAGACTACTAGGGATATACGATATTTTATTAGTTACACTTTATTAGCTACTCCTGTTTAACTACTCAAAATAATCAGCCAGTTACATTGCAGCACACTGCAGTTAGGCATGTAGACAAAATTACCTGTTGGAGTTCAATATGAGTGTCATAATGGGAAAGGAAAGCGATTTAAGTGACATTTAATGTTGGATTATGTCTTGCTACACAGGCTATTCTGAGTATTTTAGAAACTGCTGATCTATTGGGATTATCTCTGTGATTTACAGTGAATGTTCTGAAGTAGAATATATAAAAATATATATCAAGTGAGCACCAGTTTTATGGCCACAACTCAACAGTAACTCAAATAACCACTTGTTACAACCGAGGTTTGCAGAAGAACATTTATAAATGCACATTACATTGAACCTTAAAGCAGACAGGTTACAGCAGTAGCAGTAGACCACAGTGCGTGCCACTCAGCTAAGAACAACAGGCTGAGGTTTGAATTTGCACAGGTTTACCAAATTTGGACAAGTGATGATTTGAAAAACATTGCCTGGTCTGATCCATTTTAATTTGGACGACAGGGTCAAAATTTTGCATAAACAACATGGAAGCATGTATCTATCCTGTCTTAAACGTTTCAAGGTGGTGGTGATGCAATATTTTTTTTTTGGCAAACTACTTCCAGCAACATAACACCCCATGTCACAAAGATCATCTTAGATCATCTTAAACAGGCTTGTTAAACATGACAATGAGTTCACTGTACTCAAATGCTCTCCACAATCAGCAGATTTCAATCCAACAGAACACCTTTGGGTTGTGATAGAACAGGTAATTTTTGCAGCATGCATGTACAGCCAATAAATCAGCAGCAACTGCATGATACTTTCCTGTTATTAAGAACCAAATTTTTGAGGAATAAAATCCATGATAGACAATAACAAAAGCAAGACATACATCCAGTAAAAAAAACAAACAGAGATGTGCATTTTAAAGGTGACCTGGCTCCTCCATTTTTACTCTGAAGGCACACGCATGCTTTTTCTGCCACCCATCCACATCATATTTGGCATCCTGGAGACCTCCACTGAGTGGCATTCACTTTTTGCCCAGGGTGTAGAATACTAATGAATGCAGAAACATCTGTCACACTCGGATGATGCTGGAAAATCATGTAGTGAGCAGAGACTCACTCTTCACGGATGGTCAAGCCTGATTAATGGAGAGCACGTTCATGACACATGGCCAGTTTGTTCGACTTAAATGTGAGTGCCACCCGTAGCCCCCTGACTCAACACAAGCTGCTTCCCAATCCAAGCAATAAGGAGTGGGAAGAGAGAGGAAAGGAAAAAGAGGTGCCAAGTGAGAGCACTGTCCCATTTAGAGTGAATGATGTAACTTCAAACCCCATGGAGAAACAGACTAATGAAGGGGGGAGCAAAGGCTTGTGGGAAGAGACAAGTTCAGAGGGATTCAAGTGCCTGAGCTGCAGAAAGCTACAGTAAAATCAACTCAGCCTTTTCTCTGTCTGCTGCATATCATTGTGATGTTACATGAATGTCAGATTTAACAACAAATGAATAATGCAATATGCTGCATTGAAACAAGAAAGAACCACAAATATCATAAGTGCTGGTTTGTTTGAATAGATTCTTTCAAGACTTGAATGCGTAACAAACACTAAGACGAGTAGCACTTTTACAGCCCTTATCCAGAGCAACTTAATACAGGCTTACAATCCAAGCAATTGTGGGTAAAAGTCCTTGCTCAGGGACCCAACCGTGGCATAATTGGGATTTAAACCCTGGATCTTCTGGTCCATAGGTCAGTACCTTAACCACTAAGCCACCACAGTACCACAGAACTTTTACAATATCACAATATAAAGCATATTTTAAATTGTATAATGCACCAAGTAAGGTATTAAATAACAAATCAATGAGTTCCATTTCACTTATGGGGCATGTTCATTTGCAAATCCTTACAATTATATGATGGGGATAGTGTTATCACCTAAATCTCTACTTATCTTTGTTGAATCTGAAAATTACCTTTGATATTTTATTTACAAGTCTAGCTATTCTAGATTCTGTGTTTTATTTCAACTCCGAAGTGAACTCCATGTATGTAGATGAGAGCCAATATTTAAATTCAATAGACCTGTTGCTGTCTTGTTTCTTTTTGCAAAAGATGCCCTTTACTTTAAGTATATTGTAGAAAGCATGGCAGAAAGTCACCAGCTGATTTGATGCAAGTGAAATCTAAAAAAATGCTTGCCCAGAAAATTTTATAAATAAGATTCCATACTCACCAACATTAGACATCTCGGACACACTGGCCACATAAGTGTCCTTGCTGAACTTTGGCTCATTATCATTGATGTCATGGATTTTGATGACAAACTCAGAGGCTCGTTCCAGCACATGACCATTGGTTTTGTTGACTGCTTTGGCACTAAGTGTGTATGATGATTTCTCCTCTCGGTCCAGCCTTCTGGTAGCATGTATATCACCAGAGTTCTCATCAATCTCAAAAACTGTCCCCGCTCCATCTCCAGTGAGAACATACTTTACCGAACCGTCTTCAGTATCCATGTCTGAATGAAGCTAAAAGATGAAAAAAAGTGGTGTTAAATTGTATGTTGTTGTATAGTTTAGCAAATGTAACTCTTGGATACAACAGGACGGAACAATTGGGCAGTTTGCTTCAGGAATGCTCAGCTAGACCTTGATAAACATTCAGAGGAACAGGGGTTCAGGTGCAACACAGATACACAGACACATCGGCATGCCCTAAACAGGCAAGCTCTTGTCTAAGACAGACTTGGAAGCACAAAGATTAAACCTTGGTCTTGGATGGTCTTGGATGAGTGGAAATTGAATGCAACTTTGTTAAAACTCAAGTGAGCCAGAAAGCCTCCAAATGGTGCTCAGATGCTGGCTTAACTGCCATAAAATGCTTTGTAAACCTGTTTAGCTACAATTATGTGATAATGGCTGGTACTATCTGTCCTCTTTTGCTTGCTGTAATCAGTGAAGGATCAGTAAAAAACTTTGACATTTACTTTTCTTTCTCAACAGCAAGTGCTTTATTTGCCTAATCCACCTGTAACTGAAACATATTTTGTTATGGTACATCCACTGTACCATGTGCCACAGGCTTTCCTGCGACCCTGTCCAGGATTAAGCAGATAAGAAAGTGAACAAATGAATAAACTTTAAATGTGCGTTAAATGTGCTATACACATTTAAATGTATGTGGGTATATTTATTTAAATCTACCCCCACCTCAAGGGTCGTTGAGACTGTGGAAAATGGGAGGTAATCTGAAGAAACACATACACAGATGGAAACCATACACACCGCACACATGGAAATCCACTTAGCTGGACTTTTGGCAGCAGGAACCACTGAAACTGAATTTAACCAGTCTTAATAGAGCCAGTCTTAATAGATCCAGTTAACCAAACACAACCCTGAAACAACAGAAGCAGGGTATGGGCCAAATTGACTCAGTTGGTAAAATGTTTAGGTTTGACCTGTTTTTTATGGTGTTATGTTTTACTTAACTGGCTCAAATAAGAAGTCATAAGTCCAAGTTTGTGGGTTTCTCATCTTTTATGTATACCCTTCATACCAGGAATCATCTCCTGGTACCTGCTGTGAAGCAATGCTCACTAATAAAGTTTCAACTCACAATTGCAAAGAAACAGGGTTTCCCAAAAAAATACAGAATTTGCACTGCATTAAGAGACAGAATAGTCTTTGTGTAGAATATGTTCTTCCCATGGGTATAATCTAATTCGGCACGTAACTAGTGTGATCACATAGGCCTGTGTATTTACGTAATATAGCTATTAATGTTGTATAAAACGTAGAAATATAAATATTATTGTTACTATATTTGATTTTAGTCAAAATTAGATCCCTTAAGTGGCTCAAGTGGCTTTTTCCTGCATCAGATGATATTGCAATAGCTTGGTATAAAACTCTAATAAATCCTTGTTGTACAACTGAAAAGTAAATTTGCTTTTACAAAAGACAACTTTTATTCTTGCATTTTGTGTATCCCAATTGCATCACTAAAGTGAATCATTAAATGCTAAGCAATGCAAATAAATAAAGAGCACTTAATCCATTATGTTGATAAAGCTGGGATGGTTTTCATGATAACAGCAGTTACAACTGACTGCAGACCATTTCTTTTTATTTCTTATCTTTCGTGTGTGTGTGTGTGTGTGTGTGTGTGTTTCATTCATAACATGATAGCATTTATGAGGCAAACAAACGTTGAGAATAAAAATACAGTAAAGCTTAGCACAGCAGCATTAACTGAAATGAAAACCTTTACAAAAATGCTGCATTTGGCTCGCCTGATGTCACCATACATTTTTGTGAATGGCAATTTGCAATTTTATATATATATATATATATATATAGCAATTTGTAACTCTATATTTACAGACTGTAGTCCATTTGTTTCTTCTTCCTCACCATACTTTAATAGTCCACTTTACTCTGTTCTCTAATGGCCAGGACCTCAGATCAGGTACTATTTGGGTGTTCTTTTAGGGGATCTTGTTCTTGTTGTTGTAATCTGCCAGTGTCCCTAGTATCACTGCAAGGGGGTGACCAACTGTCATATGCGATAGCTTTAAGGAGACAGGAATGTGTAGTGAAGTTGGTGTTTGTGTGGCAAATAATGACTGTTTAAGATGCTTGTGCTGTGGATCAATCCTTTCTACTGGTGGTCTATCTAAGCCATCCAGGATCTTGCTCGCTGTGTTTCCCTTTGCTCTGTACACCACAGACCTGTAATCCTTTTAAATGCATATGCATATATGGATTGGAGTCTAAACTCTTGACCCTAACTTCACCCTCAAATTAACTTCTAATCCTAAAGGTGAATATATATATATATATATATATATATATATATATATATATATATATACAGTGAG
>JAVSBV010000097.1:10545694-10560497 GCA_033117975.1 Parotocinclus spilosoma
CTGAAGTAATGGAACGTTTTCTTTACTTAACACACCATACATCACTCTCGTATCACACATGCTCCGTCCGTACCGAGGTTACAGTACGTCATATTCTACACATTGAGTAGATCCAACAGCTATTTACTGTAAATCCTAATATTTTATGATTTATAACATTTCTATATATTTTTGTGATTTTTTTTTTTTTTATGTAAAAGTTACGCGAAAATCCGCGCCATATTTTTTCCATTATTATTTTTTGAAAACCCGCAATGCCCCGAGTTCGTGAAAGGTGAACCGCGAAGTGGCGAGGGAACACCGTATCCTCTAATTTTTGTGAGCAACTAATTTAACTTCACTGCATTGTTAGAAATCTGTTGTTCCATTTAGCTTATATGTGGATAACAAATGTAAAACATAATACGGACAGAAAAGAGAAGCAAGCACATCAATCAGGGTATCATCGTGCACACTTTGTCCTGTTGGACTATTTAACTAATAACTGTCATTTAGTGGATATTATGATGCCATTCAAAAAGTGCAAAAGTTGAATTGATATGAATAAAAACAATACATTGTGTCTTAATACTATGATAAAACAATATATTTTTTAATGAATTGTTCACTTTTGACCATTTCTTTGGAGAAGGGGCATTTTAGTCTGGGTTGGGGACAAAGGCAATATAGCATTGACATTTAAAAACAGAAACTTCTAGCAGGGCAGCACAGTGCCTCAGGGTTGGGTCAAGAAGGTCCCAGGTTCAATCCCAGGGTGGAGCAGCCTGGGTCCTTCCTGTCTCTTTGTGGGTTTACTCTGGGTAATCTGTTTTCCTCCAACAGTAAAAGACGTGTTAAGTTATTTGGTGTCTCTAAAGTGGCCCTTAGTGTATGACTGTGTGTGTGCCCTATGATGGACTGGCGCCCCGTCTATGGTTGTTTCTGCCCAGAGTTGCCGGGTGGGCTAGCGGAAGACGATGGGTGGATGGTACTAGCATGAATGTGTAACCTGAGGACGTAAACGTTTTGGGAACTTTATGCTTATAACATTAATGTACGCGTGAATGTAAGTCACCAAGTAGTGCTTCTCAAATACATGCCTATAGAGTGTAACTCATGTTCTTAAAAGATGAGCGTGCCTTTGGGACGCCACTTTTGTGTGTCTATATTTATACTGCACACAAATTACAAATTAGCGGGTATTTAAAAATGAAATATCCCATAATTAAATGTCCCCTAATATTTGTGGGCAGTGTATATTGCCATGGCACCAATGCACGTGTGTAAAAAATGGTTTGGTTTGCAGGCTGAATGGAACTAATTCAAATGACACCAACTTCCTGTAGCACATTTTGTGAATATATCCCCCAACATTCCCATTGATACCATTACAAGAAGTGTGTGTAGAACTTGATGTAGCAGGCACTCCGTGGAATAGCACCGTGTTTAGTGTTTTCATCTGTTGCAGCTGGTTGAAAGGCAGCGGCCCAAAACCATCAAACTGAGGAATGAATCTACAAGTATAGGATCCACACACAGACTCACCAGGTCTTGGTCAGTCCGTTACCATTAAAGTAAGCGTAGTGACACACAATCAGCCAAACTGAGACACAAGACTTTATAATGTTTGTATTGATGTTTTCAGTAGATAGGTTATGGTATAATTCCAATTTTTCCTAAAATCTTAGTGCTGTCATCACTGACATCACGGGACTGCGCTAGCATAGCGGTTAAGATACTGGTCTCTGGACCTGATTGTAAAGGGTTCATATCCCACCTCTGCCAAGCTGATACAGTTGGGTCCTTAAGCAAGACCCTTAACCAACCATTGCTTGAACAGTAAAACTGTATGAGTTGTAAGTTGCTCTGGATAAGGGCCGTAAATGTACAAAAAGCTTTCTTAATATGACATATGCAGAAATTAGCAGTTAGCACTGTTTTATGTGGATTGATTGGGTCTCAGGATTTTCGTCTCAGGACATTCGGGTTACAGACTATTATTGTTATGATCTTCATTTAGACGCCAGCTTTTAGACGATGACATGCTCTTGGAGTACAAGTACACACCGTTTATTTCCCTCCGATCAACGTCTGCTCGCGGCCGCGATCTTAAGAATTATAATAGGAAATTCAAATCTGTCTTATATACGTCTAATTCACAACTGAATGAATATTTCGAAAACTAGTACAAGTGGAGCCTTTTGACACCTACTGGCAGAAACATGAATAGCATTGTTGAAAGGCGAAAAAAAGACCTACCGTTCTTAGTTTTTTGTTTCCAGTCTGTGTTTCAAGGTTTATAAAAGAGACAAATATAAGAGTGACTGTATTGTACTGTACAGTATTAAATGTTTTCATATTGTGCTAGTATCGTATCGTTCGTTCCATGTCCTGTTTCACAGAATGGAATACAGATTTTAAAGGTGCACACCTGAACTTGCGTACTAATCTGCCTATCTGGGATCTGTGTAGTACGTTGGTAGGGATGAAAATTATTTCTAATCTTTAGAAGTAATCCCTGCATTATGAAATAAAGCTCTTTTTAAGAGGAAACTTTATTTCCCATTAAAAAACTTTTCTATATTTATATGGCTTTATTCTATTCTGTTTAAGGTTTTTGTCAAAAATAACCGCTATTATTGAACAGCTGTTTTTAAAAACCTATTAAATCCATCCCCAGTGAATGCCGTCATAAAAACAGACGTTATGAACTTTATTATCGAGCGGCCAAATTATTTTAGGTAATCAATCTTAAATGTGAGTGTAAGTCAAAGAACAGTCCACCTAGTTGAGTTCGTCCACTTTTATTCTGCAGTATGACCAATAGTTTATCATATTCAAGTGTGTATGAAAAAGTTAAGTCACTGATTCCTTTAAAAAGCTAAATACAATAAGCATCTTATCAAGGCACATACAAGACTGGCCAAAGGGCATATATGCACTTTGGTCTTCAGTTGTAAGGAACAATGAACCTTCAGTTGTCGCAACATAAAAGTGGCTTGGACTTTGGAAAAAAAAAAATACAGATAATAATTAGAATATAAACAATAATAGTTTACACTTCCCATGTAGAAAATTAAACCGGATATGTTTACCACATCTGTTACTGCCCCAGATTGTGTTCCTCTTTAAGAGCAACGTCTAGTAATACAAATGGTACACAATTAAGGAATTTCCTCTGTGTAGTTTCCCCCTGTTGACAAGAACAAGTGGGATTCTGTCAATAAGTTGCAACCTTTAATTATCGCTGTGCTTTTTGTCCCGTGCTGGACAGGCTTGCCCGGTCGTGTTACTGGGCTCTGTGCTGTGTTTCTACCACTGCCTGGAACAAAAGAAAGCCGTGAATCTCCAGAGCCCAAAAAGGACAGCGACTTAAAGCCTGCCAACACGGTTGAAATGTCAACTAATACCTCTAACAAATTCTTTAGATTCCATTAATACTGCAACACATCTATACTTGTCCATTACACATAAGACAAATAAGCTCTTCTACCCATGTAATCGGCTGTGCCCTATAGACCCGTCGCCTACTTCTTTGCCTTGTTTTCTGAGAGCGACACGGTGAGAATTACAACCTGTGCTTCTAAAAGTTTCTCTAAACTTTGATTGTTCAACACAGCAATGAAACCCACTTTCACAGTTGACAAGTCATATCTCAGTTGAGCACAAAGACTTTTTTAATTGGTCTGAAACCTTAAGCAAAGAGTGTACAGTACAAATTACTACAAACCTCTAAAATATAGAATTGCAGTTGTTGACAGCATACACTGAAGAGTCAGCGGAGGCCCTCAATTGTAGCCTTGATTTTTTTTATTTTTTTTTTAATAAACTGTCCTTAAATATAAATTATATGGCAAATGTACACAACATTGCTTTCTCAGTCTTTGAAATCCAGTGTTTTGTAAAAGACCGGCCAGTCAGTCATTCATAATAAAACGTCTCTTGCGTCTTCGTGTAATATCATGAATGGGAGTGGTCAGAATCTGGTATTCCACTGTCTCTGTAACTTCTGTTGTTGATACTGTTTTCACTGTGTGTGCTCTTGTAAAGGTTTAACCCGTTAGGCGGAAAAATTGTATGTATCACAAACTCTTCCTTGGACACCGGCAGGTGATTTATGGGTATCATTTGAAAAGAGGTCTCTCTGATCTCCAAGATGGAATTGTCCTTTTTTGTTCCGGCCTCGGCGTAGTCGTCCTTCCTCCGGCGCCCTTTGTTGTATGTGCAATTCCTGGAAAAAAGGGAACTATTCCTGTGGACGTACCAGCACACCAGTGCCAGCATAATCATGGCCAACAGTGCCACGGCTCCTCCGATAATAGCAGCTAAAGGAAGATTAGAATTTTTGTAAGGCTCCTTCTCCTGCTCCCTGTTTAAGGTTGTGGTGGGGTTGTATGCTTTAAAGGAGCCGGTTTCGGTCTCTATGCATACAGGTGTTTCGTCCGAAAGATAAATATTACTGGTTTCCATAGGAACCATGCATATCCGATAGGAAGATTCGGGCTCCAGAGCTGTAAGCAAGTACTCTGTCCTATCCCCTTGCACAATGGTCTCAGTGATGGACCCAAATGCTGGGCTGTGGCCCAGTTTTAACCAGCTGAGCCGCAGGGCCGTCATCAGCTGAGATACCCTCCAGGATATGTGCACTGTGTCTGGAGTGCTGGATTTAACACTTATTGTGATAATCTTGTGAGTCGGTGTGGTAGTGCTGCGGTAGTTCTTGGCAAAGTCCGGTCCCTTAATCACCGGTTTTTTAGTCACATATATAGGCCACTGGGGTCTGGACGGTGGTAGCGTGTAAGGGACTGTGCTGGTCTCGTATGTGGGTAAGACGTCCGTTTCAGAGCAGTCAAAGAGCTCTGTGGATAGATCCTTAATAGCCATTCCTTTGACCTTATCGGGACCCTGGCACATGAAGCCACGAACGTTGACCTTAGACGGCAGTGTGCGCAGCCAGTCTCGCACCCATTTCATCCTGCAGTTGCAGTACCACGGGTTGTTGCGCAGAAGCAGCTGGGTAAGGTTATCCAGGTCGTCGAAGACCCCCATCGGCAGGCTGCTCAGTTTGTTGCCCGACAGATCCAGGCGATACAGCTGTCGCAGGAAAGCAAACGACCCTACTGGCACTCTGTCTATGTGGTTGTCCTGCAGCTGTAATTTCTCAAGACTGGCGCCCGGCAGGTTGGCAGGTGGGGACGTGAGGGAGTTACGCACCAGTGAAAGCTCAGTCAGGTTGACTAAATTCACGAAAGCCATTTCCCCGATGCCCTTGTTGTTCAGGAGATTGCCGTCCAGCACTAGGCGTTTCAGATTTATAAGGTCTTGCAGGGAGGCTTCGGAGATAGACGAGATACGGTTGTCATCAAAGCGAAGCTCCTCAATGGTCATGGGAAGACCGCTGGGAATGGTGCTCAGGTGATTGCGTGACAGGAAGAGCAGCCTCAGATGATTGCTGTCTCTGAACGCCCCCTCCTCTATACTGACAGCTGACACAGAGTTGTCGTCCAAGTGTAATTCCTCAATAATAGGAATCTGCGCCAGCGAGGCATGCGTGATAGTCCGGATGTTGTTCTCCTGTAAGTGGAGTTCCTTCACGTTCACAGGAAGATTGGTAGGAAACTCATCCAAGTTGTTGCAGTACAGGTAGATTTTCTCCACGCTGTTCAGCCTCCGGAGATCAGTAGGGATCCCGGCGCTCTTAATTCGGTTGTTTTGAAGGAAGAGGACCGTGGCGTCCTCCGGGATGCCTGATGGAATGGAAGTCAGCTCCCGGTCGTTACAATAGATGAAGGTGCCATCGCAACGACATTGCGATGGACAAGAGGCTGAGGTCACTAGTGGATTGGCCAGACCCAGTAGAACCGCAACTCTTACGAAGAAGACGAAGAACGACTTGTATTGGCATGCCATTGTTAATGCTACTGGTTTGGTTGTCCTCCCTGGAAGAATGGGAAGAGAAATAAAGAATCAAAAACTCATTCTGAAATGGCAAAGCCTGCTGGAAAATGTTTCATTTGTAGAAAAGCACATTTTTCCTGTTAAAGGACAATATTTAGGACACAAGGTGGCTTGAGGCTAAATTACAAAAAAAAAACACTATTACATTTACATACAGTAAATCAAAGTGAAATATATTACTGTAGGACTTTGTACAATAAAGCATTGCCTTAAAGCAGCTTTACAAATATATACCAAACCCTAACTGCCACAGTGGCAAGGAAAATGTCCCTAAATGCTGAAACCTTGGCAGAACCAGGACTCAAAGATTGCAAAATAATATATTTAAGAATTAAACTTTTAAAACTAATATATAACTTATAATTATTAAGGTTATTTAATACGTTTGTAGTAATAGTTGAAATAAGCAGTAACTTATAATATAAAAATTAAAACAGAAAACATTTAAAGAGAATGTAATAAATATAATAAAATCTAATATCATTTAGATGGATCAGTTACAGAGAACAATATTATGGAGTATAATAAAATAATATAGTATAACATAGACATAATAGGACAATAGTAATAATAATAGTCTAAGAAAATAAGACAATAGTATACATAAATCAAATATTATTATATATTTATAATAAGTATTGATATATGTTTATATAATGTATTCAATACAGTAATAAAGATACACATTTTTTAAATTGAAGAGAAATTTTTAAACCTGCATACTTTTAGCTGAACGAAACGCATTGTGGCCGTTTTTTCATCTTTTGCAGAGTGTAATGCAAATTGAAGGTTCTTATTTCTATAGAGAGCCGATGCACGAGCAGAATGGTTTGGTGTATAAACCTGAAGCCTGCTTATTAACTTGAAAGCATGGAGACCTGCCGCGCATGTTTTAAAGATATTTGCGAAATAGAAAAACAAATTTTGCTCATACCATTGCCTTCATTTTATGTGCTAGACGGTAAATGTAGAACAAGCCGTTAAATCCATCCTAGTCGATCCATCGCTCAGCTTGTTCGAGTTCATTTATTTGGCCATATTTTTCTCATAGTGTTAAGCTGACTAATTATCGCCCAACCTACTTCTTAATTAACAAATGGCAAAAGCTATGAGATGTTTAATCTCAGGCGTTACCTTAAACGACCAACATGATATGAAGTGATTTAGGAATGTCACTGGTTGAATGAATACAGTATATTCCCACAGAGAATATTTATTCTTCCATCTCGTATCCTGCACATCTTATCAGAAACGAAAATGGACCCTGGAGTGTAACATGGCACAGTTGTCTGTGTTTGTGATACCTGTTTTAGAAGGGATGTTTAATCCTCCGATTCCACCCCAAAATCCAATTTAAGCTTCCTTTTCTTCTTTTTCCGAAAGCTTGACGCTTTGCTGGAGGAATCTCTTTGGTTATATCCTGACTCGCTTGGTATTTGCTCGACTGATCCTTGTTTGTACTAGTGACCTCCTGCCTTGTACAGCAGTGTCTACAGTTCATACCCTCAAAGCCTTTGCGGTGGATAAACCTCGAAAGAAAACACCTCCACTTCAAGGGACCTTGTAGCGCTCCAGTGCAGGCATGCAATTCAGATAATTAAAAATAGAAAGACTAAAAGGAAACAAAAAGGGGACGGTACAGCGGGAGCAACGTCCAATGCGTGGAGAATCCTTTTACTTCATGGCTCTGAGGCTGTGACCCCTAATTAGACCCTTTTGTAGATGTGCGAGACTCCTTTGTAGGAAAAGAACAGCTCTTGTGTATCCTTTGGCAGAATGGACATGGCATCAAAAGCCCAAAGCCCACTTAGCCCGCAGGTAAATGCAGACTGAATCCAAGGAGGCTCTGTTCTCTGCTGAGGTCGTAGCGTTAACCGTGAAATGCGTTCCTCCGCTCGCAGGAGTAGCACAAAGAAGGTTATCCAGCCTTGTGGCTCGGTAGCGGAAGAGGATCGCTCAGCCTCGTCTGTGCCGTGATAACATCCTGCTCCCCTTCACCCTCCTCAGGAGCATGACCTCACACCTCAGCCTGATGTTGTGTCATCTTGGCCTTCCCTGCAGCTAAAATCCTGCAAATAAGCAAAAAAAAAAAAGCAAAACTATTAGTAAAAGTAGTACAAGTACAATTTCAATATCGGAATTGGTACTGCTTTCTGGATTTTACCATTTGGGACAATGTTTGGGGAAGCACAAGTTAAAAATTCTTAAATATTTGATATTTTTTGCTAGATCTTTTTCTGATTAACATATTAAACAATATGTCATTTACATATTAGATCTGCATTCCAAAAAAAACATCTGGGGTTGTGGCTCAATACTTTTGGCCACGTATGGCAACTTTTAGGTATTATTTGTACATAAACACAAAGTGGGGTGAACGTACGCAGCTGCTGCTCTGAACCTGTGAAGATATGTCGGTGGAAATTTGAATCTAAAATATAAATCTGAACATTCCGTCAGTACATTCCTATGGGATATTTTAAAAGTTTTAACTTAAATCTATTTAAAATGATCAATCAGATTGACTTCAAATACACACAGCGCGCACACAGTCTTTTGGCCCAACACCAGCCTGTACCAGCAACATGATTTGCTCTGACCTGTCAGCTTGTGGCCAACAGTACCCTCAATCCTCTCTATGGAAACATGAGAGAAGAATGTCTTTGCATTAGAAAAGCTACGCTGGATGGGGCCCTGCTGCACTGGCCTGAGACTTTTCCCGACTAACTTACTCAGTTCACAGTGGTTCACCCGACAGTGAAACAAAAAAACTAAAGTAACACACAGTGAAGACATTGAACGGAAGTAGAATTAGCACATTTTTACACTGTTTTACATAAATTCGAAAGTGTAGCTTGCATGATCCAAAGCTCTGTTGGACTGCTCTTAAAATATCCAATATGGACTTTCACACATGGCACCTTCAAAGCCTGCTATACCTAAACTCTATGTCTGTGGCCTACATTCAGACACCACAATCCCCATCCTTTAGAGGTAAAAATAGGCCTCTTCCCTCGCTGAACCGAAGCATACGCTGTGTCTGAAAACACAATGCCTTGGGCTCTTGCCCAAACCCCCCTCGATGGCCTTCGCATGCTAACCTGTGTACTATAAAACTGGGTGAATGAAGCTGCAAACCTCTCACTTAACCATTATAAAAAAAATCACTTGGATAACATTAGAGAACAGAGTGCCTTGTAACTCAATTTACAGGCCCAAGTGACATTGTCTAATAACTCTCAGCATTCTCACATGCCAACCCAATGCAATAAATATGGCTTATAGATAAGCAGATAGAACATTACTGTAAAAACAGTGTAGATAAGGGTTTTTTAATGAATTAGCTAAGCTAAAGCTAAGCTTCATACACAGGTGTGGCACATCTTAGAAAAATTATATCAATCACATTTTTCTTTTGCCACTTTTAAGAGACCTGCTGTTTCATTACCCCCAGACTTATAATGTCTTATATTGAAAAATTACAGTTTGGCTTTTGGGATTTTCTACATTATCTGAATTCTGTTTTTTTTGTTTGTTTGTTTGTTTTTTAAATTGGACTAAATAATCCTCACACATTAAATTCTCCATACGATGATATGTCTATAGTATTATACACTGCTCACAAAAATGATGGCTTATTTTATGAATAGTTTCATGTATTCCTGTGTATTTTCTTTTATTTATAATTAGGTATTTTACTTTAATTTACATATGAAACCTAGACTTCCCAAGAACGTTGCCTCCTTTTTTGAGTCGTGGTCCCTTTCTTGGCACATTTTATCCCTTGCCTTGGACACCCTACGCTGACAGAATGCTATATAAATAAATTTGACTTTGCTTTTGAGGCCACACCAGCGCAGATAGGTAAAGTAAAGTACACGGCACGGCTTTAACACTTTCTTCTGACCTGACTGAGAGGCCTAAATGTTTCTTGCTTGCTTTCTTGGACTTGCGTAGGGTTCTAACCTAAAAGTACGCTGAACCCCTGCGTGCCCGGCTGAGCTTCTTGCACCCTGTTGTTTTTTCTTTCTTACAAGAAACACGTCAACTCTCCCTTCGAACCCTGTGATCCTCCAACTCTATACTTAAAGTGGAGGCAATGGCGTACGCAGGGATGTGATGGACACTTCTCCATATCTTTCTAATGGGCTGCCTTTGTGGTTAGAGATCGGTCAGACTTGTTTCTGAAGCACGGCGCTACTCGGGCCAATTTTAAATTGAGGATCTCTGCATTTCCTTTTCATGGACGGAAAGATAGGCAGAGCAAATCAAACCATGGTATTTGATTTATTCAGTAAGCCGAATAATCAAAACACAACAGTTAATGCTGCTGAGGGCTTATGGGACGTGCCAGTCATTGTTGTACTAATGGCTGCATTATTTATTAAATATTTATCGGTCAGATTGTTTGTGACATTGATAAATGCGAAGCATTACATTTGCAAATGCCGTTTTGTGTAAATGTGTGTGTCGTTTTTTAGCCAAATGCCTCTGTGTTGGGTGTGTTGTTGCACACTGGAGGACGGTCTGAGCGGGGCTTAAATGCTTCTTTAAAAGCAGATCAGGGCTTATTTGAAAGAGCAGGTTTGTCTCCGGCTGAGAATCAGGCACTACAAGAGGCGTTTGGGTTGGATGTGTGTGTGTGTGTGTGTGTGTGTGTGTTTGTGTGTAAAATCACACACAAACTGGCTGGAGTAAAAAGCTGTTATGTTTAATCACCATCTATTTCCCGACCAATTTGCTGGCATTGAGCATCATAAGCTTGCCCTCTAAGGCCGATGATCTTAACAAACCATGGACAACAAATTATTTTATGCAGATTTTTGACTGTGAATTCGACATCGAGTAGGAAATCGAGTTTAGAGCTGAGCATTGTGCTATGATTTTCTATTATTTCTTTTTGTATTTTTGAAGTGAGCGCATTCCAGTTAGTTTGATACTTCTTGTAGCGATAAGGCCAGACGTTTTTCATTACTTGTTTCGCGGATCCGCCGACGATCATATTTGAAGAATACAACATTTTATTTAAATTTATTTTATTTTATTTTATTATTTTTTTTGGTATTTCTCGAATCTGCCGCAGTACCAATGGTTGAGATAAAAAAAAAAATCTTTTGGGCCATTCTCTCAAACGGTTTTCTTCTTTTCATTACATTTTTTTCCAGATTCACTTTAATTTAATTGTAGGTTAAATAAATGTTATTTTAAAATAATAAAAAAAAAATGTGTTCCTTGTATTGATTCCACTTAGTCCTCGAGAAATTGAAAAGTGCTGAAAAATAAAGATTTATTTGTATTTTTTCCCCTCCCTCCTCAGTAGATTCTTAAGGAGTGACATCCGAGGAACAAGCAATTAAAAAAAGTCTGGCCTAACCAAAATTTGACAACTAAAAGCGACTTTGCATTTTGTTGCAAAAGGGGAGGGAACAAACAAATCTAAGGAGGAAAGGCTTGAACTCTGATTGTAAAGTGTGTGTGTATGGTGGTTTGTTTATTTTTAATGCAGGATGTGAGCACATGCGGATGCTTGGGCGCGTGATACCACTCACCATCTTAAGCTTATTTTAGACTTTGATTATTGAGATTGCTAAATGCCGTAAATGTATGAAAACTGATTAGAACAGCGGATTACGTTCCGTTAACGTTCTGTTTTGTACCAGACGCCCTTATCCAGAGCGACTTCCAACTGATACAGTCTTCCAATCCAAGCAATTGTGGGTTAAGGACCTTGCTCAAGGGCCCAGCTGTGGCAGCTTGGCAGAGGTGGGATCTGATCCCTGGACTTTCTGTTCCAGAGGCATGTGCCTTAACTGCTAGGCTACCACAAGCTACCCACCCTGTTTTATTTACATCAAAATAATGTACAGAGTCTGAGTTTATCTGTTAATAATGATGACCTAAACAGACATGAAGATGACATGACGGGGCTCGGTGTGAGCTACCCAGGACATTGCGTGGTGCTAATGAAAAGGGAAGGACATGCAGATGTTTGATCTAATGAAGAGAATCCCTGCTGAGATCCATTGATGTAACAAGGGTTGTACCATCGGAGCCGGTTGGGGTCTAAATGTCTGGCTCAGAGCTAAAAGGCAATGCACAGCGGGATCTAACTAGCTGACCTTCTCACTGAGCCACCTGCAGCTCTGAACTCGACACTTACTTCAGTTCAGACCGGTGTAGGTCAAGTCGTAAATTATTTTTAACCGTTCAAATGCTCGTAATTTCGAAGCGATGTGTACCGAGATTCTAGTGTAAAGCTTTTCCCGCTTTCCTGTTTTCTTTTAAGCGATTGCGAAACAATGTCACGTCAAGTCTGAGATCTTCCAGCGTAAATGATTTGTTTAGCAAAATCTTCTACAATACCGAGGCATAACCCTCGACACACAGGAAATGACCCTGCACAGTTCGAGGTGGGGTGAAGGGTGCGAGGTGATGCAATACCCTACACGCTGACTCTTGCGCTGCATAATGAGAGAGTTTAAAGAGCGCATGCTGTTTCCATAGTCGTGTTTGGTTTGTGTCTATATTATAGTAATTTCCTAGTTCTGGGACATGAAGGAACCATAAAGCGTAAGTGATAATTAGAGCAGAACAATGTAGAGTTGTTTGCTTGTCTCCACTAATTGACGTTTTCTGTTGGGTCGGAGTTGTTGGTGTGCTTTTATACAATTCGGCAATTAAGGCTTCCATAGTAGTTACGTTCCAGGAAACCGTAATGATCCGTGTAGCTCCCAGTGAGAAAGTAGAAATCATAAATGATTTACAGGGTTGCACAAATCATTGATGTGAAACTGCACCAATACTTTCGATACGCAGCCATTCCAGGCTTGTATTTACTAACAGACAGCAGGAACTATGACTCAACTCTTGAATTTAAATGATGAATAAATCATTAACAAAGTAGTACAGGTTCGGATCCTGGAAACGAAAATCATATTTTGGTATTTTTTTTGCGATTCTGATGATATTGAAGTGGAGATGCACCGATCGATTGGCCAGTGACTGGAACCAGTGATCGGCTTTGACCGGTGATCAGCCGATCAGTTTCCTCGCAGTCTCGTTCTGTGTTGCTCTCATTTAGCCTACACTAGTGCACTTGTGATGCTGACAGCACTAGTTCACACAGTTCACGTGTGTGTTAAATTGCATTTAAAACCGGCTCTGGTCCATTTTAACCCATGGCACGATGGTCTGTTTAGTTTTGGGTTCTAGTGCGCCTGTGATCTGTTTTATGCATTTGTGTTTCTTTTTATTAATTAATACAACCTCATAGTGTGTATTTAAATGTTTTGTACCATTTAAGTCAGACTTTTTTTATTGCTTGTTTCGCAGATCCGCCGACAATCGTATTTGAAGAATACAAACATTAAAAAAAATAAAAATAATTGGGGGTGTTTCGCAGATTCGCCGCAGTCCTTTTTTTAAATTTATTTATTTATTTATTTATTTTTTTTTATTTTTTTTTAGCCTTTTCTGCCCTCCGGTGGAGAGCCAACAGTATTGTTCTGTACATTAAATTTTTTTTTTCCAGATTCACTTTAATTTAATTCTAGATTAAATACATTTTATTTGTAAGTAAAAAAAATATTTTTATTTCTTTCTCCTTCCTTGTTTTGATTCCACATAATCCTCGAGAAATTGTGAGAAATTGAAAAGTGCTGAAAAATAAAGATTTATTTATATTTTTTTCCTTCCTCTTCAGTAGATTCTTAAGTAGGGACATCCGATTAAAAAGCAATTAAAAAAAGTCTGGCCGTAAGTCCATAAAAGTGTGTGTTTAGAGCATTCAGGGACATGGTGATCTAAGGCTACGTTTACATTACCCGGCAGAAGTGACTCAATTCCGACTCAGATCTGATTTTTTTCCATGACTGTGTGGACATGTCAGATCCAGTCTTTTCAAATCAGCTTCGAGTCACTTTCATATGTGGTCCTAGGTCCGATACGTCAGATATCTGTCTTTTGAGCAGCATCTTTTCTTTTCAAAGCCAAACCATTTCCAACAAGGTGGGCTGTGAGGCTGGTGGTGTCTGGATTTTGTCTCATGGTACAGTTTGTTCACTTACACTGCTCACAAAAATTTATTTTTCATTAGTTGATATTTCTCTTAAGGCACGCTTTCGACTATTTTTTGCAAACCCACTGCCAAACTCCATATCAGCTCGTGAATTATTAGAACAACAATAAAAATATTATTGTAGTCGATACATAAAGCACAAAGACAGAGGTCAAATACTGTAGCTAACTTTATGCTGCAGAATACACGCTTATAGATTGTCATCTGGAAGTTTCAGTTCCTTTTAGTGACGTTATAGCCTTTGAATAGCCTTACAGAACCCACTGAGGTCGAGTTCTGAGGTTCCACTGTATTATGAAACTCTTATAATTTATCAAATAAAGACATGAGTGAGATGCAGGCAGAAGCGAGCAAGGGAGAATGCACGTACGTAAAGCACATACGTGACACTGGTCACCAAACAGATATGCTGTCACTCCCTGCTCTGTTCCTTGCTTGCATATCCCTTTTTGTTCACACTTTTTAATGGAGGTGCTGGTTAATGGTATATACACCGTTTAAAAGCCCGAATTATTTGTCAGAATAGCTGGACTGAAGGCCTCTTTTGTTTGTTTGTTTATTTGGTTTCTCCTCAGTGGCCATTTCAGGGACACCCACATACAAATTTATATCAGAACTAGTTTTATTTAGATATATATATAATATAATATAGCGGTGGGTAGCACCGCTTGCCTCACAAAAAGAAGGTCCCGGGTTCAATCCGTCTGGGCGTCTTGGGTCCTTTCTGTGTGGAGTCTGCATGTCCTCCCCGTGTCTGCGTGGGTTTACTCCGGGTACTCCGGTTTCCTC
>JAVSBV010000097.1:10560597-10571722 GCA_033117975.1 Parotocinclus spilosoma
TTCACTCATCACCCCACACACACACACACACACACACACACACACAGACACTAGATTAGATGCCATTAGATGTTTTCACAAGAGTACAGTGAACTTATACACTCCACAATATTCTTTTCCACTGATCTTTGCGAGCTTCATCATGTCTTTTCATCCTGTTCCCTTAAGAAAAAATTCTTTCCTGACTACTGTCGTTCCCAAAAAAAAATAAAAAATCTCGATCAAGCTTCTTCTTATAGAATATTTTAAATTCTTCAACCAAGCAGGCATTTGTTTTTCAGATGTTATGTCACAGAGTAGCATGCTGATTGCTCTTTTTATCCCTGCTAAATATAATACTATTGGGGATAGTAATGGCTCCTAAATTACCAGCCTGCACACAGAACACAAATGTTGCCTACAGAAGGTTTCTTTTATTTGCTGTACTCTTGAGCACTTGTTGGCCGATGACTGTAATGTTTGCAGTGAGTCCTAGTATTTCTGTTGGGTTTTTTTTCTCCCTTTTTTTTGTTCCTTTGTTTAACACATAATCTCTCATCTAAATCGAAACCCTGATTTCTGGCCCAGTTTTGACTCACTAATTCTGTTAGATCTTTTTTAAGCAGCAATTAATTTTGCCCTGAAAGTAAAAGAGCGCTGCCTCAAAGTCTGGAAGCAGAGACAATTTGACAGAGATAACGTTACAGAAAAGACTGACTGGCTTCATGGCTGTTAATTAAAAGGTATTCTCTTTTGTTTGTCAAATTGATTACTCACTAGCCTCATTTATGTTATTCTCCATTAATTTACTGGTAATTTTAACTTTCTTGTGAATGACTATTCATATTTTGTGGCATTAGCAAATGTTGGATAGTGTGATTTTCTTCTGTTTTTTGTATTATGGTTTGGTCATTAGTCACATATAAATCAGTTAAAGTAGTAGAAATAATTTGGGCTTTAAATGTATAGGTTTGGAGCTATAAAACAACCATCAGTAACTGAAAACGGAGTGATGAAGCTCTATTACATTGAGTCATGTGCTAAACAGTTTGGGAGGAATTCATTTGAAAAATGTTTTGCTATGATTTGTGTCTTGTTCATCCAGTGCAGGAAGGGAGGTGTGAAGCATGTGAAGAAGTTTTTTTAAGATACAGGAAAAATAGAATAACTGGTGGTGCAATAATCTATAAATCAGCCAGCTTTTTTCCTCCCATCTGCTGTGAGGAGAGTGTGTGTGTGTGGGGTGGGGGGGGATGGTTATCACTGCCGTTCCCTTTCGACTAGATGAGAGAGAAACCGAGATCCTGGACCTATACATGTTCCAGGCCTCCTGTGTCTGTTGGACACATCTTCATCTCTGACGTTTGATTAGATCACACTTACCAAGGAGTTGCATCTGAGAACCAAAAAACATTTTCAGAATCGAGTAAAGTCTTTTTTAAATTAATGTATAGGGGTGTAAAGATGGTAAAAGCGTAACGCGTAGGGTAACACGATGCTTCCAACTCTGTAGCAAATGTTTGGGCAAGACTGTTTAGCTGTTCCTGTGCATAGTTCTAAGTCCATAATGACCCGTTTTCAGAGGTTTTGTCTGCAGTGACCCATACAGAGCCCTGACATAGCTACTTTAATGCCTCTCAGATGCACTGGAAAGTCAAATGTCTCGTTAACTTTTGGTGAAATGGGTACAGACGTGCTGCAACAACTTCCTTGAAGATTGGAAGCTCCACAAAAAGGGACCAAGACAATATTAATGCCCATGGTTTTGTAATGGGATGTCCAACAAGCATATTTATGATCTCACAATGCTTTGGCCAAAAAGGACAACTAATGTGTTAAATATGCTAAATGCATATTGTGCATCACTGTGGCCAGTGAATATTTCTTTATAAAGACCTTTGTTCAGGGAGTGTAGTTGTGATCTAAATTATTTTATTTTAAATATTGTGGATGCCCATTATTTCTTGTCCAATACTTCTGCTCAGGCTTTTGGAAAGAGGGGCGGCATGATGGGGAAATGTCTGTAGTGAATTACCATGGCATATCCTGTAGTTCTGCACAGTGGTCCAAGGTAAATTGACTTTTTACCACTATGATCTTAGTGGAGTACAGCAACATTTTACTGGGGCATGTGCCCCTGCAAAGTGGATATGATGAGCGAGTAGATTCTCCCAACATCCACACAAGATCAATTACACAGGGATATATATATATAATTATCCTGTAGATTCTTTATTAGATTACACCAATATTAATATATATTTAAAAAAAATGAAAACAAAAAATAGAAAAAACTGCTTCTATAAGCTACAGTGGCAAGTATTTAGTGTGACCTCCCCATACACTTGAGCAATGGCAACATTCTCTCAGAGCTGATGTTCTGGTGCTGGTTCTGGCACCACCCGCTTGGATGTTCTTCCGGCTTGGCGTCGCTCTGATTGTCTTTAACAGCGGAGGCAGGTCCCACCAGAGTGCAGGAACTCCATCGGTTGGACATTCGGAGACGATGTGCCTCCAATGACTCATTTTATAATCTATTTTGTTTTATAATTTAGTTTATTTTCAAATTTTTTATTACTAATTTACATTTTATCATTAATTTGTTATTTTTTATTAACCTAATTTTGTTATAATTAAATATATTTTTAGTATTTATTTAGTTAACATCTAGGCCACTCATGGAGGATGGGTCCCTATGGAGGATGGGTTTCTTCCTACAATTGTAGGGAGTTTTTCCTTGCCACTGTCACCCTAGGCTTGCTCAACAGGGATTGGCCTATTAAGACAGTGCAATATTGTGAAGCTGCTTTGAGGCAATGCTACATTGTAAAAAGCGCTATATAAATACAATTGAAATATGGATTAATTATGGATCAGAATGCCACGTTGACCCTTCTACAGTCTAAAGCATGATTAAGAATAGTCTTTTTGGAAGGTGGCAGCCAAGAAACCAGTGTTATATATTTTTAAAAGTTATGCATGAACCTTAAACCATTGCTAAAACAACAAATCTAATGGTGGCCTAAGACTTTTGCACAGTACTGCATATGGGCTAATGGTAGGAGAAAAAAGAGCATTAACCTGACCAACAGTGACATCTATTTAGTTAATGGACCCTCGGTGCCTATGTGCACTTTGCCCAGTGGCCATGCCAGTGATCACCAATTATTCCACAGAAACCTGAAAACTTATGGTGCTCCCTTCTGCCACCCACCGCACGGAGATGATACTTGACAGATCCAGATGGCTCGCGCCGTAGCTGTTGCTGTGCAACACACTCCTCTATTTCCCCTAAACAGATGCTGCACTTAAAACGGCACTGGCGTTAAAAGCAGTTAGTGCTCTCCTAAGAGGTCTTTCTCTTGCAGCTGTTACATGGCCCGTTTTCTATTTAATTGAAATTCAGGAGATCATGGACTACATTACTGATGCTGCAGACAATGGCATGTTTCGCAGACAGACGCCCATAAGTTAACACTCCAGTTTAACACTGTGCTCGCTAGTGGCTTGCATTGCACATTAATTCAGGAATTTTGTACCCGTGGTTGGCATGCTTCAGCCGTAATCAGGGTGGCATCAGGATTTTCGTTGACCTTCTCCGTTTTTTCACTTTGCACCTTTCGTTCTGAATGAATTCTTCTACCGGATAGATTGAAACAGTAGAATGAGAGCAAAGGCCCGCTTTCCCTCGCCAATCCGTGATTTTCCTGGAGATTGCACCACTTGCTGTCTAGACTGTCTAATGGTAATCTATCCTCACAGCCTGGCCGGCAGTGACATATCATATATTTGCAGGAGACAATCCCTTTATTTATATTCAACTTAAATATGCCTCTGGGATATTGTATAGCTGAAACTGGAGATTGCATATCTCCAACCTGAATTCCTGCCAAGACTGACACGAGACTGTTACTCGATTCAAACCTGATTAGTTCCGACTAAAGAATGAATGGACCCCTCTTGATTCGGACCCACACCTATGGCAATGTTACTTCTCTAACCACTCTTTCGCTCTAACTGCTGACACTTGACTCTGCGCCGAAACTGTTAACGGAAAGGCCATGTGCATTCCTGGGTGTACATTTGTCACACAAAAAAAAAACACAGCACCGCACAGGGCTGTTTTATTCCTGCTTGTCCAAAACATTCGGCACGATATCGGATCCCGTCGTTCACGGCCAAATGATTTGGCTCGGCCCTCTTTTACACTCCTTGCTGCATCTGGGACTGCCAGACCTGTGTCCTAATCGGGGTGGGGGAACAAGGAATCAGCGGTGGGATCGGTTTCACTTAAGTGCGTCCGGGTTAATCCGAGGCAACCAATAGCCTGATTGGGTTTCCTTTCCACTGTCAGCTGCAGTCTGGATTTGCTCGAACCTTGACTCGCATTTGCAAGAGGAGGCTTTTTCCTCCAAGCAGCAGAAACATTAGGAAAAACATCAGCGGCCATTCTTGAGCCTTGCTGACTGGCTGCAACCGCAAATTTAATCGAGAGCACATTTTTATTGGCTCGGGATTACCGAAATATTATGATGAATAATCGAACCTGTGTTGGAGGTCTACTGACCACAAGACTTGCCTTCGACTCTCTAGCTCTTTCTTCTGGCCGAATTAATTATGGAGATATGAAATAAAGCATGTCTTGTCTGCCTTACTATTTTTACCCACAAGATTGCACAAGAGAATAATGCACAATAAGAGTATGTCTAGGAAGCAGACGGATCTCTGTTTTCTTGTCTCCCACCCTGATTAAGGCCAAAGCTCATTCTCTTAGTGCATCTAGTCTACAGCCTGGCCTTTCTATTAAAACCATGCAAGGACTGATTGTCAGGCGATTAGGGAGTTCGGTTACCTTTTCCAAGATCTCTTCCCCAAGCACAAATAGAGGACGCCTCTGTGTCCTCTTCATTAAATGTCTAGAACCAGTTTGATATTAAATACTAGCTTTATATCAGGAGTCAGCGCCAGAGTTTCTCACCCATGATAAGGATGAATGAATATGTAATGAAGAGTGTGCTTGTGATCAATTTGCTTAACGTTACAATTAATATAATACAACTCAAATAATTAGTGACACTGGTGACCTAGCGGTTAAGGTACTATAGACTCTGGACCAGAAGATCCAGATTTCAAATCTGTCCTCAGCCAAGCTGCCACTGTTGGGTCCTTGAGAAAGGCTCTTAACCCACAATTGCTTATATTGTAAGACCGTATCTTGTAAGACTAGTGTAAAGTGCTTTGGATAACGGTATCTGCTAAATGACATAAAAGCAAATGTAATTAATTGAAGTACAATGGATTCTCTGAATTTAGACTTAATTGGTTTCAGAAGGCTGTTCGAGCTGTCGGGGAAAAAATCTGCCCATTAGAAGTAGCATAAATATGAATCCAGTCGAGATTTCCAAATGATTGTTTTTCATGCCTGTGTGTAATTAATGATTAAAAACATGATTAAAGCATTGTAATAGAATAGTAATAATAGAATCAATAAATACCGAAACGCAGTTTCTGAGTTTGTCTCTGAAATTGCACCCTTAGCTTGATATACTGTGTTCTATATACATAATAATATAATAATATAAAATATGTATACTATTTCTATAAATCACACACTATTTCTTCATCTTCTTGTGGGTTTTATGACAATTGGCATTCCGTATTGCCACTGACTTAATTTTGTGCAGTCTTCTGGGTCCTCCCTGTGTCCATGTGGGTTTTCTCCAGGTGGTACCCTGGTTTCCTCAGACAGAACAAATACTTGCATGTTAGACCAACTGGTGTCTCTGAGTGTGTGCCCTATGATGGATTGGTGCCCTGTGTAAGGTTGTTTCTGCCAACCCCGATCATGATTAAGCAGTTCAGAAAACAAATGAGTGAACATTCATGTTCGAGAGAAGTGTTGCTAATTTATTATTGAATTAGCATTCTGTGCCGGCCATTGGGTAAGTTTTGCCAGTCCATTGATTGGTCCTTAATGGGAGATTAAATGGATGAAGCTTAGAAACCAATTAAATGGCAGAAACTCTTATTGTTTTACACTGACGTTACCACCAGTTATTACATACATAAGCTATGCTACTCTGTCCACGATGTACTCACATACATGTGTGAAATGGATCCAAAGTTGTTAGCTGTTAAAATGTGTAAACATGCACCTAGCTATTTGAAAAAGGTACGTCATTCTCCTATGGAGGCTGCTAACTTTTAAGTTTTATGGTATGGTTTTATTTTCTACAGTTTCTTTAATGTAACTATTTACAGAGAATAGTAAATGATCTATACAGAAATGATTTTGTGTTTAGTTGGAAATTCAGGTATTGGTTTTGTAATCTATTCACTGTGAACTAAATGAAAAGATCTGTTTGAGAGTTACAGTATCTGTGCAATATCCGTTCACATTAGAGCCATCAAACTCATATTTAATAACTTTTAAATGAGGTATGATTTTGGTTTGCTTTTGTTTAACCCTTAGTACTACACAGCCATGCAAACAAAATATTAGTTTAAACAGAATACATTCATTACTATTCAGTTCATAGTTTCACCATGTCGTTCCTTGTTCCCTGAATAGCAACAGTTCATTGCGACTTCTCTGACAGATGGCTGCCAAAGCATCACACAACGCAAACACATCGATTGGTAGAACAATTACTAAAAAAAAAAAAAAAAGTATAGTATACAAAGTATGTACAGTGGTATCTGGTTCTCGACCACCTTGGAAATGGTCAAATTCAGGTGTCTATGCATTTTGATCCGAAAAATGTGTTACTGTGAATACCATTTGCTCTGTACTTGGCACGTTCGATTCACAATTCAGTACACAATGAGTTGCTGATTCAGACTGACAATAACCCTATGATCAGTGAAGATGTCTGCTGTGTTTATCATGTTTGTTTTTATTTTCACATCTGCAGTACTATATTCTTAGTGCAAATAAGGTTTCCTTGGTTAGTAATGACAGCTAGGAACTGAATCCTCTTTCAGGCTGAGCAGTTAGCATTAGCAGCCAGTATTGTGCACTTTTAATCCATTACTTACTAAATGACATACATTTTTTTTAACAAAATAAGCTTTATCTTAATGATTTTGGTCAGCTGTAGATTATTGGTTGTGTCCATGTTTAATAAGCTCCACTATAAGAGTATAGACTAGATTTAACTCCTTAGTTCATGATTATTAAATTTACATGATTCCATATGGGAAAAATCTGCTTATGTACTCATTGTTTTTGGTACACGACAAGCCTTTCGGAATAAATGAAGAAGCCGAGGTACCGCTGTAAATGTTTAGGTGCTTTTATAACGATCAGCTTTGTGCCACCTGGTTTGCCATGTGTGTTTGAGTGACGGAATCTGTTGTCGCACAGTAATGAGTCAAGGGTATGAGGTAACGTCCTGTTTGTTTGCATCCTTGAACAAATTTACAAGTGCCTCACAGGGCCAGGAATTGCAAAACACAATTAACGGTGAATAAAAAAACGAAAGTTCTTACTTTTTGCCCGCCTTTGCTTGGTCTAAGTGCAGTGAACTTGCAGTATTCAGTTGAGATGGCCTTAAGTGGCCTTGCAACTTTTTAAACTATCAGCGCTTCATAAATGATGAAAATGTTAAGAGCATTGGTGGTTACCAGTGGCTCATCTGTAATTAGAAACCTCCATTATTGATCACATAGTAGGGCTCCTTTGAAGTTATAGCTAAATCCCGATAGTGTCACATTTTTTAGTGTGCTGAGGTAGAAATATAAAACTAAATCTAGCATTTGATGCCAAATCCCTGATTCACTTTAGTGTGCAGCCATTATGTATTCTCTTACCATTGGTTTTTATTTATTATAAGTTCTTATTTTTCAGTCATGTGCAAGTATGCACCTTTTAACCTCCGATCGACTCGTTCAATTTAACCAGTGAGGTCTTAAAAATAATATTAGGATATAACCTTATATAATAGGTAAACAGCTAGTCAGCTCTACAGCCAATCACTACTGTCAATCATGTTTGTGTGTGTAACAACCTTACTGGTCATATTCTCGCTTGCTCCCTTGATCACGTTTGGACTAGAGACTCGGTTGATGTTACTGAAGTAATGAAGTTACTCAGTTGTGTATAACTTTCTGCTACTTATTTCTACCAAGCTGTAAGTGGAATTATTAAGTGTTTGTGCCTGTCCTATTGTAAGTAGTACTCATTTGTTTGTATTCTCATTATCTGCACATTCTCTCTCACCTATAATGATGTCAGCTAATCAACCTAAACTTAGTAAGTAATGTAAGTAATGCCTGTAAATCATTAGATCACTGCTGTGCACTGAACTTTGCAGTTAAGATCAGAGATGCACCGATTGCACTAAAAACCCCAAACCTTTTTTAAACTCATCCTCATAAACCAACATGAGAATGGCCTAAGATGTGTTTAAAGGGCCGTTACTGATTTCTAAAGCGAGACGCGTTTGTACCTCTCTTGCTTTACAGGTAAATGTGACCAGCACAGAATCGATTATAGAAGACTGATTGGCTGATGACTGATTACTTTCAGTTTCACAGAAAGTAATACTGTCGATAAATTGCACATGCCTGCATGTGCAAAAGGTGTTAAAAGCACCTTTAAAATAAAAAAGGATTTGCACTTTCTGATTGTATCAGACACCAAAGGCCATGCAGTGCATTTGAAGCATTTGAGCACTATGGTTAAAAATGTGGGTGGCATGGGAGGCTTGTGCCCATCGTGGTTTCACGAAGGCACTCCTGTCTGAACGAACAGAGGAAGCTGTTTATTACGATTTGATCCAACTCGAGCCAGTTTCGCTCAGCTGCGAGCAAAGCATTCAAAGTAGCATTGATTGAATGAAGTGTGGAGCAGATGGTGACTTTCCATGGTGGTTCTGTATTGGCTCTGAGGACGAGAGTGAGGGAGGAAAAAACCATGACACGCGCCAGATGCAAGTTAACATGGTTTGGTCTACCTGTGTTCACTTCCCACTCCACTCTCTCTGCTCGTCCATCTTGTGAGCTCTAACTGAATTGACTTTTAATCACAACCGCGTTTAGCCCATCTGTTCCTCTGCATGGCTGCTGTAATTTGCCTTCGTTTCTGACCCAATGATGCAATGTTGTCTCCAATGGTTAAGTTTAGGGGCTGGGACTAGCTACAGACGTAGATGCAAGGTCATACCGACAATCAAATAGCAGGTGTCCTGTCACATGTCTTAAAATGAAAAGTGATTCACCTTTATAGAAATCAAATCATTTATTACATAAACGTGTGTGTTAGAGATTGCGATCCCGATTTCTGACTTTTTTATTATATGACTGACTGATTTGGATTTTCCTTGTAAGAATTATAATTGACAGCAAACAGAAACAATTGCTCTATTCTCTCACTAGCTTAAGCTTTGAGATTGGCTACACAAATATCAAACACAGCAAACTTGTTCAAAAAGTACTTTATCCATTCATACTTTTTTCCAATGAGTGGGTGAAAGGGTGCAAGCACAAGCAAAGGTGCTGAATTCGCTGAACTCACCCGACTCAGGTCGCAGTTTTACACAGACACCAAGAAGTCATATGGCACTCCTGTTATTAACCTGCTTTTAAATTGTTTTATGGATTTCTAAATACAGATCAACAGTCAATGAAATGTAACTACAAATTACAAAAGTTATTTTCCAATTTTAGCCTTATTTTTGGAGTGAAATAATCCACGAATCCTACAAATACAACCGTTCAGCAAAGTTCTAATCACTTATTTCTCATATAAACAGTATGCCAGGGCAACCAAAACATCAAACTCCCCAGTCCATTAGGCTTTGCCAGAAAGTGGTTGTTCCTTTGTTGGCTGACATTGCTGAATTATTTTTCTCACAGGTTGCCAATTGGCGTTATCTAATCCAAATTAGCATTCATGTAGACAGTGATGTTTATTTAGGAATCAAGATGGCTAGAAGGATCCAGATTGCTATAATAGTCATAATTCTGATCGGTCCGTTTGTTAATAGACACATTTAATAACCGAAAATAAAATATTATTGAGAAGGGTCAAACCGATATAAAGACAGAAGCCATTCTAACGAACAGTTTCGATTTTTTAGGAAAACTCTGTCATGCATCTTCTAGCAAACAAGAAAACACAGAATAACATTTTTCATATTTATATAATATTCTTCTTACGCCTGTTTTTAACCCCCCCTTAGAAGGGTTAGAAGACCCTGACTGCGCACCACTGCTAAAAAAACCCACTTGTACGCTAAATCTTTGGCATGAATGGTCAAATTATAATATGTACTATGATTTTTAATACTTTTAATTTATGGTTTTTAAACATGCAGCAGTCCCAAAATCCAGATGGTCTGAAAGGAAACACGTTCAGGATATCTGGCTTGGTAGGTTAATGAATTGTGGGTGTAGAAAGTAATCAGAATAACATTTACCCTCCGTTTTTAAAGTATTGCTTATAAAAATAAACAGAAAATCAAGCCGTGTGTTAAACACTGTACTTGAGGCCCTGGACACACGTGTACTAAATTCTGAATTAACATTAGTCAAAGCACTATTCATGTCTGGCTGCATTTGTGCTGTGGTCGGCGTCACAAGTGCAAAACTGTAGGCTAAATGTGACAGGGACAAAATCAGTTATATAAGACTGATCAGGTGATCACCTGATTCAACAGCTATTCAAGCTGAAACCCAGTGTTTTTTTTTTTTTATTAGTTCCACCTTTAGATGATGTTTTCAGTGTTTAGATGTCTCCCACTGACACGGGAGCGGAACGTTGTTAAGTGAAGTGCAAAGATAGGTGTGTATGAGATTGCTGTGACATTTAGTGCGTCTAATTGGTGGAGGCTCCAGATGGTCGGAAGGAAAACGCGTTCAGGATATGTGGCTTGGTAGGTTAATGAATTCTGGTTGTAGAGAGTCATCAGATTAACATTTTACCCTATTTTTCAAAGTATGGATTATAGGACACCAGCTTTCCCTTACGAGTTAAGGCTTGTAAGCTCTTAAGAACTGTAGAGAGCCAATAATATTTGGTTATACACTTAGATATACTCTCAGATTTAGATAAACCTCATTTTAGAAGTGCATTGTAGCCCATGTGATTCTCTACATACTTTGTCAGTCCCCTTGACTCGCCACCCCCCCCCCCCCCCCCCCC
>JAVSBV010000097.1:10573827-10594488 GCA_033117975.1 Parotocinclus spilosoma
AGGGAGAGAGGGAGAGAGAGAGAGAGAAAGAGAGAGAGGGGGGGGGGGAGAGGCAGCTGTGTATGAGATGAGAGCTTTGTTCTGGTTCTCTGGTTTGTCCTGTTTGCTGCTATGTGCTACATGGAGAGAAATCCTCTCCAGAGGGTACCCACAACAGGAAAATACAAAAGGAAGTTATCACAAGTCACCGTGTCTGCACCACACACCACCACATGTATATTAAATAGGTTGAAAATAAAAATTATACCCTCCGTGTTGCCGTTCTTTTCATTTTCTAAGTGTCAGGAAGGGCTCGAACTCCATATATGCCATTTTTGATAGCAAAAAAAAATCTAATTTCTGTCAGGACTTGGTTCAGTTTAACACTAAGCTTTGCAGCCATGTGTCTGATATTTTAGCTTTTAGTGAGCAAAAGCGTACAGAGTATAATGTTACCTAAAGATACAGGCAACAGTCGTCATTGATCGCTGGATCTTGCTGAGATGCCGTATTAAGCCGTGAAGTCGGCGTGGACTATGTTTGTGTGTAGCGCCTGTGTGCGCTTGTGAGGTTAGAGAATAATTCCATGGCCACTTCACTGGGCTTTTGCTAAATTCAAGCTAATCACGACATGCAGCACTGCTGTGGACTAAAGTGCCTAATGATCATGAAATGCTCTGGCTTTATCCACCACAGCTCTTGTTTGAGTGGAATGAACTGATGTCACTTGAAATCCCTGGCATTACCCATAGTTGTCCTTTCTCAAGACTGTTTTGATCTGGGGTTTTTTTTGACACAGCCAGCCACTGAATTATTGACAAGCTTGGTAAAGATCTTGGTAAAGATCGACGCCTTGAGAGGCACTTAGATTAATTACACACTGAAAGTATGAGAGAAATGTATTTACTTTGATAAAAAGATTGGAAAACACAGAGAAAGAATGAGAGACATTCCTCAGTACAGAATCCTTTCCGGTCCTCTAGGATACTATGTCCTTGTTTACGTCCCTCTGTAACTCACTTTTTAGATAATGTAATATTGTAAAGCTGCTTTGAGGCAATGCACCAAAGCGCTATATAAATAAATAGAATTGAATTGAACTCCACGAGTATTTAATTGGATTGAATCAAGGTGCTGGTGTGGTGTTAAAAGCTTCATTCTGTGATTATTCAAGCTTTTTTGTATCCCTGTGGACGGACCCTCACAAACCACTTTGTTAGGTGAACCTTTGGTAAGGTTTGGACCCCCTATTGGCATCAGAACGGCCTTAATTCTTTGTGTTATAGAGTCAACAAGGTGCTGTAAACATTCCTCAGATGTTTCCACAAGACACAATAGATTGAATACTGATGCACAAATCAAGACTGATCAGACCAGGCAACAGTTTTCACTCTTCCATTGTCCAGTTTTGGTGAGCCTGTGCAAACTCAGTTTCCTGTTCTTAAATGACAGGAGTGGCACCTGGTGTGGTCTCCTACTGTAGCCCATCGGCGTCAAAGTTCAATGTGTTGTACATTCAGAGATGATCTTCTGCACACCTCGGCTGTAAGGAGCGGTTATTAGAGTTACTTTTGTATTTCTGTTAGCTTGACCCAGTCTGGCCATTTTCCTCTGACCTCTTGGATCAACAAGGCATTTTTACCCATAGAACTGCATATTTAGAATCCTTAAAGATGGCTATGTGAAAATCCCAGAAGATCATCGGGATCTGAAATACTCACACCAGTCCATCTAGTAACAACCACCGTGCCACGTTCAAAGTCACTTGACTCGCCTGTCTTCCCCATTCTGATGATTAGTCTGATTAGATGTTTGCGTTAACCAGCGGTTGAACAGATGTACCTAATAAAACAGCCATTATCTTCTGCTTAATCCACACGGGGTTGCAGGCCAGCCGGTACCCACCCAGCAACTCCGGCCGCAAGGGCAGGAACATCTTTAGACGGGGAGCCAATCCATCATAGAGCACAGTTACACACTAAGGGCCACTTTAGAGGCACCAGTTAACAAAACACACATGTATTTGAACTGTAGGAGGAAACTGGAGTACCCAGGGTAAACCTACCAGACATGTGGAGGACCCAGGCCGCTTCACCCTGGGATTTAACCTGGGACCTTCTTGGTGTGAGGCAGCAGTGCTACCCACCGAACCACCATGCTGCCCCATAAAGCATCCAGAGTCTGTAAATCACATCATTGTCCTACTAGAAGCTACAGACATAAAGTTTCTTGTGAAATGTGAACTTTTTGAGTGAGTTTTTCACATAGCCTGTCAAGTTTCCACAGTGCAACTTCAATTGAAAAACCTTCACCCATATTACAAGTTTCATACTACAAGCAGAATCGAGTTCTTCTCCATCTAGGCATATTTTCTGCACCATCATGTTTTTGTGCCAAACACAACCAAACAGCTCCTCTTTGTCTTATGTGACCATAGAACTCATTTCCAGTCAGAATCCAGTGAACTCCAGGTAGTCACATTTGTGGCTAGATGAAAGAAAGTTTTCTGGTGTGCCTTCTGAATACTTTGTTTGCTTGGTGGTGGTATCCAATTGAAGATTTGGAAAATTCCGTCATCTTCTGTAAATATCCAGCCGTGATCCGTGTAGAAATGTTTGCCTCTCTAACCATCTTTTTAACTGTGCGTAGGGGGGCAAATTTCCTTTCCCAGTAGGATTGCATGGAGCTTAATTAATGCCCTGTCCACGTAGCTCTTTTTATAGCATTTTTTTCTTTTTAATAACATATTTTTTTTACCACATTTCACTTCGTGTCATTTCAGATATTCTCCATACTGATGAATAAGTAAGAACGTTCAATCTCTGTGACCTCATAGTTATCACCCAGGAAACAAAAAGTTATTGTGATGTGTTATTAATATAGACTACTCACAAAAGTAGGGGATAATTCAAAATGAAATATCCCATACGGAAATATCCCCTAATTTTTTGTGCGCAGTAGTGTAGTGACCATATATTACATATTGTTGATGATTGGACCAGTTTCAAATTTTGTCACTCCATAATACTTTTTGAAACTGATCTTCATTACAGTGTTTGTGATATTTGGTATATCTTATCCTGTCCCTCTTGGGGAAATGTTGTTTCTTGGGCGCTACACTTTTATGAAGACCATATCTGATCAAGATCTTTTGGACTGTAAAATGCTGAACCCGGTCAAGCTGCCTAATGCTGCTATTGGTCAATTCCTTAATACTGCATATAAATGTCCTCTATTTTGAAGCATTCTAATAAAGATACTGATAAATATTTATATATAATCATTATACTAAAAACAAATCAGAAAAAAACTGCTTCTGTAGGCTGAAGTGTCAATTTAGTGTGACCCTCCCCCTTACACTTGTTCAATAGCAGTATCTGTCAGGCTGCAGAATCTTGATTTTGCATGGAGTTTTTGAAAGGGTAGCAGCCTAGGAACCAATTTTTCAATATGAACATCAGGATGAATAGGCTAGGAACTAATAAAGATTACAAAGATTGGAATGAAGTTCAGTCAAAAAAAGAGTATTATGGAGTGACAAATCCATGGTTGAAATTTGAGTCCAGTCACTGAGGACATATAATGTCATTATAGCATTGTTAAAACAACAAGTTAATGGTGGCCTAAGACTTTTGCACAGTACAGTAAATTAAGTAAATAAATTTGACTTCACATAAATGACAACATACAGATATTTGAGGATAGCAAACAGAGCAGGGGGACCATTTAAAAAGTCAATAAACTAGAAGTTCTCTCATAATAAATAATGAAACTAGTGCTCCCGCTATCTGCATAGTCACTCTCCATTTTTTTTTCCTCCAAATTAACTGTATCGGTGGTGCATTAATATACTGAATCAAAAGCTTTTATTGTGCACATCATAATAGTAGAAGGCAAAGAGAAATTGGGTGTAAATACACTGCTCACAAAAATACAGTATTTGTTAAGGAAATGGTTTTTTAATAGATGTACGAGGCACTCTGCCAAACTGTTCAAATACCACTGGTTCCCACAGCCTTGCTGTCAGTTATTACTGTAATTCTATATGGAAATTACATTTTCTTTTCATATCAGAGGTGTAACACAGATGACCAAAGTATTAATGGTTATAGTTAGGCGATGACTAAGCATGTCATTAAATTACTACATGCCTATTTACTACAATTACTAAGATGCCACTGAATACACTCTTCCTTTGCCATTAGTATAATAACGTAATAACCTGATAGTTTGCTGCCGTTCTTAATGCAGAAGACTGACAATATAGAGATGATCAGTCAATGTAAGGAAAGAGTAGAAGTTAAAAGAAGATGTATGTGCCACTGGTGTAGGTATTGAATCCCCTCTGGCAGTGCCCTGATAGTGAGGAAAGTGGGTGACGACTCAATGACATGATCGAATCTCCAAAGCTAGCGCTAAGGCTTATCCATAGAAGTCTCACACCTATCCTGGTCATTTGGCAAACAGGTGTACTCTAATCCATGAGACACTGACTGGACAGCTTACTAAACTCTGTTGTACGAGATTCTATCTTACAAAACTTACTAAGTTAGTTTCTCATTAGAGACTGGAGTGTCTGTAATTGGTTGTATCCTAAGAGCCAGGGCATCAGAATAGTGTTGATTACTCATGGTCCCATCACTAGCTCATTTGGACTCTGTCTTGTCTCAGAATTGGACTCAGAAATTTCTGTCAATGTTGTTTTTTTTTTCTGTCGTTATTGAATATGCCCAGTCCATTTAAACAGAATGAATGCGTTTTCCCTTTACATGCCTGTAATAAAATCTGCACTCAGGCTGGGAAAAACAAGTTACTGCTCTTTTTGTTCAGTATCCAATCTATGAACACGCTTTATTTTGAAAAGCCTGACATTAAGATTGAAAGTGTGCATTTTTTCGGTTCACATTTCTGAGCTGTATACATTAGGATAGATTTGGTTTGAAGCCCGATTGAAATGTTATTATTATGTTTTCACATTTAATAATAAAAATGGATGGAATAGGTGTTGTTGGCTATATTCAGCTGGCCCTATATAGTGACTTTGGATTAAATGAAGTTAAGAAGAAGGGAAACAGAATCATCACCATTATTTGCTTCTAAAACGTTATATTGCTCTTAGCTGGACTAAGACTGTAGACTATATAGTAATTTATAGTACTTTTGGGCTATATATTATATTATATATTATTTATTGTTGTATTTTACTAAATATATTATGAAATATAATATTAGTTGTTAATGGATAGTGAATGATAATGCATGTAAAGTGAATTACAAACTAATTGACGTTTTACTATTTTTTTCTTGTGTGATAAAAAATACCATAATTTGGCCCCAGTCTCGGCCAGTCTTGATCTTGAGTCTTACTTTTAGACTAGAGACTGTTCTAATTCGGTTAGTGTGTTTAGAGACTTATTCTGTGCAAGTTACTTATGTTGGTTTGTATGTATTTCTGCCTGCTACTTATTTATAACAAGCTGCAGATAGCTTTTATAATTGTATGTCCCTGTCTTATTGGAAGTAGTACTCCTTTACTTATCCCCAAACTACCTGTATATTCTCTCTAACCCATAACTACCCATAATCTCCAGTTCATCAGGCTGATCTTCAGTGTCGTTTGTAAAACTGTCTATCAAAGCATTTTTGGTTTTCATCAAACTTTGCATCATAACATCCAACTATAGCTATTGCAAATTTCCATAAATTACAAAAGGTTTAGCATGTGTATAACACAGTTTTCTTGTGAAAATACTCTTTTTATTTACATTTTATTTATTTACATTATATTTACAAGACTATGTGTTTGTGATAATGTCCTAACGCAATTCAGATATCAGATTTACAGACGTGTTTTGTTATGGAACTACAATTCATTCATATTATTTATGATTCTATACTTTATTTAAATACTATTTTATACAGTTTCCTAAAAAAAATAGTTTTCAGATTTAGGACACTCAAATGTAAAGAGGGCTAAATAATTACGAGCCTGCTTTTACCGTTTACTGTTGACAATACTGCAGAAGAAAAACGCTGTCAGTATGCAAAAGCCTTCGTAACGTTTCGACAGTCAAACAATTTCTGTTTCTTTGTGCTCCGTCTATGGTATAAAAACACTGTACTGATCTGGGTTTTGGGAAATGCTTGTGCGAGTTGAGAAATGAAATAGCATAATTGTCATTTTGATGGCAGAACAAACGAGTCAGAGCTCCTTAGTGGTGTTGGTGTGGAGGTGTGTGCATGTGCTCGGCTCTTTGATTCGACATCAGGAGCAAACAGTATTTGGAATGTGGGTATAAATCAGTTCCCGTAAGAAATGCATACGGAACAGTGGAGAACATACAAACTCCACGCACTTAGCAGCTGGGCTAGAATCTGAACTCGGACCTTTGGACCTGGACAGTGCTAATTACTGAGCCACCATCTCGTCCGCCTTGAAGATCTGGTAGCTGATGAAAGATGGCGAAGGTTCATTTGGTACTAAACCATTATCAGCATTATTTTAAATACTATATTCTGCTCGTACAATGCTAAGCATGTTTCCCTATTTAAATTGAACCCTGGCCTCTTATATCTGGGACATCCTAAGAGTCTCATTACATATTTGTATGCATGTATGTGAATGTGTTTAAAGATGCATTGAAATGTGTTCACGTCTATTTGGTAAAGAGCATTTTCCCTTGGGAAGATGTTGTGCTTCCCTGCCGGGGCTGACACATAGCTGTGGGTTGCTTTTAACTGTGGTGTGTAACGGCTGAGTTCAAAGTAGATCAGAGGAAGAGAGTGCGAGAGTGCGAGCTTTGCGCGTAAGCATAAGGGATGGTGCTGTCATTCTAGAAGCAAGTCTTACAATGTCGTCTCCCAACACAATAATAAAGTCATAAAGTCCTTTATTACACTACTGTTAGCTTTAAAGTAAGCAGGAATGTGGTGACTTGGGTTCAGAAATAAGGACCAGAAGGTTCAGGGTTCAAATCCCACTACAGCTAAACCGACACTGTTGGGTCTTTTGACTGGAATAGTATAGCTCTCATTTGTGGAAAAAGGATGCAATCTCATTGAAGCATGCTTGTACATAAAGTGTATAAACTTGGAGCAGTAGGGTTCCGTTCATATCTAACCAACCATGTTTGACATTTCTTAAAATTGCTTCGCTAGTTATGGTGCTGGGCTTGTCTTAAAATTTTCCACCACGATCTGTTTCACCAGAAAGGCAGCATCAGCCTCTGGAAGGTCATCAAGGCGCCGGGCACAAACAATGACAGGAAGCAGATCTGTCTGGTAAAGGGAAAGGTTTTCACAGAATTGATGTAGGTGCTCACTGAAGCAAGCGTGAATGACTTTCACACTTCTGTCCTTCTCACAATGACCGACTAAACTGGGAGATGTTAAAATAAGAGGTGTCATTTTGAGGTGTGGAAGGGTAACGAGTGGTTTATATACGTATTCCAGATGAAAAGTCGGAGCATTCGGTTTGTAAGTTAATCAGTCTGGAGCAGTTCCCTTACAAGAAAGGGGAATTTATTAAATGTATACTTCTTTTTAAACTAAAAATAATGCACTGCTTGATTTTTAAGTACTCCTCAGAGATACTAAGGAAATTACAGGTGCTCCTCTTTTTATGACGGGTTTACGCTTAGATTATGATTGGATTCTGCAGGAAATCTGCATGTCCTTCCTGCGTCCGCATGGGTTTTTGCTAGAATTCCTGTGTCCTCCCACATTCCAAAGACTTGCATATTGGGTTAATTGGTGCATCTAAATGTGCCCTAAGTGTGTGTGTATGCCCAACGATGGATTGGCACCCTGTCTAGAGTTGTTCCTGATTTATCCTGAGCCTCTGGCTAGGCACGGGCTTTCCTGTGACCCTAACCATGATTAAGCGGATACGATGAAAAAATGAAATAATTAAATACACACTTACTGTATGTTATAACATCAGGTCTACTTAAAGTACAGTAAATGGTATGAAGCGTTCCCTCGTTTATGGGGGGGGGTTACCTTCCAGGACCACCCACGATAAACGAAAATCTGCGAAGTAAGGAGGCTATATTTATTTAAGTATTTATACACTATTTTAGCCATAGAACTTGCAGAACATTTGGGTGGCATCGTAGGGATGAATGAATTCAGTCTATAATGAAACTTTCACAAACAGTGAGCACAAAACCGCAGATAAAAACTTTTCATGTCGGCAAGTAGCGACTCAGGCGGCCAATGCTCTAGTGTTACTTCTCGTTGTTGGTAAGTAAATACACTATTTACTATAAATCGTTATATTTTATGATTTATAGCATTCCTTTATAGTTAAAATGTATATATGTTTTATAATTTTTGTGATTTTTTTTTTTTAATGTAAAAGTCCCACGAAACAGTGAAAATCCGCGATATATTTTTTCCATTAATATTTTTTGAAAACCCGCGATGCAGAAAGGGGAACCGCGAAGTGGCGAGGGAACACTGTATATATTTGAAGTATTTACAATTACACCTAAATTTAAACGTAGTAATATAATTTAGAATTTAATAGCATGGAAACAAATGTAGAAGTAGGAAACTATAGGGATTATCAGAAGAAGTTTACTCGCATTACAAAAACTAGTAGTTTGCTAGGATGAACCTTTAATAAACTTTAAATTTATTAAGTTTACTTAATAATATGAACTTATTTTTGGAAGACTATTAAACTGTTCAGCATCTGATCGTGCCATTGCAGTCTGATCACTGGATTTAATTATAATACAGAATAAACTGAATGCACCATATTAGACATGTCATGTGACTGGGTCATTGAGAGGTGCAATTACACTCACATTAAAGCATCCACTCTGTATTTCCTTTATTTTATAGTCTCTATGGTAACAACACCAGGCCACTGTATGGACACTAATTTAACATCCTACTTAATATTCCGATGTGCGTTTAGGGATGCAGTCTGAGATAATCTCCATTCCCTCTGGCCAAGTGTAAAATTATGAAAGAGATATTTTAAGGACATACATGTGCTGTTTAACCCAATTACTCACCTAAAATCCAGCCAGTTCTGCAGACTTCTTGAAATGCAATAAAGGCATTACTCAGATTTCAGTAATCGTGGTATGTCGTTTATTTGAGCACTTAGTTAATCAGATCCTCTGAAATCTGATAAGGATCAGATCATAACTGGGCCTGTAAACACTCACTGTCACATTTGCCTTTTGTTAAAGGTTTTCTGCTTGCAGCTCCAGCTTTTTATCCAGGTTTTTATGATTGACTAAACTTCATATCCCTTCCTTCCACTCTCACCAATCTACTCTTACATGCCTGACTTTTCCTTTCTGATTCCAAGCTTTCAAGATATACCCTTCCAAAAAGACCTGACCAAGCTTCTTTGGACTGTAGAACGGACAAGTTGGCATCCTGCTGAAAATGCCAGATGTTTCCATTGCTCAAGCTTAATGGAAGGTCACACTACATACTTGCCACTGTAGCCTATAGAAGCTATATTTCTGCTTTGGTTTACATGCATGTACATTTTGGTTGCATTTTAATAAAGAGAGATAATTATATACAGTATTGTGCAAAAGTCAATGGTCATTGTTAGATGTATTTGCTTTAGCTGTGCTGTAATGACAATATATAACATAGTGTTGACAATTGGACACAAAAACGGAAAACTTGGACTTGTTACTCCATAATACACTTTTCCACATTCTATTTGTGCGAGCTTTAGCACATTTTAGCCTTTTCACCCTGCCCCCCTTCCTCAAAAAGTGGTTTCTTGACTACCCTTTCAAAAAAAGAGCACTCCTGATCAGGCATATTCAGACTTTAGAACATTCAACTTGGCAGCCCAATATGAAGCTGTAGGATGTTGCTATTGCTAAAGTATAAGAAGATTTCACCTGACACTGTAGTCTAAAGGAGTTGCTTTTCAATTATTAGCTTTATCAAAAAGTTTTTAAAATAATGCATGCAAATTTCCTACTTTTTCAGGTGGTATTCCAATAAAGAGAATAAGAAGTAATTATGTATGGGCATTAACTAATCTAATGGTGGCCTAAGACTTTTGCACAGTACTGTATGTTTATTATACCGTTGCTAAAAATAGTCTTATGTCTAATCTGATGGTCGGCAAAGATGCTTTGGGACTGTGGTGGCCTAGTGGTTAAGGTACTGGACACTGGACCAGAAGATCCAGGGTTCAAATCCCACCTCTGCCAAGATGCAAGTAGCAAGGCCCTTAAACCACAACTGCTTGAATTGTAAGACTGTATAAGTTGTAAGTCGCTCTGGATAAGGGCGTCTGCTAAATGCTGGAAATGTAAATGTAAATGTTTGCACAGTACTGTATGTAAAGGGTCGTGGAGAGCCGGGTTCTAACTGGCTAGGTTAGAAGGTAGGACCCAATCCTAGCAGCCGACATCTCTTGATTTCTGGTGTACATTACTTCATAGCCCCTTCCCTAAATTATAACTGTAAACAGGACACATGTGCATAGACATATACTACTAAACTGCTTTATAGTGTAATTGTGTTGAGGATTTCTGCATGGTTTTCGACTCTGGATGCTGTTACTCCAGCCTGTGTATTGCAGGTTTCCTGACACGCCAGTTAAAGTGTACTCTGTAGATTCCTGAACTAATTCCTGAACTGTGCGGGTTTTACTTACCTTCTCCTCTTTGACCAGCTGTTCCTCATTTGTTCTTCCTATCCCTGCTGCTAGATGTGGCAAAGGCCGCCGCATACCTCACTTGATATCAGTTGCACAGGGTTTGTTTGTTTTGTTTTAGCTCTCTGCAAAGGTTACAGATGTGTGCATAAGACGGCGGTTTTTGTTGTTGTTGTTGTTGTTTTTTCCGAAAAGTAAAATAAAGGGAAAAGATGAAAAGAGTGGCTTGGTGTGACTCATGTCACACGGGGAGAGGAATATTAAAAGAATAGGAATAAAACAGCCCATGCGAAAGATTTCTGTTCTGCCTTGCAGGCGAACACATTTACCAAAGTCCCTGCCGAGATGAGATACGCCTCTTCAGCTTTGTGAAGATGCGCGCATGCCATTAAAGAGACTGGCTTTCTCCTCTGTGTTTTGGCCTCCTGCATCTCGCAGCAGCCTTCTCAATGGTGTCAAATTGATTAGACTCTATGCCTTAGAGTCCCTGAGCAGATGAAGTGAATTTTACTGATGCAAGCTGTGCTCCACCAATTTCCCTACGTTTTCATAATGCCACTTAACTAGACAATGATCTAAACAACTTGGTGTAAATACAGTGGTGTGAGGCTCTTGGAGAATAAGTTTGTAACTCGGTAACGTAGCTCTGCTTCAACCCTTTTAATCCTGTATTTGTTTTACTCAAGCAACAATTATTTCTGTGCAATACATTCATTCGCTTCCGTTTTCAGCCATCAAAAGCATTTTGATATGACGTATTGGATGTGAAAACAAAAATATTGAAATCACGTAAATCAGGTTTTTGTGACCACAGATTTTGCAGGCTGATCCCAGACTGCATTAATGGATCTGCAAGGATTAAATGAAGAAGTGCAAACAATATTACAGCCCTGTCTTTTTTTCAGTACAAACCTAAAATTGATGCCTTTAAATCTATCTGGTATTACTCGGTTAACTTTTGCTGTGCCCCACTAAAAGCACAGTGGCGGAAGTCACTCTTCTCCTGTCCGTATCTACAGGATACACCATGCAACTTCACTTCAGGCACTAGATTCTCCACAATGCCCAGCATCTTTCCAAAAGCATAAGCAGCTATTGCTTTTAGCTGGAGCGTTTTTTCTTTTTCTTTTTTCTTTTACCGAGAGTAATGGATGTCTAAAACATAGGCGTTAAATTTCTCATCCATAGTAGAGTAGCACCTACTTAGTGTTAAATTGCTTAATCTACAGTATGTCAAAAAGTGAGTACACCATCACATTTTTGTAACTCTTTTGTTATAGATTTTCGTGGGATGATACTAACACTTTGACACAATGTAAAGTAGTCAGTCTAACAGTAAAAATTTCCTGTGCCCTCAAAATAACTCCTCACAAAGCCTTTCATGTCGAAATTGGCTGGCAATAAATGGGAGTACACCCCTAAGTGAAAATGGCCAAATTGTGCCAAATTAGTCTCTGGCCCTCCCCGGTATCATGTGACTCGTTAGTGTTATAAGGTGTATTAAATGTGATGAACTTATTTGATTCAGGTGGTGTTATTTGGCGGCAAACAGTTGAGGAGTATAAAGACAAGTGTGTCTTGCCTACAGCCAAGCAAGGTGGTGGAAATGTCATGGTTTAGGGTGACATGCGTGCTGCCGACTGTGGGGTGCTACAGTTCATTGAGGGAACCATGAATACCAACATGTACTGTGACAGACTGAAACAGAGCATGATCCCCCCTCCCGTAAGAAAGTGGCTTAATTTGATCAACTGTTTACAGCTGAAATCTGCGGAGTTAAAACTGAGATTTTTATTTCCTATTATGATTTATTATGTATATTTGTATATGCCTTTGGTTGTTTAAAAGAGCACAGACATTGATAAGATGGTGGTTAAACAGCCTTTAGTTAAATGAAACCTGCAGACTGCTCATATCTACAAGCGCCTTTTACCATTTCCATTTCTCAATTAATTCTTTGGCTATTTTCTTATGAACCTTGAACCTGGGTGATTTTTTGGGGGGAGGGTTGATCACTAATGCAGCGATAAGCTTCAGAATTTACCATTGGAAGGCATTTGTTAGGCTCGTCGTTGCAGCTGGGATTAGAGGTGAGAAACGGGAGCTGTCTTTTTTTGGCCCAGTGCATTTTTAGCTATGTTATCTCAGCTGTGAGAGAAGTACGACAGAAACTTTGGACCCTGGGCCCCTCCTCTCCCTTCTTCAGTATGAAAGGTCGGAACGCAGCATCAAAGCAGTGCCTGGCCCTCGCAGCATCTGCTCAAACTCAACTCAGGCACCCCTGCCATGAAATCACATCATCCAAACACAGGGCAGCGCGAGTGTTGCCTCTGTGCTTCTGGGTGCCTGCTTGTGCAATTGCGTGCGATGAATAGATCTGCTTTTAGTGTGTGCTTGACCTTCAGAGGCCAGGCCTGTATTTGCTCGTTTAATAATAATGATGTCGTATTTGAGATAAAGTGTTTTCTCTTTCAAACATTCTTCAGATCAGCCACTGAGTTTATCTTTTTTTTTTCCCCACAGCAAACTCCAGTCTGCTTGGTGGGGGCGGAGGTAAGCATTTTTTATCTTTATAACCAACTTCCTACAGAAAGACTTGTTTGGGAGAATCAGGTGCAGACACCAGTCTTTGATGTTTTACTACTTCCTTATTTAGTTCTGTTAAAGCACCCACAGATGACATTATGAGTGTACAATATGTAACGTCTATGACGGTGTCATAATTCAGACAGGTCAACAACTAAGTTATTTTACCCTTTGTGAAGTAACCACAGTGTAGAATATGAAGATTTTGACAAAACATAGGGAGTCCATAACAGCCAAGGTACCAGCACAAAAACATACTTGGCAAACAGTATTGGAATAAGTTCCTCCCAACAAGAAAAGCAACAATTTGCAAGATATAATAAGCACTGTGGTAGCCTAGCGGTTAAGGTACTGGCCTCTGGACCAGAAGGTCCAGGGTTCAAATCCCACCTCTGCCAAACAGATACAGTTGGGCCCTTGAGCAAGACCCTTAACCCACAATTGCTTGGATTGTAATACTGTATCAGTTGTAAGTCACTCTGGATAAGGGCGTCTGCAAAATGCTGTAAATGTAAATAATAAGTACCAAGGTCACCAATCATGAAAGACCAACTCAGGCAGTTGAGAGAGATGGGGTTTACCAACTTTTGAATCCAGGTAGTCCCTGATTTAAGATGGGGGATCAATCTTAAGTTAAATGTACTGTATATTGGGGAATTTAATGTATACTATATATTATACGAAGGCCTATATTAAATGTTTAAAACACAAACATTGCTTTTGTTCACTAATTTTCCATTTCCATTTCCACTCATCACTCCGCCATGACAATTCAGCAACTATGAACCTTTTACATGACCTGTAGAGAAAACATTGGCTTCAGAATCTCTCTATACTGCATTTGTATCTGGTTTTCCTGCACTTTCTTTAAATGCTGCTATGCCTCAAGTCTGTCTCTTCACTGGCATGGCGCATTGTGTTTGCATCGAGACCTAGATGAAATCGGAGGCGACCAACCATGCACCCAGAGTTACTCGTTTGGCAGGATTTTGCACAAACTTTTGACATGATTGAGATAATAATTGCATGGCACACTGGATAGGGGAAAGAAGGGAAATGGGGTGGAGTGGAAGAATCAACCTAGTTACATGAGATTTTTTTTGGATCCCAGATGCCCAAGACATGGGGACACTGTTAATCCCTAGATAACAAATCTACAGGGTTTTTTTTGTATCTTTCACACAAATTCTGTGTTTATTCATCTGTTCCAGGGAGTCCCCCAGTACTCCTGTTCCCATTGCATCAACTTAGGCTTGATTTTAGCACCTCAAAGGAAGCAATTTGCAGCCATGTTACCTGAGCCGTTTCATACTGAGCTTCATGCTGTGCCCCTTGTGTTATCTGATGTATGCTAAACCCTGGACTTCTGGTTTATGTAGCCATAGATCTTTATCACATGTTGGATATGATCGCTATAATTGGTAGATATGGTACTGTGCAAAAGTCTTAGGCCACCATCATATTTTGTTTGGCTGTTTTTGCAATGGTATAATGGTCCTATATAATTATTCATCTTTTTAATATACAAACAGAATATATAGGAAATACACTGCTCACAAAAATGAGCCAATCTGATCCTGTCCATCACTGTCAGTGTGCTTTGGCAGTCTTGAATGGCCATAAACATTACTGAACAGTCAATGTGTGGCACTCTCGTCCAGATTAACATGCTTCTGTTCACTATCATGAATATATCACTTGCTACTCAATCACGATAATTGTGTTTGCATCTCATTTGCCATATTGAACAATTTTTCTTGATTTTTTTCTCTGCTTTTCTAGTGATCTTGCTTAATGAAATGAAATCAAATGTTTTTTAATCTCTTCATGTTCATTTTGATACATCCCCTAATTTTTGTGAGAAGTGTACTTGTACACTAATAGCTCTAATAACACATATTTATCGATGGACAGCACCATCACCTCACAGCAAGAAGGTCCTAGGTTCCTTCTGTGTGGAATTTGCATGCCCTCCCCGTGTCTTTGTGGTTGTACTCAGAGTACTCAGTTTCTTCCCACAGTCCAAAGACTGCATGTCTGCTTAATTGATTTCAATAAATTGGCATTGACTTGAGTGTATAGATGACCATAGCCGTATGTGTGTCGCTGAAATGACCATGCTGATGCTAAATAAACAAGCAAACAAACATCTTGAACTCCTTTGGGGAGAGTTTCTAGTTTTTTATTACTGCTACTTCTTATCAGTTTTCACAGTTGTTCTATAGATTAAGGCTACAAGTCTTCCCATACTGGATGTATCATATTCAGGTCTAGGGATATATTCTGTTTTTTTAATACTGCATACATATATGTATTTCCTCTATTTTCTGGTTGTATTCTAAGATTTTGTATTCTGAGACTGGGAAATTATTATACGTGGTCGTTACATAATTGCTGTAACAACAAGTCTAACTTTTGCACAGTACTGTAGGTTACAAAAAAGCTTGGTTGACAGAGGTTATACTGCTGTCACCTTTTTCCACAGCATCATGAATCAATTTGAACTCAGGATCTTGAGTCTTTATGTTATAAAGTCTGAACTTTATTCCAATCTTTGTAGCATAGCTAAGCCCTTTCATGCTGGTTTTTGTAAATAAATGAATAAATAAATGCAGATAAATGAAAGCCCACGTATAAACTTTCAACTTCACTCAATGGCGAACCCCAAACAGCTGCAATGGCAGTGTAATTGTACTTGACTAAGTTTGTGGTTTAAAAAAATCTACCTTTGCCCGCAAACATGTCAAGCAACAGTCAAGCATTAAGAAACTTGTGTCAAATGAAGGTGGATAAATTTAATAGGCTAATGCTGCAACTTATAAGGAATAATGATCGACTCCTGTGAAGACTGCACTACACTGCTTACAAAGTTTTGGGTATATTTTAATATGGTATCTCTTTTTTAACTTTCCGATATGTTTTTGTGAGCAGTATAAAGAGTGATGTATTTTTGATTGTGAATTCTTGTGATGGTCTCGCTCAGTCATGACTCTTAGACTTGACATGACTTTTAGACGCTACTGTTTTGATCATTTGTTTCTTTCCCCTTTAGTCTCTGTTTCACTCTAAACAAAGCCTATCATAACCTACACTGTGAGTGTTTTGAGGTAGAGATCCCCACAAGGATACGTGGTCTTAAATAAAAAAAAAAAAAAAATTCAATTCAATTCAATTTAATTTATATTTATATATTTTTACAAGGTAGCATTGTCTCAAAGCAGCTTCACAATATTACACTGTCTTAAAAGGCCAATCCCAGGTTGAGCACGCCTAGGGCGACAGTGGCAAGGAAAAACTCCCTTAAATGGTAGGAAGAAACCTTGGGAGGGCTAAGACTCAACAGGGGACCCATCCTTAATGGGTGGCCTAGATTTTACCAAGTGGAGACATTTTGTTGCAATGATTCCCCCAGGACAATTGTTTTTTTTTTACGCGTACGTAAAGGTGTAGGGTTATGTGTAGGCATAGAATTAATTAACTACAGTAATATTAAGTGCATTCACACCGGAGGAACTTTTTCACTTCTAGAGCTGTGCCCCTTTGGTCGTGTGTTCACGTCACAGGAACTGTAGTTCATTGCACACTGTGTATAGGGACTTTTTCAGCTCCTATTTCAAGGTTTGGTGATTTATCGGTGCAGGTTGACCCTGAGTGATGTAAGTACATCGACTGGTCCAGACGTAGTGCCACAAGTGTATAGTGGTCCAGATGTAAGAGCCTGTGTTGAGCTCAAGTGTGTTTAAATATATATATCTGTACACTGGTAGCTGTGGAAACAACAGATTGCCAGGCTTAAAGTGAAATCAACATCAAATAAATAAAAAAACATAAATGGACATACTGATGGTGTGAATGCAAAAAAAAAAGCCCTGGAACTAATGTAATTCCCGAGGGAAGTAGGATGGGAGCTTCTACACTGGTCAGTCAGGTCCTCCCAAATTAGTTCTCTGTCACTCTCTCATATACACGTGTGTATATACATATATATGATATATATATATATATAGAGAGAGAGAGTAAGAGTGAGAGTGTGTATATATATTTATATGTATGTTCTTTACAAAAACGACAACTTTTCCAAGTAAAAAAAATCGGTGTGCCTGTGAGCGTGCGTCTGTGCTTGTACAACTACTTTATCTCTCTTTTATTGCAGCTGGATGTCTGATAGACCAGCCTGTTTTTTTTCTCTTCCTCACCCTGTCTCTCACTTCTTTCTCCCTCTCACCTACCTTCTATCGTTTAGCAAGGTGAAGACCTCCAGCTGTGACAACTTCATTCTGGCTTTTAAAAAAGCCTTTCTCTTATCTTGCATGTGTACTTTCTCCTCTCCCTGGAAGTCCGTGGGGATTTTTGGTTAGATTCCGAACGGTTTCGTAATGGGCCGTAAACTGTGGGTGGGTCAGAAAGTCACAGTCATTAGGTTGCCCTGGTAAACAATGTTCTGCATCTACTGATTATGCAGTAATGTGCATTTGTCTCCACTCTGTATATCATGCGAGCCAAAAACCATGACAAAGTGGTTTCCTGTTTTTTGATGTCAAATCCAAATTTACTACACTGTAATGCCCCTACTCCCTTTGAATGGTCATGCTTGCTTTAGTTTTAGTTAACAAAAAAAGCACCTACTGGATATTAAGATGTTTTTCTGTTTATTATACCCTAAGCAAAACTTGTTTGAAGTGGGGATGGGAAAATGTATAGGCTGCCTACTAAATAGTTTTACAGTAAATGCCCTGTCTCTCATTCCTGTACACTTATGCACTGTTTAATGTCCATCTGATTAACATCTGTTAGCTTTACCTGCTGAGATCTTCAACATTATAAGAAATTATAATAGGAAATAAAAATCAGATTCAAAAATATACTTTACAGCACTTCCTGATGTACGACTTTACAGTATACAATACTGTACTGAACACGAATTACCACGTGTTTACTTAATAATTGTAACAAAAAGTTATGATAATTGTATACTTACTTATAGACTTGCAGCATATTATTGTATTATTGCACTACATTACCGGTAGGGCTCTGTAGCTCATGTTTTCTGGACTAGATACATATCTAACTTAGTTGATGTGGTTAGAGACTCTTTTTGTGCAAAATACTCGCTTTTGTGTGTATGACTTTCGGTACTTACAAAGCTCACAAAAAATATGGGGATATTTCAAAATGAATATGAGGAGAATCGCACAAGAATTGCTGGACAATCTGATCCTGTCCATGCTCCATCACTGTCTGTGTGTTTTGGCAGTCTTGGGTGAATGTCAATGTGTGGCACTTTCGTCCAGTTTGCCATTATTGTGTTCCCCATTAATATATCACTTTCTACTCAGTCATCGTAATTGAGTTTGCATCTCATTTGTGCAATTGAACAACATTCCTTGACTTGTCCTCTATGCTCAGATGCTCAGATTAACTACCGTGTGGCACTAACGCGACGTGGACTCAGCGAGGGTTGACGCGACTTTTCACTATTTACATGACTTATTAATAATACTAATAAATAAATAACACTTATATAGTACTTCAAAGCGATAGTTTTTATATTGTCTACACCTGTCAGTGTGTTTGATTAGAAATTAGGTTCATCTGCTTGAAATTGAAAACTTCTCAATATTGCAGGCGCCGGTCAGTATTTCCCAGCTTTCCTTATGTTGTTCCAATGCAAGGGAAAAAAATCCACATATGGATAATACATAGCAATTTGGAAATCAGTCCTGATTTACTTTGGACTTTAAGTGATTTGAGTTGCCATGTTTTAGATAATTATGCAATCTACAATATGACATTTAGTAAAGCACATCATGTATTCCTGTCATGAATAACCTTTGTTGAACCAAAAACCAACTAACAAAACTCGACATTGCCATAGTCAGAGTGTTTTATGCTACTGTAATGTAGCAAACGAAAACAAAAGTGGAACACTACCATCTACACAGCACCTGAAGCCTGAACTGTAATATACAACACAGTGGTTATCAGTTACCAATGTTTTTTTTTAATCTTCTTTTCCACTTGCACTTTACAGTCATCAAATCCACCATCAAACTGTTTAAATAGTGTACATGACACAATGGAATAAGTAAACATATCTTGCTGGTTGCACACAACCAAGAGGGAATGAGTCCACTTGAGGAAACAAGTGAATTTCCAGAACAGGCGATGCTATATAGCCTTTTTAAGATTTTAAACGGAGTAAAAACTTGTGTGACTTCCTGGCAGAGAATTCCAACACCCTGAAGTGTACATGTGAAGCACAGACTGTAATGTTACAACTTCTTGCACATAGTTAATTAAAAGTAAACCAGTATGCATGTAAATAAATGAGATAAAAACATATGCAAACCAAACATCAAAGTATGGCAAGTAATATATATGACAGTTAAAATGCACATTTCAGCTTTACATTAATCGGATGGATATTAAATGCTGCTTAGATGTATATTAAAACAGGACATTAATCACTTGCTAGATATGCATTTGATCTATACAGGACTGTTACCCAAAGCCTCCCATTTTGACCATTTTCTCTTTCAGGGGATTGTTTCCCATAATTGTCTTATGCTTAGCACGTAGGCGCAGTGTGGCATATTGCATGACCCTGCAAAAAGCAATTAAGAGGGCATGTCTTCTGAGCAATGGCCGCTAGCCCCAAGGTACAATCAGTGTTTTAGAAAAAACCCGTTGAGAGCACAAGGCTGTTGTATGAAAGTAAAAGGACTGAATTGTTAAATTGCTTTTTACCCTTCGAACATATCTGCTAGATGACATTTTGCACAGCCTGGCACATACATATCTAAGATTCATTCTGGTGTTTCATGAAATGGATCTCAGGAAGACATTGATTTGTCTCATTGCTCATCTCCATCTCCACTGGCTTCTTAAGCATAATGTCTTTCTCCTCATTTTGTTCCTGGCCATGCTTCAGCAACTATTCACTCTCCACTAGCGCTAAAGGGAAACTTAATCCAGCCTGCTGAGTTTGTGCGTTTAATTTTCCACCTCTAGGCCAGTTCAAAACATGCACGGCTGATCTGCTGCTATTTCTTTCCCTTTAGCAACCACTCCTTTTGCCATGCTGAATATGTTAGTAATAGCCTTCTTTTATGTAGCCCCTGAACGATAAGTTGTAGCTTTACAGTATGGGGTTTATAAAAAGAAATGGAACATCACGTGTGAATGGATGCTTGTTGAAAGGCAGTTTCGTATGTATATGGTTCAGATATTGTGTGCATTAAGTGTATCAATAATACATAACAGTTACTAGTGTGTCATCAAGGGTAAACACTAAAACATGTTTGCAAAATATCTTTGGGGACAGAAATACGCTTGATAAAATCATAGATAGAGAAAATACTTTTAAATATACAGTCAATTCCGGTTAATAGGACCACTGGTTAATGGGACCAGCCGCTTATTTGGACCAAATCCTAAAGTACCGA
>JAVSBV010000097.1:10594588-10638983 GCA_033117975.1 Parotocinclus spilosoma
AGCAGCATTTCAGTTTTATGGAGCTAAGCTCTGGAATAGTCTTCCTGAAAATGTTAGACTGGCCTCCACTTTAACAACGTTTAAGTCCAGGTTAAAAACTCTTCTGTTTAGCTGTGCATATGAAACCTGATTTTACTTGCATTCTGCATTCTGTGTTTTAATTGTAATTTTAACTCTGTTTTACTTTTATTTTTAAATGTCATTTTAATATTATTATTTTTTAATTCTGTAAAGCACTTTGAATTGCCTCGTGTATGAATGGTGCTATACAAATAAACTTGCCTATAAGCCTGCAGTATCACATTTTTCATTTTTCAATATTTATTGTCAGCACTAAACTAAAAGTACAATGCAGCTCAGGATCTAGTAAAAGTCAAATTGCTATTTTCATGCCATGTGTAGTTTCAGGTAGTTTAATATGGTGTTGTGCAGCCTTGTCTGTCATTTTCTATAAATAAAACGATTTAGTGCATTTTACTATAAATAATAAAACATCATATCATAGGATATCATTACATTAGATATAACATTGTCTTAGCAATGATATAATGACCATATGTAATTATATCTCAATTTCTTTATTAGAGTACAAACAGAAAGTACAGATTATTTGAATGCAGTATTTAAAACCAAAACAAAACAAAACAAAAAATACAATTTGAGCAATAGCAGCATCTGTCATTGGTTTGCATACAATCTAAAAAGAAATCTGATCAAGAATGGCCTTTTTGGAAGCATAACAGCCCTTTTTTTCAGAAAGGGAACAAGGTGAAAAGGCTAAAATGTGCTACAGCTCATAAAGATTAGAATGAAAATGAGTGGAAAAAGTAGTACTACTGACAAATCCAATTTTTTAGGTCCAATCATTGACAGTACGTTATATGGTCATTAAAATTTTACCCTAAAGTTTTTGCACAGTACTATATATTTTCATACCATTCAGTTATGAGTTAGCAACCCATATACAACCTTTTAGCCTAAAACTGTGATTGTGGTACAAGCACAGTGCCTCACTGTGTTGTTCAGACTTGTCTGTAATTTTCTTGTAGAATGATAATTGATTGTATTATATTATTTTACAAGGAATGCATACAACATTGTAATTGCTGCCTTACATGACAGGTTTTACGTGTGTCAATGTTCATCAAGATTTTGCTCACCAAAGATCAAATGAACCAAACGAACGGTGAACAGATTGCCAGAAGTACCGGCAGGCTGGAAACGTCAGTCAGAATTTGAGAAAATTATCAAAACTGCATGGTAAAAAAACCCCAACAAAACCATGAAATGCTTGCAAGCATTGGATTAAAACTCCAGTTGACCCGTTGTGTGTATTTGTGAATGGAAAAGAAGAAGAGATCTGACAGCAGCACTGAAAAAAACACAGTCAAAGTGGGCAGCAAACAATAATATCCCCTTTGGAGGTGAGCAAGGGAGCTGATGCATTTTTAAAGGAGAAAATGAATCCACAGACACGGAAAGTGAGATGGTGCGAGGCAGTGCAGACTCTAAGCCCAGAGAGATGTCATGGTGAAAGAGTAAGCTCTTCTGAGAGGGTGAAATGCTGTTATGTGGAAAATCATGCACAGACGACAGTGGGAACCATGCAGCCGCTTGATCTCATAACACGATTCCTATCAATTATAGATGCCTCTGTGTACTATGCCTATGTATGCACATTTGTACAGTGTCATCTGGCAGAGAACTCAACAAAATTGCAAACCATCCCATGATTGTATTGTTTTTACTAGTAAAACCTTTCTCGATGTTTTACATTTTATTTATTTTGCAGACCTTTCTATCCATCAAGATACAATGAAGGCTTCACGATTGGAATGCATAATTGCTGAGGATTAGCTTTACTGTGGTTTCTAGATCCTACCAATTCTGCAAATTTTATATTTACAATAGATTGGATAATCATTCTTAGATTTGATAACAGATAGCATATTTCTGCAGATAGGCTCGTTTCATGTTCATACACAATGCAAATGATTCAATTTGGCCACCATTAAATTTATTGTTTTAAGAATAGAATAATGACCATATGTAACATACCATGAGCAATTTTCAAACTTGGATTCAATAGGTTTTTTCACTGATTTTCATTCCAGTCTTTATTCATTCCAGATTTATCATGTCTTTTTAGCCTGTTCCCAATATCAAAAAGACCAATTTTGGGCTGTAGAAAGGTCGACTTGGCATTCTTAAGAAGCTGCCTGATGCTGCCACTGCTCAAGTGTAAGGGCAGGTCACACTAAATATATTGCTCACAAAGATAAGAGGATGCTTTAAAATTAAATATCCCATTATGAAATATCCCCTTATTTTTCGCATTTTTAAATCCTGCTTACAGAGTTAATTTTTTTTCTGGTTGTATTCTAATAAAGAAGTAGATAAATAATTATACCTGGTCATTACACCATTGTTAAAACATTGGTATATCTAATTTAAAGGCTACCTAAGACTTTTGCATAGCACTGTAGATTGGACAGGTAAATGCGGCATGATACATAGACACAGATTTTTTATTTGCATTTACAGTCTGAGACAAAATGTCAGAAGGAGCAAAAAACAGACAGGAAATTCTGATGTATGCTCCTCCTCCCAAACCTGCTTCACACCGACCAGGGGTAAAATGTTAGGTAGGAAATAGAAGCAGCAAAACTCACATGTGTTGGGATGCATTAGGAAACGCTGTGGTGTACTGTGGTGCTGCATCCTCTGGCCCATGGGGAGCAGCATGACTGATCACCATCATTACTGGCCTATGAGGATAAATCTTCTTAGACATTCGAAAGTAACTGATGCTGTCGTTGGTGATCAGGTCTGTCAGGTAGTCCTAAAGAACAAATAATTATGATTAGGAAGAATGAAACACACATCTGTTGCCACACTAAATAAGACAGGACATTAGACTTCATAATTTATTTACTAACTGCTTCTAATATTAAAACATATGCATAGGATATTCTAATACAAAAGGTACTTTACACTGAGTGGACGCCTTTTTAGAGACAACTGGCCTTCATGACTGAGTTTCCTCTGTATATCAGATTCAGTGTAAATCTATATTAGCATAGAAAAAATGAGCAATCTGAGTGATTTTGAATGAGACATGGTCATCAGTGCAAGACCGGGTGTAGTACTTAAAAACTGGCAACCTTGTGGCGTTTTCTTATGCAGCTTTCCCAAGAGTATACGAGAACAAAAAGTAAAGAGTGAGGAAAAACATCCTACAAAAAGGGGATCCTGTGGAAGTAAACAACTCATCTGTGAAAGAGGTCAGAGGAGAACGTCAAGAATTGTTCTGACGAACAGGAGGTGCTGTCAAGCAAATTGTAGCTAAAAACAATGCTTGTTCTCCAAAAAGCACAACTTAATCCTTCCTTAAAACGCAAATAACATGTTTGAATGCCATTGCAGAATAAAGTGACCTTAGTGGGCAAGAGCATGAACATTGGATCACAGTGCAAATACATGGCCTGGACAGAAGAATTCAGATTTCTGGTACACCAGGCTGATGGGAGGGTCAGAATTTGGCACGTGGCATAAATTGATGAACACTACTTCACAGTTCAGACTGGTGGAGGTGGAGCAATGATCTGGGGAAAGTGGCTAAGCATTGTGGCTAGCCAAAATCATACTTTCATGGCAGGAAATGTTCAGCAGAAAATTGTACCACGCCACAAAGAGTTATCTTAGCATCACTGGCCTTCAAAGTCCTCAGATCTTAGTCCTATTGAGCATCTCTGGGACGATGAAGAACAGGCTGTTCAGAGCTCCATCTAATCTCTGCCAGATGTGAGAAATTATCCTGTCCCCATGGGTCAATATTCCTGCAGACTGATTTCAACACCTAGCAGAGTCTATACAATGACGAACTGCTGCGGTTCAAACAAGGTCAAGCACACTCCTAGAGGGGTTTCTCAAATAAAGACCTCTAATAAATTGGCCATTCAGGGTATATTGTACTGTATAGTCAGGCCGAAGTGGGTAAAGACAAGACAAAGATGTAGCTCAAAGTGTATGTTTGCTAGGATAACAGGAAGGGGGGAGACAGATTTTCTGAATTAAGGTAATGTTGTAGACACATATTTCAGAGGGCAATTAAAGCTAAAACATTTCTCCATCCTGTGCTTTTAGGCAGCTTACCAGAAAAGCAGGAGCATACACACACTGTGCACAATCAATATGATGGAATGCCTTCAGCTAGACACTGTAGAGCACCCAGGGCCAGACTTAACAGATTTAGGAATTGTTCCATTCCATAATTAGTTTAGCACTTAACCCTCGGAAGTGAGAGTCACACCAGTTATAATAAAACACCCTCTAAATTGTGATGTTAATTTATTTCTTAGCTCGTAAAAACAAGCTAGGAAAGAAAAAGGTTTTTCAACTTTCAGCTTTAAAATGAATAATGCATATATAATATATATATATATATATATATATATATATATATTAAAGTTTAATTTATATAAAGCCTTTCTCAAACCCCAATTATATTACAATAATATAATGTTGTCAGTCTACAGCTTGTATAACAGTGTAATTTTGCTGTGCAAAAAACAACCCAACGCACAACCATTACTGTCTAAAAAAATGGTGATATTTATCAAATAATGGTGGCCACAAAGAATATTGACACTTTGGGCACAATTTTCACTTAGTACACACTTTTGTTGCCAGTGGTTTAGACATTAATGGTTGTGTGTTGAGGTTTTTTGCACAGCACATTTACAGTGGTATACAAGCTGTAGACTGACTACTATACATTCTCATATCTTCAGTGTTGTCCCATGAAAACATATAATATAATAGTTTAAAAATGTGAGGGGTGTACTTACTTTTGTCGGATACTGTATATATACACTCAGCTCAAGGGGACTTTTGCTTTGTTCATTGTTATTAAAACAACACCAACATTTTAACTTTAAAACTTCGGTTTTAAAGTTCAAAAATCAATAATTCAATCAGAGCATTTGTGTGCTTTGTATTTTTCCACAATAAATCACATTTGGTTCACGTGATCAACTAATCCATATCTCATTAAGTAAAAAGAGGTGAGTCTGTGTTGGAATTTGGCAGATACTGCAATGGAATTGCAGCCATACATGCAGTTATATTGATTTTAAGAAATATTGCAGTGGAGTCCTAATTTCTTTCAGTTCTGTATTTACAAAAAGCTATACACACACACACACACACACACACACACACACACACACACACACACAACATGCTGTGCTATGAGGTGACAGAGCTAACCACTTTTGCTATTATGCTGCTCTAAAAACAGTATTATCCTTAGGTATTATTGATACAAAAACAGCAATAACGTCGAAAAAAATATGAAAAGCATTAACAGTTATCTCATTGACTTAACAATACTGAAATCAAACAATACATAGCACTGTAACATCAGTTTCTGAACACAGCAGCCTTACATGTGAAGCATAATCTGAAAATGACCTTTCCCGCCCCTCTCGGAGTGACTACAGGAGTTTTTAACCTGTGTCGCCTCATGAAAGAAAGCAGGCAAGATTGTTTTTGGGGTGCACTGACAAACTTGTTGGCTGATTCAGACAGTTTTTATGTTCAAATAAAATTCAAATTAAAATAAGTATTTATCGATTTAACTTATTTTTCATATTTGGTTGACATTTTGCTGTAGAAAAACTGCAAATCGAAAGTATTTTTACTAGTGGTTACAAACAATCTTGAAAAAGTTTGGACTCCACCAATCCACCACCAGACAGATTGTGTACACATTGAGGAAATTTTAGACCATTGTTACCCTAGAAGTCTCAAACAAAGATCACTCCAAAAGTGAGTAATCACACAGGAATATGGCGTTTCTTCTTCTCTTACGTTGGCGAATTGGGACTGGGAACACCCACGGGGGAGTCAAAGATGCTACAGTGTAATGGTTTGGGCCTGTTTTGGTTTTGGGCCAAGATGGGATTAATGGGACAACAAATTCTAAATAAAAATGTCAAGACATATGTTCATGAACGGAATCTCAAGAGAACATGGGTGATGCAGTAAAATGCACACAATAGTTCCAAAAGAATGGGTAAAGAAGAATAAAATTGATTTATTTATAGCCAAGTCAAAGTCCTGACTGTAATCACAATATGATGTTGTGGAAGCAGTTCCTGTGAGGAAACCCATCAATATCCCAGAGTTGATGCTGTTATGTAAAGAAGAATGGGCTATTGCAGCACAAGGCGGTCATTTTAGGTACTGTATGCAAACAAAGAATTGAAGTGTTCACCACAAGTTCATACTCGAACCAGGCCATCGCTGGATCTCAAACAGAACCTGAATGAATCACGAAGGACAATGCAGTTCCAATCTGTAGCAGTCCAGGTTTCTTGTTTATGACACCACTGCAACGACGGCAGTCTGTCAATGGCAGGACATGTATTGGATGCCATGACAACAAATATCCTTCTGCTTAGTTCCAGGAAAAGGTCCAGTGGCAGAGACAAGGGTGTGTAGTGAATGCACCACCTGTGTATGAATGGTATTTAGGAATCAAGATATGCTGTTTACATAGATATTAGAACAGATTTGATTCGTTATGATCAGATTTTTTACAAATGTATGTGCTTCCTCATACCTAGTACACCAAATTAAGACCATAAAGGCATTGTTCAGTAGCTGAAGCTAAATCAGCTACTACACTCTGGAACTTGACAATTCTAGTTCAGAAATGTCTAGTGCAATATTTTGGGAACCTTAAAAACCTACTTACACACGTTACACACACGCAGTGCAAACATACCTCTCTAAACCACACATGGACTGGTCTAGCAAAGGTCAAAGATCAGAGTGTAGTGGAGGTCACACCATTCAGATGGTGCATGTCCATGTGCGTGTGTGTGTGTTTGGGATGGTGTTAATACAGGCATTAAGGTCGACACGAGGAATTCCGCAAATTCTCTTTCAGTTTGTATGACCTTTAACAAGTTTAACAAACAGTACACAAATCACAAGAGGACACAAACGAGTGACATTGTAATATGTAATATGTCTAAATGTATAAAACTATGCATATCTTAGACTGTGGTGTATATTACTATACATAATCAGTCAGGTGTGTAGGTTCTCCTGGGGAGTAGCATCAGTTAATATGAGAGAGTGAAGGGACAGTTATCTAGGGCTATCTAACACTGATTAACTAAGGCTGAGCCAAAGACAGACAGATAGTGTCATGGAGAGTGAAGGTGGGAGGGAAATCTTGGAAGGAAGGGAGGATCAAATAAGCAGAACAAACACTGAGAGTGTGAAAAGGGAGTAAGTTTGCATGACCATGATATAAAGCTTTAGGCATAGGACATATAACCAGTTCACACTGAAAGTCAAAGAACTAATGCTAATTACTTCAAATTGAAAAGTTGCTTGCTAAGAAGGAAAACCTTTATAACATTTGTAAATAGACACAGGTTTGTACAGAAGATTTTTGAGAGGTAGTGAATGCCATTCAGCCGGTCCAGGGCAGAACAGGATGCTACACAGTCTTTTGCTGGGAGTTTGCGTGATGTGTGTGTGTATCCAGTGTCAGAGGGACGGTTTGGTGGCCGGACCACATAACAAAAGATGTGACGGGAGCTGCAGCATTACAGCATCTCTTCCCAAAACTCAGCCTACATTCCTACAGGACAAGAAAACACAGGAGACCCTGCGCAAAAACACACAGGTGAGTTTTAATGTCTATTATCAACCACATGAATACGTTTAGTAGAGTTATGTGCTTATAAGCAGACACATGACTTTTAGTATTAGGAAATGAGCTGACATATATACACTCATCAAACACTGGTGCTTAAAATTTCAGCAGCACTGCCTTGTGTGCGCCACCCAAACCAGCAGAGTGCTCATTGACACTTCACCATCACATCAGGGTCACTGCAGTGATGAGCATCACCCATTACCCAAATAGTACCTGATCCGTGCAGGGCCTGTGGGGATCCTGATCATTATAGAACAGTGTAAATAGGAAGAGAAACAGATGAACTATAGTCTGTAATTATAGAAATACAAAGTCCTTTGATATGGTGAGTGGAACTAATAAAGTTGACTATGAGAAACATAGGCGGTGTACCTATTTAATTGATGGGTGTATGTATATGAAGTTTCTATCTCATATTTTATAGTATTATATAAAAGTATAATTCCATTCACAAAACAGCTTATAGTTACAACAGTAATTAATGTAATAGTTTTAATTAATTTCCCCAAATGAGAGAGAGAGAGAGAGAGAGAGAAAAACTATCTTGGTGAGGCAGGATTCAAATGTAAAACAAGGTCCCAAGATGAGCCCTGGTGGAGAGATTTCCAAGGAGGATCCAATGAGGATCTGGGGTGAGACAAAGCTAAACCCAGCAAAACTATGGTGAAACCCAAGGATAATGGAAGTATTACCTTGCCAGAGGATGTATACAACTGGGGAGGCTCAACATTGGTAACCAACCCTATGTTGGGTCTGTGGTAACACAAACAGACCAGTGGTGCCGATGCATAACAAAATATAAATTTTACAATTTGATTACCATATTAAATGAAACCTGGAAGGAGGTTAAAGGTGTAGAGCAAACGCCTATGAATTTGAGGGATGTGACACTTTGTTTGCTTGTGTCTGCATGCCCCCTATAGGCATCTGTGATGTCAGAACGTCTGGTACAGCTGCAGCGATGTCTGAAAAAGCATGAACCAGCACGTGATGGGTCTGATTCAATGGCAGCAATTTTGGCTGTAATGACAGCTGTTCTGACTGAGTGTGACCTGCATTGCCACAGCCAGAGGCTCCAAGACATGGCGAGGAGACTAGGTTAGTGTACATAATCATTCTGAGTGGTAAAAGGAAACACAAGAGTAAAGATAGGCTAAACTGTAGGAATGTGACTGTAGTAAGTGCTGACACTTAAACCTCTGTTTAAAGCCTCTGTTTAACAACAGAGCAACAATCACGTAATCTTTATATAACCTCACCGCAACCTGAGAAACAAAGCAGGCCATAAATCAGACAGTAATAGACTAACTATGACTTTCAGAAGGTGCAGCTGTGAGAAGAAATGGAGAAAAAGACTTGCTGCTGTTGTTGAAGAGCCTCACAATGTCTATACCAACATACAGACCTCCAACAGGTACAATCTAAAAAACATACCAACACCTGAGTGCACATAAATACAGGAAAGTGTATTATGTTCTATGAAACATAGAACAAAATAGACATTGACCAGACAATACACTGTAATTTAAACCATAACATGAAAACATGTGGTGCTGTACTGTACTGTACAATACAGAAATGCTTATTTTTGTATATTTTATCAACTTGAAACATTTACGTGTTCGAAACTGCATTCAAAACTGCGATTCTCTTTTCTGCCAAGTGTTGCAAGGTGTTCCTCATATTAGATTTCTGTAAATCAGAAGTAAATTTAATGTGTATTAGACAGATTTTTATTTTCTATTATTCAATTTAATTCAATTCAAGTTTATTTATATAGTGCCTTTTACAATGGAGCATTGTCTCAAAGCAGCTTCACAATATTACACATTCTTAAAAGGCCAATCCCAAGTTGAGCACGCCTAGGGCAACAGTGGAAAGGAAAAACTCCCTAAAATGGTAGGAAGAAACCTTGGGTGGACCAAGACTCAACAGGGGACCCATCCTTAATGGGTGGCCTAGATGTTAACTAAATAAATACCAAAATTCAAAATACAAAATTATAGCAAAATTAGGTCAATAAATAAACAACAGATTAATAATAAAATTCAAATTCAGAATGCCTTTCCACAAGAAAGGAAGCTGTTATAGCTGTAAAGGGGGACCAACATATTTCCAGTGCCTATGGATTTAGAATGTGATGCCATAAAAGTAGTTGTAGATCTCCTAATAAGTTTGTCTATATAGTCTGTGCTATATACGACTTGTGATTAACACACATGAGAAGCTAACAGAGCACAAAGTATGTAAATGTGCTGCCATTTTATTTTCATCTTTTACATCATTGTCAATTTCTAGATGTTCTTATAAACAGTCTGTACCACAATGCTGGCTTTGAAACACACATCATGGCCATTACCATAACACATTATCACTTCATACTCAGGACGTGCACAAGTCAGGCATAACATTAAAACCGCATGCCTAATATTGTCTAGGCCCCCCCTCATGCCACCAAGCCTCTGATTTGGGACTCCACATGACCTCTGAAGGTATCCTGTGGTATCTGGCTCCAAGATGTTAGCAGTAGATCCTTTAATTACTGTAACCAGGCAGGGGCCTCCATGGATCTGACTTGTTTGTCCAGCACATCCCACAAAAGCTTGATCGGATTGAGATCTGGGGAATTTGTTCTTGTCTGCAACAATATTTACATAGCTGGTTCTTGTCAAAGTAACATTTCGATGAATGCAAAAACCTGAGGTTTCCCAGCACAGCATTGCCCAGAGCATGTTAGTGGTTTTAATGTTATGGTTTGATGTACAATATGAGGTTTCACATGTAATTTCAATGTAAAATTAAGCGTCTTCACCACAAGTAGTACATAATTTCTCTGATGCATGCCTTGTATTCTCCATGTGTGGTGTACTCTCATGTGTGGATCTCTGTTTTGTGTAACATGAGCGAATGCATCCAGAGACGATTCCAAGCATGCATGCCCTAATCCTCTTCTCTTGTACACTTCGTTATCGTCGTTGTCTCTTTGAACCCCAGCGAGTAAACAAAGTATCCTGAGATACCAAGGCATGTTGTGAAAAGGGCTTTCACTGGGGGTGGGGGTCCAGGCAATGTTGTGGTAGAGTTACAGACACACAAAGAGACTCAAACATAGGACAATGAGTTTAACATAAAGGTTTAGGAAAGTTTTCGATGATATATCATGTTATATTTATTTGAACCTGTATGAAATATTTGTATAGCCAGAATATGTAAAAAAAAAAAAAAAAAAAAGAAAGGCAGGGGAACTCACACTTAAATATGTTTTAATGAGATTTATATTCATTATGTTTCCCAAGACGTGTTTTTAATTTGGCTGTCTCCTGGGAGCTTAGTCATTAAAATGATAAAGCCTTTTAAATGAAGCTGCTGCTTTTAGGCCAGGCAAAACACAACGCCAATTTCTCTTCTCGTTCCTCTGCGCTGCAAAACTACAGCGTGACTCATTGGCCATTTGTTTCATTTTCTTTAGGGAATAAAACCTCAAAATGGATGAGTTATGATGGAAACACCATGGGGTTAGAAAAATCGAGATGGGATTCTCTCGGCTTCGGTTTATAGTATTTGTGGAGAATATGTATTGCTACGTTTTAAGGCAGTAGAAACTTTCGAGCACAGTTACATATTTGTGATGACTAAAGCAAATTTAGTAAATCTGGGCCTGCGTCGTATAGACTTCAGCAAAAAATCTGAGCGGGCCTGGTTAAACTGGGTGTGTTGTTTATTTAAAAAAACTTGCAAGGACCAAACTGCAATATAACTTCTTTTTGAGAATTTAAAGCACGTTTACATAGTTTTTTTTATTTACAGTAACGTGCAAAAGTTAGTAGGCCATCATTGTTTTAGCAATGGCATAATTACCACATATGGTTATTTCGGTTTTCTTATGAGAATACAGCCAGATAATACAGTTTACAGAAATTTGTATGCAGCATTAAAGTAATGAACAAGAAAAACAGAGATAAAATAGTGTCTATACTCTAAATCCTAGTTCTTAGTATGTTATAGTTGATTTAAAATAGTATCGTTGTTAGAACAACAATTTAAAAACAAAATCGTGGTCTAAGAATAATGTATGATATTGGAAATAAGTCAACTCAAATTAGATTTATTTGTTTAGGGCTTTTTACAATGGACCACTGTCTCAATGCAGCTTTACAACAATTATATATAAATAAAACTTATGTAGAGCGTCTGTAAAAGGTTTGTTTGCTGTTTAGCATTTAATTATAAGATTGCCAGAACCAGCTGAGAGTTCCCCATCTGGTTCATGTATAAGAATAAGCGGACCTGGCAACCATGTTGTTTTCCTGCTAGCCACTGTGCGCAAATGCGCACACTGCCAAATCCGATTGAAATCGGGTAACTGGTATACATGCTGTGAGTAATCTGATTACTGAGTTAAAAATCCAGCTCTCTTTATCAGATTACTTAATCTGATTTCTATCGTCGTATGCTGCATACATGGCCACTTGCAGAATCGGATAACTGCTGAAATCCGATCATTATCAGATCATTAAGTGCATGTATACGCACTCAGTGGTGAGGAAAATCTCCCTGATTTTAAAGAGGAAATCGTGGACCAAGACAAGGTTGAGGTAACAAGGTTACCTTATTTTGACTGACAGGACACCCATTCTATTCCACATGCCAAGTCAACACAGGTTTTGAAATTCTTCTTAAAGACTTTCTCTTTTATTTCAGAACTATTTTAAATGGCAGACACTTTCACAGCTTGTAAATAGCTGTCAGATTTCCTCATGGTAACATGGTTTACTGGTACAGTCCCAGTTAAAAGTGCAAATTTGTGGGAGAGAGGCCGATTTAAAATGAAGATTTTTTTTTTAGGAGCACAAAAGAAGGCAGTATATAACACATTAACTAATGTTTTTTAGCATTTAATATTTACATGGATTACTTTTATGCGCATACACAAAACATCAGCTAGGTCTGGATTTGAGATTTGGATTTGCAAAATACATACAGCACTGTGCAAAAGTCTTAGGCCACCATTATATATGCCTTTGTCTTTAAATTGGTATAATGTTCATATTCAAATATTTCTTAATATCTTTATTAGAATACAACCAGAAAATACAGGAACAGTATAATGGAATAGCATAAAAACTAGCTTCTGTAAGCTACAGTGGCAAATATTAAGTCTGACAGCCCCTTACACTTGAGAAATAGCAGCATCTCTCAGCTTCATTAAAATGCCCCCAAGTTGACCTCTTCTCCAGTTTGGTCAGTCAGTCTTTTGTAAGGGTAGCAGCCAAGCAACTACTTTTTCAGAAAGGGAATAGGTTGAAAAGATGTGCTAAAATTCACAGCGATTGGAATGAAGATCAGTGAAAAAGACTATTATGGAGCAATGACAATGATTCCAAGTTTGAAGTTTTTGGGTTGAAGATAGATTATATATGGTCATTATACCACTGCTAAAACAACAAATCTAATGGTGGCTCAAGACTTTTGTGTTGTACTTTAGATTGCGTGCAAATTATGATTATGAAATTGGGAGCTGAAATCTCCATTGTTATTACTAAAAGAGCAGTTAATAGAATCCATGCAAATCCTCAGTATCACCTTCAACAGATATTGCTTACAGTTGTTTTTATAGTCATGAATTTTGGCTTTTACACAGATAATTTAAATAAAATGCCAATGTTTAAACAAAATCCAATGTTAATGTTGAAATTTCCATACATCTTAGTTTATGTTAATGTACACGTTTTGATCAATCTAGAAAATCTAGTTGTTTTTACTAAATGGTTGGACTTTTTGTAATAATAATAGCATCGGAATCCCACATTGAGCGGTAGATGCTCTGATGTTGAAATTTTAACAAGTAACACATTTTCTCAGGCCTCCTGTCCGTAGGCAGGTTGACAAATAGAGATTGTGCCTTTTTGGAATAACGGTGCAATTGGACAAAGAGACTTACATATATCTTAGCAAGCTAAGTAAGCAAGTTTAGCCACAGGGAAGAATCAAGGTTCCAATACGCTTTCATTGTGGTTTCCATCCTGTGGCTAAGCTTCCACCTCTCTCTCTCTCTCTTTCTCTCTCTCTCATGGCCTTGTATTCGTTTACACAACCCCGCAAACTCCACAAGGCCAGATCAAACACTCTTCTTTGATGTATTTTATCATTTGGACTCCGTTGTGGTCTCTTGATGGACTGCACAGAACCTGTTTACACTAGTATATGTTTGTAGAGCAGAATCCAATACAATTAGAAAGACCAGTGATTTAGCAGAGCAAACCGTTTGCTGTAACACTTTAGAATAGGAAACTTGCATTAGTCAAGGATAACATAGCTAATGAGTGTGTTAATACTGAACAGTTATTGCAGACATTATTAGCTTGTAATTACTTTATTTAGGTGTTCTCCAATGTTCCCCATATAACAAAGAGTGTATTTTGTTTGGTAGCTGAAAATCACTTATAATCAACCGTTATCCATAATTGCTTCTCTGTAGTCCACTGTAAGTTAGTACTGGTTGTCATTTGACTTTTTTCTGTATTTAAATTCAGCCAAATTCATACAGTTCTGTCACAAACATTAACTGTCCACTGTTTCTGTCCATTGTTGTAGTCCATTTTATATATATTTTTTTTCAGTCTTGTTGTAAGGCCAATAATCTTTGAGTTTTCGATCCAGGTGTTTTGAAGTTTTAGTTTAGTTTTGTATTAGGTTCCTTTTTGGCTCACAGTGAGGTGGAAATCAGGTGGCACACACATGCTTTTGTACCATGCCTTTAAATTGCTTTATATAAGCAATGTTTCTTAGGAATTCTAGGAGTTGAATTGCTGTGTTTTAACTGCATAACAGGCGATGTCTGCGTTGTTTCACCTGCCATGATGATTCTCCTACTCACAAACACGCTTTGTAAAGTTATCGCTGATTCTACAAACCCTATCTGCAAAACTGTAAACATGAAACTAATGGTGTGTAATGTTAATTCAGGAAGCTGACTGTCCTTGGATGGAAAATAAACAATATTGACCTGTTTGAAGAGCCACCTGTTTGAACTGTGTGTGTGTGTGTGTGTGTGTGTGTGTGTGTGTGTGTGTGTGTGTGTGTGTGTGTGTGTGTGTGTGTGTGTGTGTAATGTATGTTCACTATTCTGTATTCTATTATTTCTGCTTTCTTATTAGTATAAGTGGTACTTTATGATGTACTTATACTGCACCTTTTGTATTTATAAGCAATTAATGGTATGCTATACTGCTGTACTATACTGCATATATTTCACATTTTATTATATACAGCTCACAAAAATATATTCACAAAAGATATTCTAAATAATAAGGATATATGAAATGTCCCCTAATTTTTGTGAGCAGTGTATTACATATATTTCATACTATACTATACCCTTTAGAAATGTCTATGATTCGGTATATACTCTGTGTGACCTAAAAATTGTCAGATTTTTTTATTAATGTAAATTCCAAAAAGTTGATAAAGAGAACTTAATTACAGAAATATGGCAAAAGTATTAGTATTTATTGAGGGAAAAAAAATCAAATATTACATATTCCCTAAGTTGCAAAAGTATGTGAAGCTCTAGGATTAGCAGTTAATTTGAAAGTGAAATTAGAGTCAGGTGTTTTTGGGCAATGAGATGATGAACCTACCAGTGCAGCGTCTATACATGTCTGTGGGGAAAACCTTAATTTCATGGGGAAAAATTTGGCACTTTTCTTCTTCTTTGGTATCTTTATTAGTACCTTTTCTGCTACACTGTGCTGGTTAGTTTACAGCACCTTCACATAGGTGTAATGCACCACAATTGCAGGTAGAAATGACACAAATTCACCTATTGCAGTGCTTTTTAGAAAATAGGGTTTTCAGTGAAGTTTACCCATCAGAGGGCTCCTAATTTTCTGTTCAGGAACAGGACATAGGTTTTCATTTAGTAACTTTTCCATTGTGTTTATACTTGCACCAAGTTTTGTGTACACGTCCTCACAGTTACGCAGATCTTTTCCCACACTCTGTGTTGGATTTCCTTTGTGGTTTACTTTTCTAATAAATAAATACACTGTGTCAGTTTGCGGCTCTCTTTTTTGGGGCCTTGTGGTTGTATTTGTTTTAGAAATTACAAAATAATTACATAATAATATTAACTACAATTTTGGTGTCGTGTATGATTTGTTTATTTGCTGAGTATAAGAAGGCTTGGCACACATCCTCTTAAGTGTGGTGATTTCCTAATTTTTTATACCCATATAGAGTGATTTTGTCATTTTTCTCTGTTGCTCCCAGCCCCTCTCCTGCCCCCACCACTTGCTCTCTCACTATCCTGCTTGTGTAAACAAAACTAAGCACGTTAAGCCTTCAGAAATGTCAAAAGTTGCCAACAAGTGACTAGCTTATAAAGGTATCTGAATGGGTGTAAGTGGAGCTCGCAGCTGTTCTGCTGGGCATTAGTGAACCTGTTTGGAGCAGATATAGTGTCCCAAGTCACAACATAGTTTATTAAATATTATGTTAAAATTGTATGAGTACTGGTGCTACCCTGATTAAATATCCTTTGCTTTTTGAAGCGACGCTGTTTAACAAGCATCGTTGAAAAGTAGCAAAGCCTAGATAGATCTCCTCAATGTGTAGTAGTGCTATTCCTTTTTAAGTGTAGAATATTTTCATAGTGAGCCCAGGTTTTTTTTTTTTTGCTGAGTAACTACTGCTAGAGTCGCTGCAGTTTTTTGTTAAGCTTTCTCTCATTAGAAACCTGTTATATGGAAACATATCACAGCTGCTTAATGCATAGGTGAGGTTATATGGTAGTTATTATAATAAAGCCTGACAGAGGTTTGGTAACTTATTTCTACGTTGTTGTTTTGGTACATCATTAGTAAGCTTTAACCCATGTGAACGTTTTTCACTTCTGTATGGTTGGGTTGCCTTGTTAACATCCATCAGTGCATTTTAAGAGCTGGCACAAATTTAGGTGTTGATTATCGTAGAGCTTTCTGACACTGGTTGTCACGCCCATGGGCAGCGCCATCTTTCTGAACTCTCGTCACACTCTTCCATGCACTCATTGCCCTCACCTGGGACTCGTTTGGCCCTACCTACTTATACTGCCTTTTTGCTGTGCTTAGAGGTGAAGTCTTGGTTTGATTATTGGGCGGTTAGGACCTCGTTTGGTCACCCCTTTATGTTCGTTTTGGATTTTAGTTTGTTACTTTAGTTTTTTTAGGTCCTTGGTTTCCTAAGCCCGTTCTTGCTCGGTTTTGCGTTACCTTGCCTTTGTTTGTCCATGCTCCGTCTGGGACCTGTATTACCTCGTTTTGCCTGCCTTTATGTGAATAAATTCCTGCCTGCACTGCACACCACATTTGCCTCCGTTTCTTTTGCCGAGCGTTACACTCGTAAAAGCATTATTTCAGACAAACTGAGAAAATGTAACTATTTGGGACGTTTCTTAACAAATATTGATTTTCTAGGGTAAATGGGAATTATTCAAGGGTTGTACATAGATTAATTTATGATTGAAAGTTTAAGGGTATACCAAGCCAGTCAGTTGTGTCTTTTAATAAACATTATTTGTTGAAACACTGAGTCTTGGTCTCTTTTACACATTGTTAACAAATAGTACATTTGTAGTTGTTCATTTACAACATTTTTGTGGATACACAAATGCAGTAGATTCTCAAGAAAATTAATAATTTCTTTAATAACTTTAATATTGAAGGTTAAAGTTTACATGACATCTTTTTGTGAGATTATTGGCTTGTTGCAAAATAGAATGTCGAATATTATGTCATGTAGCCCTGAGGTGTCCCATTATGTGATTACTCAAGTCTATGTATACTCGTTGATTGGATCAGACAAAATGTAATTTTCTGCAGTTTGGTTTATTAAATGCATATAAACACACTCACTGTGCACTCTGTCACATCTACCATGTTACCCGACCTTGTAAATGTGAAGTCAGAGACAGTAGTTTATTAGTTGTTGTACAGTTTGTGTTCGTCATCCTTTAATCCTTCATCGTGGCTCACAGACACTGTGTACAGGATGAAGGTGGCTGGACATTTTTGGCTACCGGATTATATTTAGTTTAACAGTCACAATGATGCGTTTAGGAACTCCAGCAGCACTGCTTTGTCTGATTCACTCACACCAGGACAACACACATTAACACATCACCATCACCACATCAGAGGCACTGCAGTGCTGAGAATGATCCACTACCCAAAGAGGACCTGGTTGGGGTCCTGACCATTTTTAAAGCAGAGTAGAGGGGACTAACAAAGCATGTAGGGAAACAGATGGATTACAGTCTGTAATTGTAGAACTACAAAGCACTTACTTTTTTATAAGTGGAACTGATCAAATGGACAGTGAGTGTAGAAACAAGGCTGTGCACCTAATAAAGTGACTGGTAAGTTTAATTGGATAGCTATAGTAGAAGGAGATATATAGCACTGGATAAAATTTGGTTCTTGTACTGTAAAATCAGATGAATAAATATAGGACTAATTGTACTACAGAACCTGGGTACACTCTCAGTCTCAGTCTGTGCTGACAATGAACCAGGCAGTTCATGGTCTTTTAACACAAGGTCTTTTTAGTCATGTTTACTCTTTGATAGCTAGTTTTTTTTATGTGATCCTTGCAGTATTGTTAGGCAGTCAGAACATGTCAAACATTCCAAAGCTCTAGATTTTATATGTGTGCATGGCAGACATTCAGTGCACTTTAAATGTAAGGACCAGTAGTGAGAGCGTCTGAAAAAAAGGGATGTCGTTTTGCTTACCTTGTGTGAGTTGCTCTGGAGCGTGAGCCTGATAGGTGAGAACGTAACGCCTGTTTTGCACGCCAACCGCAGTGTCATATTCCGCACTCGTGTTGACGAGGGACATGCCGAAAGCCGCCTTGATTCAGAAAGTGAGAATGTGTCAGCTCTCACACTGTGCTTGTCTTGTGGACTGTCACATTGACTTGCGAGTGTCTGCCTTGGGGGTGTATGCACTTACTGATTGGTATGCAATCTTTGTGTTTTTTGCTGTCTGTCAGTCTTTTTAACAGCTTAGTGTAGAATTTGTCATATTTACTCATTCTCAATCCCCCCCCTCCAAAAGCCAAATGTATTAACTGAGTATAAAGTCTATTTAAAAGTCATGTCCCATCATCCTGTTTTGCTTGTTGTTACATGGGCCTAAATATCAATGTCATGTAAGGTAACGGGTGCTTAACCATCCCAGTGAGTGTGGGAGCAGGACAGCATATACAAAGCATTGGGAAAGTCTTTAGACCCTTTCAAATATTTTACGTTAAGTTACGCTGAAGAATTGTGCTAAAATACAAAATCCCCCATTAATCTACACTCAGTGCAGTCCTGACAGCATGAGGAAGTGAAAACAGAATTTGGCTCAGACTGTGAGAAATTCTGTGGTATGATGAAACCAAGCTTGAATTTGTTGTCTCAATTTTATGCATTGCGTCTGGAGGAAACCAGGCACTGCTCATCACCTCCCCAGTACCATCCCTACAGTGAAGCATGGTGGTGGCGGCATCATGCTGTGGGGGTATTTTTCAGAGGCTGAGAAAAGGACAGTGGTCAGGGATGAGGGAGAGGAGAAATGGAGAAATGTGCAGAGATATTCTGATCCAGAGTGCTTGAGATCTCAGACTAGGCCAAAGGTTTATCTTCTAACAAGACACTGACCCAAGACAACACAAGCATGGCTTAGAGACAACTCTGTAAATGTGGCCTAGCCAAATCCCTGACCAGAACCCAATTGAACATCTCTCAATCGAGAGACCTGAAAATGGCTGTCCACCGACGGTCCTCATCCAAACTGACAGAGCTTCATATGATATGCAGAGGAGAATGGCAAAAAAAAATCCCCAAATCCAGGTGTGAAACCTTGCGGCATCACACCCAAGGAGACCCGCTGCCAAAGTATAAGGTTTGAATGCTTCTGCCAGTCTATTTCAGTTTTTCCTTTTCAGTTCATCTGCATAAAATGTTTTCACTTTGTATAACATCATGTAGCTCACCATCAGAACCAGCCTTCAGTGTTTGTGGGGGGTTTTACCCGGACGTCTGCTTTTCCTTCATGGAAATCTAAATACGTCAGTTTAACCCATTTGTGAAATGTTTGCACTTTTAAAAATTATTAAACAATTCTAATTTAAGTCACAGCATCCTTAATGGAAAAAAAATATCACACAACATTGAGGATTCATCTGGCAAAATTATATTAAACTGTTTAATTAAAAAATAATTATCTACAGTTTTATTAGGTCAATGGAAAGTCCCCACAATGACAGAAACATACTGTGTGTGTATGCAGAAAACCACTGTGTGGTAAATACTGCTTTTTTTTTTTTTTTACCAGCATCTTGTGACACACTAACACAACAACAGCTACTTTACTGTCTCTGACTATCTACAGGGTGAAGTCTCTAATACAGTGGACAGGGAGTGAATAGCGTTCACTTGCTCCAACAGCACTCTGCTCAACACAAACTAACACACCACCATCACCATCAGTGTCACTGCAGTGTTGAGAATGAACCATCATCCAAACAGTGTCTAATTTGTAGTGGTCCTGTGGGGGTTCTGACTCTTAGAAAAGAGAGTAAAGGGAATGAATAAAGTATTCAGAGAAACGGATGGACTACAGTCTGTAGAACTACAAAGTGCAGTGACCACTAAAACCTACACAAAGTAAAAGCAAAAATAAACAGAAAAACATAAAATGCTTAAGACTTTTCTTAGATCTGTTGAGAATGGTCAGCTGGTAACTGGTTAAATCACGGCGCACTCCCACTAGGTGAGCAGTTCATGATGGAATTTGGCTGCTTTGATCATGTAGAATGCATGGGTACACCCATGTCTGCTGTTTCACCAAGCAAATACTCATTAAAGTCAACACAACTTTGGTGTCTTTTTTGTTGTCGTTGCCATTGTTGCTCTCTCTTATCACTGTCATGGAGGAGGGTAAATGTGTTTGTTTAAATTATGCATTACCAGCATGTCACTGTTCTTCTGTTTTATTTTAAAACAGTCAGGGGTGAATTTCACAAAACGTTATTCTAGACGTTTTGAATTCTAAGTCCCCAATAACCTCGCACTTAAGAACTTTCTTACATTATGAGTGTTTCTCAAGCCCAGTCAACTACTTGAATGTTTTACAGTTGTAGTTTTGCACCTTGGAATTACACATTTGGGATTTGCAGATCTGGACTGCGGTTAACTGATTATTGAAGGGGTCACACTGATTTCTCTGATCGGATTAAGGTCTTGAAATCAGAATAAGAAATTATATCAAAAAGATCTGGATTTCCTAGTGCTGGTATACTCTGATTTCAAAAGATTTTTTGAAACTTTTAGAACATGATTGCTGGGTCTAATTATTTGCGGCTTGTTCCCATAAACCTTGTTGCTTTGTTCTCTCTCAGGATCTGGCAACCATGCAATGAAAAGTCCTATGAAACAGCTTCCAAACACTTTTCCACAAATTCTTATCACAGTTTGAGGTCTGGGCTTCGACTTTGTTAGACTAATATGCTGAGGTTGTTGCTTTTGAACTCCTGTCTTGCTTTGGCAGTATGCTTTTGGTCTAAATTTGAAGTCCTGCCCTAGTTTCAGACAGGGACATGTTTTCTTTAAGGATTGCTTCATCCATCTTGCCTTCAACTCAGAGAGAAACATTCCTAGAGCATGATGCTGCCATTACCATACTTCACTGTGGAGATGTTCTCAAGGTGATGAGCAGGGTACATAGTACCATACAGGGCTGAGAAAGGGCAATTCCCATCAGACCCTGGTACCTTTTTCCAAGAGTTTGTCGAGTGTTGAACATGCCTTTTGATCTACTCCAAATGTGATGCCAAGAAAAGTTTTCTTCTTTTCACTGATCTAGAGAGTCCAGCTTTGTTGAGTGTCTGAGAAATAGCTGTCCAGTGCTCAGCTTTTCCCATCACAGCGGCAGATCTTTCCCAGCTCCTTCAGAGTACCTCTCAGACTCCACAACAGATGTGCAGTACTCTTTTCATGTATTAATAATGGATTTAATGGTGCTCTGTAGAATGTTCAGAATTTGGGATATCTTTTTACAACCACACCCTGATACTTTTTTTTGTCCCAAATGTTTTGCTAGCTCCTTTGCTTTTATGATATTTGAGTAGGTCTTTCCAAAATAAGGTGTATTTATGCTAAGTTTATAGGACACATTGCTTGCAATGGCAGTTTCTTACACCCGAATGGGATCTAATGTTTTCATAGCATCTAATTAAACCTATAATTCAATGTAAGTTCATTTTCCATTTTAGATTGTATTAAAACAAAATGTGAAAAGGTTTAAGTGGGGTAAACGCATACAGGACTGTGCAAAAGTTTTAGGCACCCATTAGATTAGGCATGTCATTGTTTTAGCAGTTGTATGATGACCATATAGAATTATTTCTCAATCTTTTTTTTAGACAACAACAAATACCAGAAATTTGTATGTATGATAGAAAACGTGAATCATAGGGGAAAAAAAAGAGAAAAAGAGCTTCTATAGTTTGTAGTGGGTATTTAGTGGGACCTCCTCTTACAATAGCAATATTGCTAGTTGACCCTTTTACAGTGCAAAGCTTGATCAGGAAAGGGTAGTAACCAAGAAACCACGTTGTGAAGTGAAACAGGCTGAAATTGCTGTATGTTATGTGGTTATACAGAATACAGTCATTATGCTATTGCTAAAACAACAAAACTAATGTTGGCCTAAGCCTTTAGCCTTGTACTGCAATGCATAATACTCATTCAAACTATTGTCCCTTTGTTAGATTACTGACGTGAATGTAAACGTAGTGGTTCATTTGCTTAGATTGTCCCCAACTAAATAAGAGCTACTACAGGTCCTTATTATTGCTAAATCTTGACAAAGCATCCCTTGTGCAGTCGCACACTAGGATAAAGGGAATGTGCAGAGGGAGGTTTTGAATGTTGACAAAATAGCTTTGTTTTCTATCGAGTCATGAATCAGTGGTCTGAGGATTAACAACATATTTCACCCGCAGTTCCCTACAAATAAGCCAGGACTGCAATAAGGTTTTAAATGTATTGCAGGATGTGACATTTCATCATACATAATGGGTAAGCTCTTAAAACTGGGCAAACTCGGCAGCTCCAGCATGACACTGTGATGGTAAATAAAAATGGGGTATTTATAAATACCGTTTCAGCACAGCCCAGTTCAGCCACTTGAACTTCTGAACCTGAGTGAGTCGGACACACAGGACAAACAAAAGGCAATGACTAGACCTTTCTCTTGTGTGTGTGTGTGTGTGTGTGTGTGTGTGTTTGGGTGAATGTGTGTGTTATCGCTCCATTTATGCTCACAAAGTGCTGTCTTCACAAATCTGCCCAAAACAACATAAGGCAAATGTTTCTCTGCCGTTCAAGCATGGTGCATAAGCATGTTAATCACTGCATCAGTCTGGAGCTACGCAAGCATACAGGCCTAATTACACCAACCTTGATTAGTCTCTGAATATTTTATTATATGATTAATAAAGTCCGTTCACAGCTCCCCGACACATAGCTCACTGCCCACAGCGAGAGAACCGAAAGCACAATCCTTTTAATGCCTCTACAGACCATCATTAACCATCCTGAACAGTAACAATAATGTATTATTCCAGAGCATTGGATTTGTCTATTATGGCTCCTACTTGTGCGCATTAAACTCGAAGTGGATCCAAGTGAAAACAGAACATGACTTATTTGTATTTTTGCTAATGTAAAGTAAAACACACTCTGGTTTATCCTGTAACAGCCCCACAAATATAAGCTCGGCAGTCTGAGACTCCTGAACTAGGTTCAGGGCCCAGTTTATTTTGGAAGTACAACCCCAAATTAGACATGGTTGAGGCAGTATGGAATGCAAATAAAAAAAACCTCAGAATTACTTTGCCTTTTATTTTATTGGAGACAGTATTACCCTTGAGACATTTGAAGTTTTTGTTTAGACAACTTCATTTAATCTTTTAATAAACATCCATTCCTTCATGTCAGGCCTGCATTGTATTCCAAAAATGGATTAGGGCTAATAATGAAGTAAATAAAAGTGATATTATTATAAAGGTGAAATCATCCACAAATCATCCAGAACCGTCATTTAACAATAGCTGGTAGAACCACGCGGGCAAGGTATTACTTTGGCAAACCTTTGTTAAGCACTTCAATACAGTTGCATTCACAAATGCTACTTAAATCTTTACTGTGCCTTATACTTTACTTAATCCAGTTAAGATACTGAAATTAGTCATATAATATCTTAGTTTACCACTTCAACTGTATTTTATAGATGCTCATGAAGCAGAGGTGGAAGGTCTACCTATATTTTCACCCCCAGATATTACACACATCTACACACTGTGCAAATGCCATATTGAACACAGTGTTTTATTAAATACCGCAGTGACTGAGTAGTAGACGTCCAATATGAATTTTTGCATAATGTTCCATATTGAAGCATTCACAGGCACTCTGCAATTCACTCCTCACACTTTTAGTTCTTGACTTTTATTTTGTCACTGGTCATTCACTTCTGTCTTTTGAAAAACAGGATTTCCATGCTCCTGCTATCTTCCTAATCAATGTCTCCTGTGCCTTATTAGTACTTCCTCACATTTTGTTGCTGTTTTATTAGCCACATGCGCCGTTTCTGTGTTTATTTTAATGAGTCGGTGACATTTCGTCATTGGATCCTCTGTGCCGATGGATAAAGCGCGTAGTATGAGACCCCAGTGGGTAACTGATTGGTTACACACTTACCTGCATACTGAAAAGAAGAAGAGAGGAATTAAAAGGGGGTAGGTCAGAACCCAAACACCCCCACCACTAGGACCTCAAATATGATCGTATTTATTGTTCATTAACCTTGAAGAAACAAAGATATCAAAAAATTAAGAACATTTATGTTGTGTTTTTTTATTACTTTAACCCTCATATGCATTGTAGAAGCCATGGATTTTTTATTTAGTGTCTAGCTCAAGGACTAGTACTGGAGCTGGACCATAGATCTTCTGGTCCTTAGGCCAGTAGCTTTACCACTGTCCCAACACAATTTACTTTTCTTATCTTGGTACATATCTGGTATTATATCCTGATATTTTCATTTATCATAAAATAAACATCTCAGCATCTCAAAAAGGTGATTACACCCCTCACATTTTTGTTACTATTTTAAATCTTTTTAAATATTTAAATCTCTTCATGGGACAACATCATCAATGTTTTGAAAGCTGTAGACCGACTGATTTACATTGTATAAGTGTCATATTTCAGGGTTGTTCCATGAAAACATATTACAGATACAGTTGATGAGTGGTTAGTTCCGTCATCTCACAACTCCAGAGATCCCTTCTGCAATGCCCAGTCAGGGATTTTGTTTGGAGTTTGTATGTGCTCACAGTGTCTGTCAGTGTAGGTTGCCTCCTGACAGTACTTCTTAGTTGGGCTAAATAAGCAGAAACTTGCGCAAAAAGTCTCTAACCAGATCAACTGAGTTAGAACAGCTGTCCTTAACGTGAGCTAACAAGCACGCAACTGGTAAGGTAGTCTCACACACACACACACATATATATGAATAGTGGACCTAAACTCCCGCTTTTACTCTTGGATCTGCAACATTGTTTGAGGTGACCAGGTCTTTATGGCTGCAAAATCTGGAGTTAAAAGAAAGATTTTTCTTTCCTAAAATTTTTAATTGCAGACCTTGGCAAGACCAATGGCTTGACGTTAATCGCTTGGTCTTTAAGCTGCACATACCGGTATTTAACCAAAAGCATTTTAAGTGCAGGCAAATAAACAAACCAAACAATGAAGGCCAAAGGGTTTGCCACCTAGTAACAATCCACTATTAGCTCTGCAAAGTTTCTACCAAGAACCGGTCTTTCAATGACATATTCCAATTAGGACATGCAAAAATAAGCAGCTCGCAGCTCACCTACCCAGAGATTAAACCTGATTAAAGTATTAAACCTCCCCATTTAACCCCCTGACACAGCACGGTTGGCTGCGCTATCAGAGCTATTATACTGCAATAATTTGGAGATTGGCCATTGGAATGGATCCCCATCCAGCATTAAGAAAAGTTTTACTGGCTCTTGGGGCATGCTCAAAGCACAGTTTAATAAAGCCGGCCTGTCATGAGCCGTTAAAAGCTGAGGAGAGAGCAATAAACAAAGGTGCGCACTTTTACCTAACTCTTCCAGCTAAATAATCGTTAGCAAACTCTGTCTTGCTAATAGCTCCTTATTTGCTTTAAGCCTTTGCATTCACGCATCTCAATATCTGCTACGGCTTCTCCTTCTCAGTGGAGTGTTCTGTTATGATGAGTGGAAAATGGATGTGGATGTTATCTAAAAGGCTGCTTAATGTGATGTTTAAGACGCTGTTTCATATTCTTATTTTCTGGCTTCTGTGCCTGGAGGTGTAAACAGGTGACTGTGCACTTAAAGCGTGGCCTTTTCATCATGGGAGAATGATGAAGGCCCAGCTGGCATATGCAGATAGAGCTTATCAGTCACAGTGTTGGACGAGATCTTGGTGGCAGGTGGGGAGAGAGGGCTGGGGATCAACCACTCCTAGCCCAACGTGGCCATCGGTATCTCTTATTTCTCCCTGTGGATAGAAGAATTTGCGGAGACAGCTGATAAAGCCTTATATTAGAGGAAAACTCTATAAATCTCCTTCTGCCACAACAGAGGCGAGATAGTCTTCAGCTTAGCGAGTTCTCTTGTTGTCTCGCATGTGCTTTGCCATTGGAGAAGGGATCTGTTCTTCTGAACGAATGATCTAAAATTGAATCTTCTTAAATGCGGCTCTCCTAGCAGCCCAGAGTTAATGCATCTCTGCCTTGATCGCTGCTGCTTAATTTTAACAGGATAGCCAAGCTCGGTGCACCCAAGACTGTTTGTGGCCTTTCTCTGGACCCGAATAGAGAGTTTGATTTATTGGTCCATGGGATTAAAGATCAACGAGATGTCTGCTGGACCCAGTGTACATTTTCTGGTGAAGACTAAGTAAAATGATGGATGGTAGTTTGTTATAAGGTGAATTCATGATAAATGAGTTAAATGAATTAACAATTATTATTCCTTTGTTGGTTTTACTACCTACTCACAACTCTATTTTACACACCTTGGACTATCAGACTTTCGTGTCTGAATAGGTAGAAAACTGCAAAATGCTTGGTTTCTCTGGCTTTACTGTTTGTGGGTGCCATAAGCGTTGGGGTAGTGGCTTTAGATAGGTAGATACTTACTGGAAGATGTAATCTCATTATTCATGACTTTAATTTAACATTCTGAAACCCGAACAAATATACTGGAATCCAATTTAAAGATCTGAAAAGTACAAAAATACGATATCATTTCAGTCTTTTGTTAATTTAAGAACAAAATGGCAAAAAGTTATACATTGTTTTGTGTGCACTTATGTGTTCAAGTTTCTGTAATAAGGTAAAATAATAGCTTGAAGGCTGAGTATACGTACATTAATCAAGTTGAGTGAGCCGTTTGGGAGCCGAAAGAGTTGACTCGAGAGAGTCGAGAGTGAAAAGAGCCAGATTCGCTCATCGCATTCACATGGCAAGCTGTGCTTGTGTCTGCTTGCTCAAACATGACGTCCATACAGAAAATCATAGAGAAATTATGCAGAAAACAGTGTAGAAAATGTTTTATACTTTGGGTATCAATAAGCATATTTATATAGAAAATCTTCAGTAATGCAAGTAACAGTGTTTTTATTGCACGTGATTAAAAAACATTTAACTGTAATAATTACCTCATTACAGAAACAAGAAATAACATTTGTAACGTGTGACTTTGTACTGGACATATACCATACCATTTGGACTTGGATAACATATAAACAAATGTAAGCATGCTCAATTAAAAGGATGAGAATGAGTATAATGAAATCAAGAAAACAAACCTGTTAGAATACAAGGTATATATTGTGGATGGTACACAAATAAAACACTAAATATACGAGCGTAGAGAATGTACCTCTTGGCATTATGTTGTCCAGGAAACAGAATTACTGTTGGATCTCGTGGCGGTGGCAGTTTTCTTGGCCTGGAGTAACTACATAAACAATAATAAATAATATATACAAACAAATATATGTACATACGTAATAAATACAATAAAAATCATTTATATACATTTTTAACATGAATTTTATAACAGGAAAGTTCAGAAATCAGTATTTGAATCAGCTTTCATGTATTTATCTATCTATCCATCTATCTATCTATCCATCCATCCATCCATCCATCCAGCCTTCCATCCATCCATCTATTTATCCTTCCATCCATCCATCTATTTATCCTTCCATCCATCCATCTATTTATCCTTCCTTCCATCCATCTATTTATCCTTCCTTCCATCCATCCATCCTTCCATCCATCCATCTATTTATCCTTCCATCCATCCATCTATTTATCCTTCCTTCCATCCATCCATCCATCCATCCATCTATTTATCCTTCCATCCATCCATCCCCAAGACCAAGGGTGGAGCGACTTGGGTCCTTTCTGTGTGGAGTCTGCATGTCCTCCCCGTGTCTGTGTGGGTTTACTTCGGGTACTCCGGTTTCCTCCCACAGTCCAAAGACATGCGTGTCTCTAAAGTGGCCTTTAGTGTGTGTGTGTGTGTGTGTGTGTGTGTGTGTGTGTGTGTGTGTGTGTGTGTGTGTGCAATATGATGGATTGGAAGTTGTCCCTTGTGCCCACATTTGCCAGGTGGGCACAGGCTGACCCGCGACCCTGTGAATTAAGTGGAAGATTATGAATGAATGAATGAATGACAAAACAGGAATGGAATTGCTGGCAAACATGTTGATTTGAAGAACAATCGGCCTGGTCTCAATTTTTCCAGAGCTGTATTTACTTTAGTATGTGTTACTCCAATATCATTGGTCAGAGTTGAAAGCAGCAGTTGTTCCTATTGCCTAATGGTGGATTACCTGCTACTGTGCCTTCTACCCCTTCGTTTAAGCACATAACATTGGAAACCCGAAGCCTCCTTACAGACAGAGCTGTAGTAGCATGTGTTGAGTTCATTGCCCGTAAATCTCCTGAATAGGACAGAACAGCAGTAAGCAGTGACTCATGTCATGCTCAGGGTTGGTTCTTGGACAGCCTTTGTCAATATGTTCTCTCTTTCACTCCCTCTCTCTCCCTCTTTCTTTCTTTCTAACTCACTTGCCTCCTTGGTTGTCTCATTTTGTCTTTGTATTTGCTTTCCGTTTACTTATAATGGCCATGCATAATATGAGCAGCAGTAACGGGTGTGGGATGCACATAAAAGTCAGACTTTATAGAGCTGTAACCTTTAATAGGTGCATTGGTACAGATGAAGGTAAAAATGGACTGCGGCAGAACAAACACTGACCCTGGCACAGTGTCAAGCAATGTGTACCTGAAGCCTTGATTAGCGGTCGACAGATTAATCGGGCCGATAAATGCCATTTTGTTTAATGCCATCATAACCTGGGAGTGATGGTGGGGCCATTTATGAGAAGATGAAAACTTTGTTTAGAGCATAACTTGCTGCTCTTAAAAACAGAAGGATTAAAGAACAAAAAGTTGCAAGAAAAGATATTTTTTTAAGTATTTACACAAAAAAATTGTCAGACAAAGAAGCTCCTGTTATCTGGTAAAAAGTTTTGCTTGCAATTTATAAATTGACATTGAGTGTGTTTACATGCATTTGATTAAATTATGCAAAACTGCAAACTATATGACTGTGTCAGTAATCACAGTCTCAACGAGTATACATACACCTAAATAATCAAAACCTTCGGGTTTCCATGGCTCAGGCAATAATCCGATTTCTACTTTCTATTATCAGCCTATAATTTCACAGAAGAATGTTACATAACCTTCAAACTTAAGGTCAATATTAAAATTCTTTCAAGTATTTACTGTAAGTTTGTATACATATGTGTACATATGTATTGTATTAAGTCTTCACAAAATGTTCGGTAGTGAAGTCTCTCTTAGAATAAGCACATCTGGCAACCGTGTTACACTCATTTATGCACATGCCCAGGCTGAAAAGCCTGTAAAAAATATATATGATAAAATTCAGCTGTGTCATCTTAGGATAAAATTCAACTCCCTTTATCTGATCCTTTGTTTGATTTCTAGATCAGAGTATGCTGTATATATAACTACTTGAATAATTAAATTCTGCAGTCCGACTATGATTGCATATTAAACGCAGTCAGTGTAAAGAGAGACATTGAATTTATAATACATGTTCATTTAAGTTCATCAATTTTATACATTATAAATCTGATTAATTATTATTGATTTAATCAGTTATCGGCATGGCCATCAAAAAAGCCATATTTCTCGACCAATTGTCACCATCGTAGCGATGACCGATCTGCAAACGAACCAGTAGCCCTTTTAATAGATGAGTTTTGGAGCGTCAAAGCACCCTTTCCTAAACAGAAGTGTTGCTGGAAGCATGACCTCTTCACCTGACCACAGAGAGAGAAAGACGGAGACATGCCGGGGCCGGCGTGGACCTGCTGGACACATTAACACCTTCTCTGTCTGTCTCCCTGTCTCTCTCTTGACATTCCTTATCTTTGTTCCCGCCGGGTATCCAGGTGAACCGATGACCCCGGATGCATGATGACCAACTATCCATTTGCCAAGACTTGGATTGTTTTTCAGTTGCTTGAAGTTTTACCCAGGAAGATCAATGTTACAGCTGGCCTGGCTGTTCAGCCTCGGGGGGAGGGAGAGGGGTCAGTGGTCAGAGCCAGGCCTCCTGGTGTGTGTTTAAGGGAATACGAGGAAGACCGGAGCCTGCTTCCCATGGGGCAGACCTGTCTGAATTCCTCCATCAAGGTCCTAGATATGAGCACCTGTTTATGGCCTCAACCTTCCATGACCCTTCTATATGGCAGACTTCCCTTTGTCTCTTTGACTGAACTGGCTTGGTCTGTGTGGTCTTTTTTTAAACATGTCTTTTAATGCTGTCTGTCTGTCTGCCACATGGGTCTGCTTGGTCGTTGGATGATAAGTGAACGTCTCAGGGACTGTGACGATAATTAGCATTTCCTTACATGTACTTAACAATCTGATAATTTACTAATCTGACTTGACTGATCAAGTTTACAGTCACTGCATAATTAGACAGTGGGAAAGCTTTGCATTTACACGACACTAAATAAGTTATGTAAATGCTGATATAACCACTGGGTATGGGATTCCTTTGGCAAACCTTTATCAAGCACTACAATACAAGATTCCATTAGCAAATGCTCCCCTCATGTTAACTATGTCCTTTCTGGGCATGGAAGCATCTTGAATGGACCATCAAGCAGCAGACTTGTGTATTGTAGTCAGATGAATCAATGTTTCAGGTCCTTTTTCAGATTTCTACTTTATAACCAGCCAATAATCTGTGATGTAAATGTCAAACTTGAATAATAAAATATTGAAATCCTTCATTTCCTTGAACATAGACTGCCTCTCCCCAACATGTTTGTTAGCCATTTCGCGGTTGCTGTGTTTAGTTCCAGGGTTGCCAAAACCCACACGAGAAAAAGGAAACCAATTTTCCTCTTAGTTATTAGTAGGTCCTAGTAAAGATGAAAGTTATTCATAAAGCGTTTTAACCCCCAAGGTAGGAAACTGTTAGGGATAGGCAGGACATGTTTAAATAGTGGAAAGAAGAAGAAATGTTCCCCATCCACTGAATAACAATAAGTTAATCGAACGCTACTGAGTAGATCATGCAGGAATAACATCAGTGGGTGACCTTATTAGAGATGCTCACCTCGCTTACCCGGCGCAACCAAGCTGTAATGCCCAAAATGAAAGCCAACACTAAAGTCACAACCTTCCATCAAACATAGTTGCCACATAAACAATGACAGCAATTTTAGGACTACCTATAATTTATGAGCATGGGAAATAAAATGTCAATGCAATTAAACAACTAATTGACTGTGCAATTAATGTTAAATTGGCAGAAATAACCCGTGCTTCTTAATTTGAAGTAAATACCTATAATGGCTACATTATCCTTATAAAACATGTTTTCTGTGTTCTGGCTGAAATGGGATTTCCAATCAATCAGTTTTCAAAAGAATGTGTCATACCTATCAATAGGGTCAAGTCATTAAATTTAAAGTTTGAAGAAAGTCTTCTGCTTACTTGAAGTGGCTCTAAGATCGCGTCTAGATCTGCCTTAAGCTAAAACTCATAGATAGTAGATTTTAGTCTACGCTAGGATCTCTCTAAGAGGATTCTAAGAGTCTTTTTAAATACCACGGACCCCATGTCTATTGGAACCAGCTGTGTAAAAGCCTGGTCTGGCAACCACGTTTGATTCTGCGAGTATATGTGCTCTGGGAAATTTGATTACTGAGATAAATTACAGCTCACTTTATCAGATTTATTGATCTGACTTCTAGTCATTGATCCTATCTGTTTGCTGTTTACGTGACCACATGAATAACCAGAATAAGTGTATGTTACGCATTCATTAAGTTTGAAAGGAAACCTGCTAAGCTTTAAGAGGTAATTATTTAAAAACCCACTGGTTTGATTGAGCTTGCTACAACTAATCTTCCTTATAGAACTTTGTAGAGTCACAGAGAGACTCTTCCTACAAGGGCATCATTTCCCTCATAGCCTTTTATGAGAGCCTACAAAAGCAAGCGAGGGCAGAGCGATTTCATGCTTTACGCTTACTAATGGCATTATGCAAAAGGCCATTAGCCTGGATAGGGCTTTGACTTGGGGCTGCCCAGGGGAGAGTGTTTTTGTTTATGTTTTTACAGCCTCTTTTACCCCAAAGCAGCACGAAAGCTCAAAATCTTTCAGAAATATAGTGTTTGTCTGCTTGCTGACTGTTTATTTATTTCCAGGCTTTATATTTGTCAAGAGCTCCAGCTGTTCTTGTCTTCACGATTTGCTTTCAGTATCAGGCAACAGCACAATGGCAAAGATTGCTTAATTGATGAGAACTATAGAGTTCTTTGTTTATTCAGGTGTGTAAGGCTGTGTCTCTGTCTCTGTATTTCCCTCTCTCTGAATAATGAACAAACCCTTTGAGAACATATGTCTGCTTCATCAGGCTCCTTTGACAGACCCTGGTGAAAGCTGCTAAGACGAAGTGAGAGATGAGAGAGTTGAGTATTATTAGGCTCAATTGACTAATTAAAAAGGCAGAACCTGACTAGCTGATGGCAACAATACACTTGGACATAGATGAATAAAAAGTCTTGGCCTAAAATTGTGCTTCCTTCTGTTTTTGGACTTCAGAACAACAGACAGATGATTCAGTTTTATAAGTGCTTTCAGTTGTTTCTGTGACATCATTTTATAAATATTTGCTGTGGTCCAGTGCAGAAAACCAGGGTATTCACTTAAAAGGAAGACCTCAGGCAATAATCTGAATTCTTCTTCGCAACCAGTCAGAACTCTTGCCTGATTATATAACGAAATTATATATTACGTTGAGCCTATACTGCATGTCAGTGTCTCTCCAAATGTGTTTGGTAGAGTTGCCAGATCCCATGTGAGAAAGATGCAACCAGGGCTATGGAAACAAGCCAAAATGAAGCAGTGTCTTATAATACACAGATCTGGCAACACTGCATCGGGTTTGCGTTAATGTGCAGACTATGAAAACAGATCAGAGTAACGATATATGTGTGCTGAGAAATCTGATTACTGATATCCAGCTCTCTTTATCAAATTTCTTAATCTGATTTGTAGTTTGGAGTTTTTCTGTTTAAATGAGAACTTGAATAATCAGATAACTGCAGAAATCCAGTTATGATCAGAATAATAAGTGCATGTAAATGCACGCAATGGCAGCGGAAGTATTGTGTCTTTAGCAGGCTTACTTTAGACAGTAGTGTTTATGAGTTGTAGGTCACCCTTGAGTTAGCATGGAGTAGGAAAAAAAACAAGCAATCAATAAAAAGCCGGTCTGAAAAAGGTTAGGTCAGGAGGGTAATCCTTAATGGTGGAAGCACAAAATCCATAAAATGAAGGATTGTACTTTGTTCTGAGAGGTGAGACGGCACTTCTTATGAGGTACTGTATATATGGCAGATAAGGGTGGCAGATACTAGATTAAGGAGCTTTCTGATTATCAAGAGGTACTTTGGAAAGTAAGAGCCTTTTAGTCTATATCATGTCTTGATGCACATTTGATGGAATATAGCTACTCCCTGTTTAATCGTGGCACTGCTTATATTTCGAGTTTATGATGGACATTTAGAAGAAACCCTACCCTGAATTTTTAATTCTCCCGGGCAAGCGATACACGATATTCTCTCGCACTTGGATGAGGAAGTCGGCAGTGCATGATGCAGGGGGTCACATGGTGGGGGTAATGAGCGCTGGGAAATTTAGTAAATTACAGGAGATATTCAATACTTCATTATGAAATAATCTTCAATGTAACAATTTTGCCCAACTGGAGATCAAAAACAGTTATGTACAAATGTACATACACATTACAATACTCTAGAGAACTTGGTAGTGGGTGACATAGGGAGTCACGTGGTGGTACTTAACATGGATTTGTTAGAATGCACCTGTGCAGTGTTTTCACAGGGTGGTGGTACTGTCATGGTTTGGTCCTATTTTGCTGCATTTGGGCCAAGATGTCTTGCCAATATTGATTGGATAATGATATTGAAAATATATGTACAAACGTGTTGGAACACCTTTAGGCATCCCATTCTAAATCTATAGGCCTTATTATAAAGTTAGTTCCCTTTTGCAGGTAAAATGTATAAAAGTTATTTAACTTGCAGGCTTTCTACATGAGTTTGGACTGTGTCTGTGGGAACTATTGCCCAATTACAGAGATGAGAATTTGTGATGTTGGATGAGAGAGTCTGGCTTACAATCTCAGTTCTAGTTGATTCCAGAGGTGTTCGGTGGGGTTTAGGTCAGGGGCCTGTGTGGGCCAGTTCGGTTTTTACAAACCAAGCTCTCCCAACCATACATTTGTGTACCTGGGGCACAGTCATCCTGAAACAGCAAAGAACCTTCCCCAAACTGTTTCCATGTAGTTGGAAGCATACAGCTTGTCCAAAATGTCTTGGCATTATGAAGCATTAAATGCTAATTCCTAATCTTGAAGCACGAAGAGTAGGAGCCATACGTGTGCTGTTTTAAATAATGCTATATATTCTATTGTGTATTATTCATTTAAATGTCTATTAAATTATTTTCATGTTGTCCTTTCAAAAACCTTTTGACTGGGAACAGAAAACTGGGTGATACCCAGTACACTGATATTTGCTCAACATTTACTGATCACAAAAATTTGGGGATATTTCAAAATGTTATATAACATATTGAAATATCCCCTAATGTTTTTTAAGCAGTGTAGTTTGTACGTGACTCTTTATAGAGTAGAGATTTTAGTTTTGAAGAAGTGTGGTTGGGGAAGGTGGCTTGGAACATTTGAGTACTTTAGCCTTGTTTATGTAATCATAAATCGCAAAAAGCTGGGACATTATGCAAGAAAAAAGTTTTTATTACATTTACTTTGACTGGTATTTCATTACAGACAGTGTGAACCAAAGACATGTCATGTTTTGTCTGGTCAATGTCCGTTCAATCTTTTAATAAATATACATTTCTGATGACAGACCCTGGCTTTTGGAATTGGCACTGATATCTGGTCTGAGTGTTTTTTTTGTCAGTTTCTGCAAAAATAAATAACTTATCAATTTGTCTGACAACAATACAAATTTATAGTGTGTGATGGTCCAGCCTAGATGCCACATAAGTCCAGAGACACCTGCACTGCTTTTGGTTACAGTTAAGGATTTTTTGGAACAGTAATGTTTTAAGTGGCGTTTGTGAATGTAAGTCTGTATTGTGGTGCTTGACAAAGGTTTGCCAAAGTAATCCGTTGCCCATGTGGTTACATCAGCTGTTCACAAATGACAGTTCTTGATGGGATCAGAGATCAGTAGCTTTCCTTTTAGGCTTGCACCCTTGCCCTTTATGCACTGAAATTAATGAATTAATTATATAATGAAGTGTATGCTTCAATCACATCATTATTTTTTTGTTTATAATATTGTGCCTTGTTACTTGCACTCATTTGCACCATTCCAGTTTTTGAATTGTCTTGAAATGTTTATTAACAAATGAAATTTAAGTTAGAATTAAGTCAAATTAAATGAAAGCATTTTTATTTGCATTTTATATACTGTCCCACCGTTGTGATTTGAGGTTTTTAAAAATCTCTACGAAGAGTTTGTTCAGATTTTCAGAAAATGAGTCTTTGAACCTAACTATATTTAAGAAGGACAAACAACTTTGAAGCTTAAGATCAGGTAAAAAATAAATTGGCTAATTAGACTGTCAAGATGTGAACCGCACAGCCTTATGAGCCACCGTTTGAGTCAGAAAGGCATTTCATTATGTTTGTAAGGGCAGCACAGGTCATATGCGCCCTGTAGCACAAGTCCCTGACTTCCCACGCTACAAGCCTCGCTTCTACTTAGTTGCACAGGCTTGTCATGTTAGCATTAGCATTATGCCTTTTCCTTTGTGTTCTCATGCCAATTGAAAGTCTTCTCACTCGTATACTCTTGTCACCTCACATACACAGTTGTATATGTGGACAAGCAGCATGTGTTTAAACGCTTCAGCTAGCTCCTGCTAAATAGGACCTTCAGCCCCCTGCAACTCATTAGTGCTTTGCTAAGTCAAGCTGAAACACCTGAGCTCCTTTAGCAATTACCCAGTCAGGGTTTAGATGCAATTACCCAGCCAGGGTTCAATTAATTAAACAAAACCCCTATGGGTTGGAAATATTGTTAAAAAAGAAAATAAAGGTGTATAATCCACTTCACTCCATATATCTCAAGCTGTTTCAGGTATTACATGTTCATATTCATGTTGCTTTGACTTAGACAGGTTTTTGCATTCATCAGAGAAAATAAATCTTTAATCTTTAATTTGAGGAATCATATTTATAGAGTTTTTTTTTTTTCCTGGGCTGCAATGCTTGCATAGTGTGTGTAAATCATTTAAAATGACCTGGCAGAGGTCATCTGACGAACGGGTTACACAGGGCAGTCTTTGCTACCCTTCTGACACCAAGGTCAATCCGAATCCATGGCCCATGGCGTGTTTCAGTGGTACGGTTCATAAAAGAGGTCATCGGTTAATCTGGTAGAGGCCTAAATCAATCTCACAGTGCATGCTATCTAAAATGATGCTTGATATTAGTAGTAGTGGTTTGCTTGGTGAAATTGATTTATTTTTGTGGTAAACTCGCACAATGTTTTCTGTTGGGCAACTATTCAAGCCAAACATAGTTGAGGTCGCTAGTGCAGGTACGTACCTTTTGATGTCTGCATTACGTTCTGTGAAATAGGATGTTAATCGATATACACATAGGAGTTTCGATTTTTATTTTAAACGTCAACATCAGGAGGCTTTTTTTTTTGGAGAAACATTGTAAATTATTTAACTAGATGTGATAAGAGGAACAGATCAAATGTACTAACATTAAGAAAAATGTACAGCCTTCTATATATCTGTAGATCTGTGATTTGGCACAATTTGCTAGTAACTGGGCATATAAATGAATTGATTAAATCTATCAAGAGTCATTGCATTAACATGTAAAATGTGTAAAAAAAACATTTACAAAATTGCATTCGTGTGAGTGTGTGAGAGAAAGAGAGTGATTGTGTGTGTGTGTGTGTGTGTGTGTGTGTGTGTGTGTGTGTGTGTGTGTGTAGAGCTATATAATGGTTGTTAGCTGTGCATTATGTTGTCCTCATAAAGCTCAAAGCTTTATCCCAGATGATGCGCTGTTAAGTCTTCCTGCCTCAGGCATCTGATTTAATCAAACTGGAACAGCTTTTAGGAAGCTGCTGTCTTTTGGAGGAATTTCTTTACTTGTTGGGCCGTGCCATGCTCCTGTAGCCTTGCTTACGTCTGTTTTGTGTATTTGACTCTTGGCTATGTAGAGGCATTCAGTGACTCAAGGTTTTTTTGTAGATGTCATGTGAAAATGCCTGTTCGGAGTGATATTGATTCCTGTTACACAGCAACCAACAAAGGTGCCTCAGGATGTGCAGGATCTTAGTCCAAGAATCTGCGAAGGCAGTCTTGCTCCCAGTGTGCTGCATGGTGACACACTGTCCCCAGTTGGGTAGCTCGGCTCACTGCCCTGCTTTTTTCCTCATGAAGTAGGTTTACAGGCACATAATAATTTGATCATAGTTGGGTTTCTGCATTTATCTGATTATACATTGGTCATATATACTCCAGTAATAATAGCATGCATGCCAGTTACCCAATATCAGTCCTTTCTCAGACTTCCCATGCGTGCTGAGCTACTAGCGGACAAAAACACAGTTGCCAGATCCATGTATTCCTAGAGCCATGTCTTCTTTGAGCCATTTACATAGACTTGGTGCGGGATCTGGCAACCGTAGAATTAATTGCAACACTCGCTAAAGGGTTATGGAGCACTTTGTGGAGACTTAAATGTAGGATATACTAAAGAAAGTGTGCAAATGTCTGTCGGAAAGGGGTCTCTGAAGGAAAAGTTTTTAGAACCACTGACCTACACCACATTTACCGTTGGGTCCAAAGGTCCCTACGTGCTGGTTGTCATTTGCTGCACATTTAAGCATTATGACTTTGCAGAGTGACTTTGCTCCATTTTTTTAGAGCAGACAATCCCATATTTATAAATATTTGTTAATTCCGTAAAAAAAAAGCTGCTAGCAAAGTAGTGATGCAAGAGAATTCCAAACAGGCATAGCCATACCGGTTTAGTACAGACATGCTGCTTTCAGTTTCTGTTGGAAATATTGTAATTGCAAGATGAGAGTACATAAAAAACTGAGGAGGACCTGAAGGCAACATCAGAAGTAGGGCTGCAACAAACTAATGTTTTGAAGGTCAAACAATCACTAGATTGTTTGACTTATGAATTGCTCGATTACCAAATAGCTCTCAAATAGCCATGTTACAAGACAGGACGTGCTATGTAACATATTAAATGTTTATTAAACCTTCATTGTGCGATTTACACGTCTGGCGAACGTACAAACAAGAACTACTGTTGCTTACGAACTTTGTTATTAAAAAAAAAGTGGCGACTTGTGGCTTTTTTTTTGTAGTAAATGGAAATGTTATCCAAAGACCTGTAGGTGGCAGTGGAGGGCTGGAGAGAAACTTGTGAGTTTTCATGTAGTGATGCCAGAGATGGAGAGTTTTTTTCACGGATATTACATACTGTACACGTTTTTTAGTCCAATTAAGTGGAATTTTGGTCCAAATAAGCAAATAACATTACACGTATATAATAGGATTAGGACCGGTGGTCCTATTAACCGGACTCCACTGTGTGTGTGTGTGTGTGTGTGTGTGTGTGTGTCTTTCCATATCAACAGTAACCCTTTGTCCAGGTTTACTGATGTTCTCGGAGAACCACATGCGCTGAGAAAAAGCGAAATATTCGCAAATGTAGGTGGAGAATTCAAGACAAAAGTAAATATTGTCTTGTGTTTGAAAAATTTGAAAGCCAGCATTAAGACAGCGATGCAGTGTTTAAAATGGTAACAAAAATGTAGAATGTGCACGTTTGTTGTGAATAATAGTGCAGGAGAACATGCGTTTTTCTAAAGAGAAAATGTTACAGCTCACACCACGAAGTAATAAGACATTTAACGTTAGCTAACTAGCTAGCAAAACTAGCTTACCGAGATCATCTTCATTAAGTTTGCCGACACGTTTTCACATCAGATTCTCTAGCGTGGAGTCAACGAAGGTTGGATTTCCAATACAATTTACAATCTTTTTCCAGAGTTAACTCCAGCACTTTTGAGGATTTTGTTCTTGTGGCTGCCACTACGCTTTTGTTGACTCTCTAGTAAGCAGTGATGCCTAAACATTTTTAGCTGGAGCTCAAAACACACAATGTCACAGACTAATTGACTATTAAAGCTGTTGACGACAAATTTAGTTATTCGAATTCACTTGACCAAGTGAGCTGTTGATTGTTGCATTCCTAATTGGAAACTTTATACATCATAATGTCTATAATACAACAGTACATTATATCTGTAAAATGGTGTTTCTCATGACCAAATGTTGGTCAATGGTAACGTGATTGAAGTTTACTGAAGAGTAATGATTGCAATACTTCTAACTCTAATTTTGCTGTTTTGTGCTTGGATTACTATGGACTATAGTAAATGGTACAAGGGGTTACAAAGCAACCTTCTGGAACTGGTTCTGCATAGCATAAAACACAATAATGCACTGGCAGTCTGCCTGAAACATATCACATGAACCCAGAGTAGGCTGACTGTTTTGCTTGAGTGAATTAACATTGTTTCTTCTGCTTTTGGCTATTCTTAGCTACAATAATATAAGACATATTTCAGAAGGAGACATGTAATAGTGAAATATAAACTGCAAAGGCACTGGGTAGAGTAATATGTTATAGGGAATTGATCTCATCTCGTCCCGTTCTCCTGAACTCTGAGGAGCAGTAGATAACCAGACCCTTACTTTCTGCCTGCTAACACCCACCTAACAAAGCCTGTCAGCAACAAAGCAGTATAGTGGTGCACTAGAATTGGATTCTGCCGGAATTGGATCCTTGCTGATGGATTCATTTTAGGTCTGAAAGCTAGGGCGAGCAAGACATAGCATTCAGATTTTGGCTTGGTTCGGTTTCGAGGTGGCAATTTTGTAGCTGTCCACAAAACTTTCTTGAGGTTCCATAGCAACGGTCATGCTGTTAGTGTTTGGGAATGACCATTGTATTTGCTAGTGATAGTGACAGGCACAAAAGCTACAGGTTTCTTTGTCAAGCTGTATTTTGTAGTCACAAATAACAGCTTTTGCTAAGATTTTACTAAGATATTTCATGTTTTGCAACAGGGGTCATTGTCATCGCATCTTTTTGTGTTGTGCATGTGGTTTTGCATTGTCTTGTTGGAAACCAATGGACATCCCTGGAAACTGTCATCTCGGCCGGCACAGAATGTCAATGTACTATTTTACGGTAATGCTACAATCACAGAAGTGTAAATTCTTGTCACAAAGAGCACCGACAGAACCACATACCATGACAGACTCTGGGTTTTGGATTTGTCTGGATGACCTTTTTTGCCAAAAAAAAAAAAGAAACTTGAATACTGATATCGTCTGACCACAATACATGTTTTGACTGTATCGTGGTCTGTCCTGAAAGCTTGGCATAGTAACCTGTTGCCCATGTGCTTATATCAGTTATTGATGAATTACTGTTCTTGATGAAGGGCAGCACAGTGGGTCGGTGGGTAGCACTACTGCCTCATAGCAAGAAGGTCTGGGTTCCCAGGGTGGAGCGAACTGGGTCCTTTCTTTGTGGAGTCTGCATGTCCTCCCTGTGTCTGCGTGGGTTTACTCCGGGTACTCCTCTAAAAGTGGCCCTTAGTGTGTTACTGTGTACATGTGTGTGTGCCCTCTGATGGATTGACGTCCCATCTAGGGTTGTTCCTGACTTTGCGCCCAGAGTTGCCAGGTGGGCACCGGCTGGCCCGCGCCCCTTGTGCGGATTAAGCTGAAGAATGAATGGATGTTCTTGATGCACAATTAGGCTTCTGTTCTTGCCTTATATGTGCTGAAATTCCTCCTTGCATCGTTTAATTATAGGGAGAAATATTAAAATCCCTTTGAGGTACATTGTTTTTAAATATTAATTTTTTTTAGACTTGATGTTAGAGTTTAGATGTTTAGAGATGTTTGGTCCTCAATAAAGCAGCTTCTCTTGGATGCTGCCTTTGTACCAAAAATCACCTTTTGAACTTAGTCCTAATTGATTTTGGAATGTGTTGCCGGCCTGAAGTACAGGACTGGATGTTTATAAAGAAATGAAACGAATCTGACCAGACTAAACATGACATCTCCGGTTTATACAATTTGCAATGAAACAGTTTAAATGTAAAAAACACCACATTTTCTCATTTGCATTTTCATTACTGTCCCAACTTTTACTGATTTGGGGTTTGTTCAGATTTTAGTAGTACAGTGTTCCCTCATTTATCGTGGGGCTTACGTTCCAGGACCACCCGTGATAAACGAAAATCCATAAAGTAGGGACGCTATATTTATTGAAGTATTTATACACTATTTTAACCGTAGAACTTACATACGTAGGCATCGTAGGGCTTAGATGAATTCAGCCTTTGATGAAACTTTTACAAACAGCGAACACCGCAGACAAAAACTTGTCCTGTCGGCAAGTCTGCGAAAGGTGAACTGCAAAGTGGCAAGGGTACACTTTACTCTTCTCACTCTTATGTAAAGAGTATATATATATAGCTATCCGTACATCGATATACACATAAATTTAAACAGGAGATGACACACAATTAAGTCACAAAACATCTAGGCGACACAACACATGGCAGTAGTGGTAGCAGCAGGGAAAAACCCCCCAGACACACATGGCAGGCCTCCCTTCCTTTGTGCTCTCCACCATCTTGGTAATGGCTGCAGGTTAATTAGCTCCATGGCTCCTCCCACTATGATTATGTGGACCACCAACCTGCAAAGGAACACACAAACACACAAAACATACCCAGCACTGACGTGCTCTAGACTTGCACGTAACACCCCCCCCCCCAAAAGATAGAACTTGCAGACAAGATTAAAATCTCTAAGCAGGTTCTAAAAGAAAACCATCAAGGGCCGTCTGCTCGAGATAGGGCATCGGCAACAATGTTCTCTGAGCCCTTCTTATGAATGATATCCAAATTAAATTCCTGTAGGCATAAAGCCCAACGCATCAACCGTTGGTTCGAATTACACATACGTGACAGGAAAACTAAAGGATTATGGTCCGTGTATACCTATACAGGTGACACACATGAACCAACGTACACTTCAAAATGTTGGAGTGCCCATAACAAAGCCAGGGCTTCTTTCTCAATTGTTGAATATTTCAACTGATAGGAATTAAATTTACGTGAGAAATAGCACAAAGGATGAACAACTCCAACATCATCTGCTTGTAGCAATACAGCTCCTGCACCAACAGCACTAGCATCCACCTCCAAACTGAATGGCTTCTTAAAATCTGGAGCAGCTAATACGGGAGAGGAACACAACAAAGCCTTAACATGCTCAAAAGCAGTTTGACATTCAGTAGACCATTTAAACACCCTCTTTGACCTCTTTAAACGCTCTTTGTTCTCCTCACCTGGAAGCTAAAGTATCACAATCATCCCAGTCCCCAATCTTACTGAAACCTGAGCAGAGGTGAAAACTTCACTAAAAGGGAACTGAGGGATCTCGAGGGTCTGTACTTTACCTATGTGGGTTTGTATGTTCTCCCTGTGTTACTGCGTGATTTCAGTGCGAGATTAGCCACAAGCACTCTTTACCGCCCCCCCTCCCCCTTTTTTTACAGACAGTGCCAATCGTACTGTCTCTGTGTGAAGGGCAATGATTTTCCGATGTTGCCTCCGTGATAAAAACAGGAAGCAGCTCGCAAGATTCGGAGGCTCATCTCGTAAAAGTGGAACAGGAAGCGAGAGGTGCCAAGCGAGCGAGAAGAAAGGCACAAACGGAGGAAGAAAGGTGTCACGTTGGCATGTGCAGGATCTACTTCCCCAGATACCCCTTGCAGGGGGGCAGGAGAGGGGTTTGGGTAATAAATATGCAGCCGCTTCCTTTCTGTGGTTTACTGATCCCTTCATACGCTGACCATCAAAGTCTCACAAAACCGCAGCCACAACATTCAACCACATATGAGTGTGTGTGTGTGAGAGAGAGAGAGAGAGAGAGAGAGAAAGAGAGAAATTTCAGTGCCACACATGGTTACCGGTCGCATATGTGCCATATACTGCTGTAGCCAAGATCGCTAGAGCCGAATCCAAGTTAAGACCAAGACCGGGACCCATCTAGACTAAGACTCTTGAACCCAGGGTGCAAGTTCCCTGGGTGTGTGAGAGGCTTCCAAATTATAGGGCCCATCAGGGAACAGGGGCACTGTGGCCATAGAACCAAATTCTATGTTCAGATGAAACAAAAAGAAAAACAAATCCTCACTGGTGTAAATCCATGTGGAGAAATAAACAAGTTTGCTGGCTGTACCATTACTGACCAGAAGACAATAACAATTCACTATTATACACTTTCATTCTACAGCACTTTTTTTACAATGGGGCATTTTCTCAATGCAAATGAACAAGTATCTAGGCCCTCAGCAATAACTGACCAAGCCTAGGGTGACAGTGAAAATGAAAAAACTTACGTTACACGTTATGAAGAAGAAGAAACTTTGTGAGGACCCAGATCTGAAAAGGGATGCAACCTCCTAGCCTAGATTTTACAAGTAGGAATTCAAATAATTGACCAAATTAATATTTTTTATTGTAGCAATATTCACATATAAGAGAGAATATAATTCAAAGAGAGAACATATTTTTTACTGAAAATATAATATTTAACAGACATGGGAACAAGTCACTAAGTTGCAAGTAATAAAGTAAGTCTCAAGTCTTGATACTCAAGTCCCAAGTCAATACAAGCGAGACTCGATTCAAGTCCCAAGTCAATACGGGTAAGTCTCAAGTCTTGAACTTCAAGTCCTGGT
>JAVSBV010000097.1:10648480-10667257 GCA_033117975.1 Parotocinclus spilosoma
GGATATAAACTTGTGTGTGTCGCTTACATGGCCACTGATGCCGACAGCGACGTTAAAGAAGCCAAATAAATAAATAAATACCTCACTTACGCAGGGAAGTGATTGAAATAATGTAAAATGTGTTAAACAGGGAGTACCTATAGTTCATACATTGTAATTCATACAAAACTTGTTGAAAAGGCCAAAATAAAGTGACAAATCACCTTTACAGGGGTGACACGGTGACTCAGTGGGAAGCACCACTGCCTCACAGCAAGAAGGTCCCAGGTTTAATGCCAGGGTGGAACGGCCTGGGTTCTTTCTTTGTAGAGTATGAATGTCCTCACTGTGTCTGCGTGGGTTTTCTCCGAGTACTCCAGTTTCCTCACACAGTCCAAGACAACCATGTTAGGTTAATTGAGTACTCTAAATTGACATTGACTTGATTGAAATTGAATTGACTGTTTGAAATTGCCACTTCAACGGTGAAATTATTACAAGTGACATGCATTATATGCCTTATATTTTCTTGTCTGATTTTTTTTATGACCCAAGCATTCCTCATTAATTTGCCTTGCAGTGCCCCCTCCCAAAACAGGGTATAACCATGAAGTTCATTGTGCTGTTTAAGCACGTCTTATTAACACAAAAGAAGTATCACATAGGTGTGGTCAGGCCCAGAATGTTTAAGGGAAGTGTGAGTGTAGACCAGTGTAGGGGTGGGGGTGGGTGGTGATCATACTCGGGTACTGTACAAGGCAAACGTGTACAATGTGAATACACCCATACTGGCAGTACTTCCCACACAGCCGGCAAGTATGTGATTGGTGAAGGGGTGCAGCACAGTAAAAGAACGATCTGCTTTTGCAAGGAACAGCATCTCTTCAGTTGGGATTAAATCTAGCATTGGATAACACTGCTGCAGGATTACTGCACACTGCATTTAACGACCTTGAATGTAGAGAGGACGTAGGCCTGGCAGATTTCTTTAACTGCTTGGCAATTACAGTTTATGCAACAACATCAGCTTTAGGGGACTTGGCCCATCTGCTCATAGCGGATGTTCCATTGGGGCTCTGCTCCTGTTATTATAGCCTGCCGAGTTTAACGTGGACATACAGGGCGAATACAGTTGGCCTGGATTGCCCATTTGACCACAATGAGGATGTTGACGCATCAGTGTTTCCATTTATTTGTTGATATAACCGGATTTATAAATCTCCTGTAAATCCATGCAGTGGGTCATTGGCAGGCTTTTAGTACTTATTGCTGTCATTAGCCTGTTTCGCTATTGGCAGTGTTTTGGCTAAACGGTGCTTACGTTTCAGGACCTTTGCACAAGCCACAGGAAGAAAGAAAACATTCAGATTTACATGCAAAACTGGTTTAATGTGCCACAACCATTACTAAGGCAGGAACTTTTACCCACAGCTGAGCTTGTTGGCATGCATGCTTGGTCCCTGCTGAGAGCAGTTTGTGACACATTTGGCTCTCAAAGGTGACAATAAACGCCACACTTAGCTAATGAGGATCAGGCATTGCCGCCACGAGATCACACTCTCATCTTTAGCATTGCAATCAGCAGGGAATTCCGTCTTAAATCCCTCTTAGATTAGAAAATAAATTGACATCCCAGCTTGCATCTGGGTCATGCTTCTGCTACAGCAAAGGCTGAGACCCGCTTTCCGTGTTGTTAATTCATTTGTTATGAGAAGAAATCATTTATGTCGCTAGGGAGCATTCAGGGAACAGTAAGCCCCATATTTTCGACTGCTCTGACAGTTCGCCACAGGGGGCAAGGCTTTATTGATTTTGGTGAGTTACATTGCATTACACCAGTTACATTGTTTAGAACAGTGCTATTTTTTTTGAAGGTTATAGTTGAGTAACAGCTGTGATTGTACTTTGTTGTCATTCCCTAATTGAATGCGGGGGTAAACGCCCTCCACCTGCTGCCCTTATCTTTAACAGGTAATTCATGTATTTATTTGGAATTGGAATTCATTTTTCCATATACCTCCAAGGGTGGTAGGCTGGAGCAAGGGAGAAAACGATTGAGAGATTATGGAACTGAGCCTGCCGTAAGATCTCAGCATTAACATGCAAAGTGTTTTTAAATAACTGGTTTTCAAAAATCTATGAATTTATAATTTGGTAGTGGAGCCTAAGCAGTAGAGTGAGGAGTCCAGCTGCCATGGTGATTCATGCAAACTGTGCCCCATGTATACAAAATACAATTGTATGTTCAAAAAGATCTCATAGGTCACTGCATGCATAGCATCAGAATATTTTCGCCTAAGCAGAGGTCATGCAGTTTGATTAGAAAGATACAGCAAGAATAATTACAGTTAGGTGTGCGCTGTTTAATGATCACATTACGTTCTGATAAACTAGTTTTTTATCCGAAATGGTCAGACATGTCACTGAGTAGTATCGATGTAACTGTATTTCTGTCATGAATAGCCATTGATGTTACATAAAATAAATAAAACAAACACACCAGATATTACAATAGTCACCTAGTCCTTTTATGCTACTGTAATGTAAATGCAAAGGATGTTTTCACAAGAAAAGAGTACAGACGATACGTAAACTGTTAACACGAGCAGAACGCTACCATCTACACAGAAACCTGTTATACATATCGCTCCCTCCAGGGCAGAACCACAACACGGTGGTTCTCTAGTTACTCATGATTTTTGTCTTTTGCACTTATTGCACTTCACAGTCACCAAACTGTTCAAATACATTTATTGAACAAGCACACATGAACAATCACGCACTGTAGAACCAATATACAAATGCACATCTCACCTGGATTCTATACATTAATGAGCATATCACACTGGCTGCACACAACCACGAGGGAATGAGCCCACTTGAAGTAAAATGAATTTCCAGAACACCTTTTAAACACTTTAAACCTTTAAGGAGAGTACAAACTTTTACTAAACCTAAAAGTGTCCGTGTGCAACACAAACCTGTACCTGTAACTGTTCTTGCGTATGCATGGAGTTTAGTTAATTACTGTTCATGAAATGGAAATGGAAATATGCGAGAAAAACACCAAAATATGACCATGAAAAAGGTATTCCGTGTGTCAAGGTGTCTGGTGCTTTCAATCAGTGGAATGACAATGAAGTGTAAGCAGGCTTGCGGTTGTATTTATAGAACAGATATCGATCTGATCTGATCTGATCTGATCTGAAATCAAAATACATTTGTTGAATCCTGGCATTAACAAAGGAGATTTCTGAGGACCTTAGAGAAAGAGTGATCGATACCCATCAGGCTGGAAAAGGCTACAAGACCAGCTCTAAAGACTTTGTACCCCACCAATCCATGATCACACAGTATAAATGGAAGAATGTCAAGCCCATTGATATACTCCACAGTACAGCTCAACCAACAAAAATCACTTTAAGAGCAAGATGTGTTTAATAGTCTGTGAGGAAACCAGACAGCTAAAGGCCTTTCTTACACTGCTCCAATGTTAATTCATAAGACTACCAGGAGAACACTAAACAACAATGGTGTGCATGGCTGATCATGTGCCAGAAAGTTATTGGAAAAATGTTTTGTTGATGGATGAGCCAGAATATACAACCCTACAACCCCAATTCTGATGAAGTTGGGGACAATGTGTAAAACGTAAATAAAAACAGAATACGATGATTTGCAAATCCTTTTTAACCTGTATTGAATTGAATAAATTTACATTTACGGTATTTAGCAGACGCCCTTATCCAGAGCGACCTACAACTCATACAATCTTACAATCCTTGCTCAAGGGCCCAACTGTGGCAACTTGACAGAGGTAGGATTTGAACCCTGGACCTTCTGGTCCAGAGGCAAGTACCTTAACCGCTAGGCTACCACAGTCCACACTACATAAACTACGAAGGCAAGACATTTAATGTTCAAACGAATGAACTTTTTTTTTTTGCAAATATTTACTCATTTTAAATTTGATGACTGCATCATCTTTCAAAGAAGTTGGGACAGAAGCATTGTTACCACTGTGCCACCTGTCCTTTATTCAACACTTGATTTAACAAATGACGTTTGCTTGTGAAAAACCCAATCATGACACTTACCTGTGAAATGTTTTAAACGGGTGTTTTTGAGCATTCCACAACTTTCCCAGTCTTCTGTTTTCCCTGTCCCATCTCTTTTGGAATGTTTTGCTGGCCATCAATTTCCAAATGAGTTCATATTTGCTATATATATATATATATATATATATATTTGTTTGAATATGAATATTGAATATGGATTGAAAAGGATTTGCACCGTATACAGTATTTTGTTGTACAGTCTAACCTTGTTATTTAGCCTCCATTATCTTTCCATATAAATCTCTCACCACCTGTAATGAGCCCCCCCAGAAAAGCCAACAAATATGGGACAGCTGTCTTGCCAACAGTAAAATTCTACCATGTTAACGCACCAAGCTTTAAGTCGACTGGTAGTAGGTGTCGCTTTAATCCTACTGACTTGGGTCGCCTTCCTTGCTCTCTGCTTAACTTGCACCTCACCTTCACCTTGCCAGCAGATCTTGACCCTGCACACCCGTGATTGTACGGTCACGAGGGTTGCCCAGTAAGCATTGTCAGCATTGGTTTTTTTTTATCCTAGTTAATTCGCCAAATTTACCTCTTGCCCAAAAGTGCAGTGAAGTGAGATAGACAAGGTAACAAAGTTGCACTGTGTACTTACTTTGTGTCTTTTGGAGTCGTTTTGAAAAGAAACAGCCCTCTTATATGCCTTATAGGTTAAAAAACATAATGATTTTCAGTTACTCTTGCTGTACATATAAGAACATTTTTACATAGGGAGCTGACTGCCGGACTGTACTCATTTCCTCTTAAAAAAGTACGGAGCAATCACACTAGTCAAACTTTTGAGGTTAAACATGCTCAGGCACGGTACAGGTTGCTTAGTATGTATTATTTTGTATTATTTTGCTTTTTTTGTTGGCCTGTTAACACATCTCAATTGCTTTGGCATCCACAAACAAGAACAAAATGTTTGCCCTTCCACAATAGGATGCATTCTTGCACTTAATTGACATTGTTAGCAGCCTAAATTGTTTTCGGCATCCGTGGCCTTCGCCCTTTAATTATATTAGCCTAATTAGTGGCAATTTTGAATAAATGAGCTAACACTAATTGATTTCTTCCCTGTTTTGACACTTTTGTGTCACAGAATATGCATCCAAGCATTTATGATCCATACAGTTAATCGTTTAAAATGAATCAGTCATTGAACAGACCTCTTGTTTTCCACAAGCTGTTCAAACAAAGCCAACGAGCAAATGACAGTCAGGTTCAGATCACATGTATTACTCGTTGGTCAGATATTTGTCCAAGTCTGATCTTCTGCAGTTTACGTGCACTTTGGTGTAATCAGATAATTGTTAAGCTCAAAATGTACATCACTTCGACAATAATTGTCTTTCTACTTTGAACTTTTATTTTCATTTCAAGCATGTACTGCATTTCAGAGTCGTTTTCCAGACGATATGCTTAATTTCAGGGTTGCCAGATTTCAAGAGTCAATCAAACAACTACATCTGTGGAAACAAGCCACAAAGAAGATAAGTCTTGTAAATAGAGAAAGCGTATAGAGGCACATAAAATCCGATTACTGAAGTGAAATCCAGCTGTCTTCATCAACTTTTTTAATCTGATTGGCTGGCTTGGTGGGCAACACTGTCACCTCACAGCGAGAAAATCTTTGGTTCGATCCCAGATGGGGAGGTTTGGATACTGTGTGGAGTTTGCATGCCCTCCCCTAATCTGTGTGGTTTTCCCCATGTTTTCTTCCACAGTCTAAAGACACATTAGTTTAACTGATAAACAAACACACAAACTTGATCTGATTTCTAGATCTTCATCTCATCTGAGAAATGGTTAAATGACCAATATTTTATGATTAGTGTAGAACTCAGGAGCTAGTGAAAGGTGTGACTTGCAACAACATAGGAAGTGAAATATCTTCTGGGTGAGCTGTTTTTAAGAAGTCCAAAGTGGATTTGTAGATATATAAATCAGCAGGGGCTGGAAGCTTTCAAGGGCTGAAGTTAGTAAGTGAGAGTGAAACAGGGGGAGGGTGGAGTAGAAGGGTTTGCTGAAGGAATCAAATTCGTTTGCTGCCTAAGCCAAAAAGGCCTCTGTGGAGATCTCAGAATTACAGGTGTCATCTTCCAATGTGTTTTTTATAAATTGCCTTTAGCTCTGAACTCTCTTTTTTACTAGGTGGTTCTGGCAAAAAAGTCTTCATTAGCCACATTGCACTTTGTAACAGTACCAAACACCAAACACAACAGGAAAGTAACAACCCAACATGATGCAAGATGTCCTGCCATTGTGGCAATGGATTCCTAACTGGGTTTCTTTCCTTTGGATTGAAACCGAGCACTGATATCGCTAACTCCAAATACTGTCCTAATCTATTCCACATACCTTGACTTGTACGAGTTGAGTCATCTCCATTCTCATTTTCTCTCGCTTCTGTTTTTCAGTGGACGGCTGCATACACAGAGCGGCGGGCCATTTCTTGTACGATGAGTGCCACTCTTTAAACGGATGCGAGACGGGCAAAGCCAAGATCACCTGTGGCTACGATCTGCCTGCCAAATGTAAGTACCCTGCTGTCAACCTTATTTACTCGGAAAAAACGTTACATCTCGGCAAGCCAACATTAAGGTCTTTTTGAATCCTGTATGCCGTGTGACATTCTTCTACTCTCATTTCATACTGAGATGATTTAGTATGACTGACGAGCTAGAAACAGATAGTTTTTATCCCAATTAGCGAATCTGTATTTGAATAGGAGTTTTTATTGCGTTTGAGCAAGCATGCTTGGAGATTAATGGAGTCAGGATTATTATTATGATGACCTGCTATTGTGTGGCTGGCTGAAGGGCCATCATTATTGAAACAGACATTAAATTCACTATTAGCGTGTAATTTGATTGATATTTCATCCGTGATTTAGTTCATTAGCTATTGACATTTCTGCATTGTGTGAGTGATGAAGATTGCCACTTCAGGTAATGGTGGAAGGAGGGCACAACATGGCTGCAATTGTTTTTTTTGAATAATGTGAAGCTGAGGTATTGATATTGAAATAATATAAGGCTGGAGTGCTTGAAGTGAAATGTAACACAGCACAAAATAATAACACACAAACTGTAATATCTCTTCTCTGCTGTCAACTGAAAAACAGTACTAACTTTGCCTATTCTTTTCTTGGTTTACTTGGCCGAATGCAGAGCACAGCAGTGCACATGTCCTAAATTGTAAAAGTTGTTGTGTGACCCATTATAAGAATATCATTTTACAGTAAAATAGATCTAGTTTGTATTGTGCCCTCAACCTTAATTGTGAGGGTTTTCATTACACATCAAACAACCCTGAATCAAATCAAGTTGTGATGGTAAATTGGAAAAACAGTACGACTATGTTTACTTGCACGAGGAAATTACTGAAATGTTCAAAATCCCAATGTTTCTCAAAGAATGATTAAAAGAGATTTACATATTTATAGTATCATTATTAAATCACTGCGTCACAAAAACGTAATTCATCAATAGCTGATAGAACCATTTGGGTTTACTTTGACAAACCTTTTCCAAGCACTGCAATACAGAGTTACAGTCACAAATACCACTTAAACCTTTACTGTACAAAAATTGTCCAGAAGAATATTCACTTGATTTTGCAACAAAGTAAGACAATTAAAGCCAAATCATAAACTAAGTCAGGCTTACAATTTATGAATCCCTTCTTTGAGCTACATTGTTTTTAAGAATTTCGTTATTTTGTAACCCAATTGTTGAAAAGAAGATCTTCTGCCTATCATTGCTCCTTGGACTCCTTTGATGGATACTGCTATTGTACCAAATCTCGACGTCATCGTCACCTGCTTAAGATCACATCATTACTTAGTTTCTCGACCTCATTATGAGCCGTTTTTGAATGTAAAGCAGGCTTTCAATGCATAAATGGATGTTAATTAATACATTAAATCAGTAAAAATATGAAATATCTTGACTTGAAGAATGTATACAAAGACACGAACACTAAAGTACATGTACAAAAAAAATGCATTTTCCATACTGTCCCAACTTTTTTCATTTGGGGTTGGATAATCAGCATAATTCTCTGAGTCAAAAAGGTTTTTAGAAACGGATTAATACTTGCTGTTTTCCCTTTTGCTGCAATGACAGCATACAGTTGAGTTGGCATGATCTCCGAAAGGCTTTTCTAAAGCTGATGTTCCACGTGATCCCAGCTTGATTTCACAATATAATATAAGCTGACGAGTGCATCCTTGTGCTTCAACACTCAGACAGCCTTTATGGCTCAAATGTAGTTATCAGTTACATAAATCATAGATTTTATTTCGTTCTGCCAGCATTAAGTGTTAGGCAGCAGTGCAGACAAATAAGGATCCCCAGCCAATTTCCCCCTTTGTCTTTTGATCTTATATTGTGAGCTTCCAAAATTGAATCGGATGTAATGTTAGCCAGAATTCTTGAGGCAATCCAGTCAAAGAGGCATCAGCAGGTTTTTATGGACGAACCAAGATTCCCTCTGTGTGGATTTGATATCTTTTATTAGTCAGCACTACACACACTCAGAGAAACAAGTTCCTAGGTTGGCTTCCCGAGCCCTCAGGAGCTTCATCTGGCCTTCCAAGAAAAGCAGTTTTCATTCTGCGTTTCCCACTGCCATTGTTCTCCATTATTACTTTCATTGCTGGTAAACTGTTGCCGCTAGAAGCTCCTTTGTTCTCATTTTCTTCCCCCTTCTCCTTTTTATTACCTGTTTACTCGGTGTGATTAGATTCATCTACCACAACCGTGCTAATGCTTACAGCGTGGGACTTTGCAAGCGCGGTAGTAATGACAGTTGCATTCTTTGTGTGGTTGTATAAACAGCGTATCCAGTTCATTGGCGGTGTACTGATTTTCTTATATGCAGATTAAAGATTTCATCTCTTTCCTCCAACATTTGATCTAAACAGAGACAGCATAAGAAGACTACATTATGCTAAAATGTCCATATTATATATCCCTAATAAATTGTCACTCCACCATCCGAGCCCCCGGCTCCTTTGTCTGTGTTAATATCCTGTTAAAAAAGCTGCTGTGCCTGTTTAAATAAACAATTTTAGATTTTCAAACAGGAAGGTAACTGTGTGGCACATCAAACTGGAAGTGAATTTCACAAGAAAAAACAACAGTGCGCTTCATGTTAACCTGACTTTGTTCCAGTTCCTCCCACAGCCTAAAATTGGGTCACCATCTGCCAAACTGTTTTCATTTTATATGGATGTTTATATGGGATAATTTTGAGATGCCCAGTATAAAGATACGTGCCATTTAACGTCCGCGCTACTTCTGTGAAAAAAGATTTTGACTGAAATGGGCATTGAGCAGACATTGCCATAACCACATAGACTTTTAGGGTGTCATACTATGGGCAAGATACCATCAGTTTGGAATTGTATGGTAGTATTAGATACTTGTTGTTTAGACACTTTGCACGTGGTGTTTTATTTTATAATAATAAAACACAATGAAAACAATCTCATAAAAGTGTTTACATTCAGCTTATTGTACCACTTTGTGCAGTAAATGGGAAATCAGAGGCAAAACAAAATCTTTTGTTGCACAGTTTCTGTTAGTCATCCTCTAATCCTTCATCAGTGCTTAAAAGATGCTGCCTACAGGACACTAGTGGCTGGACATTTTTGGCCTATGGACTACATTGTTCCGAAAAATTAGGAGATATTTCATTATGAAATATTTCATTTTGAAGCATCCTTTTTTGTGAGCAGTATATTTTCAGTCCAGAAGGGACACTACGGTGGTTAAAAACTCCAGCAGCACTGCTGAATCCGATCTACTTATATCAGTGCAACACACATCGACACACCACCATACCAGTGTCACTGCAGTGCTGAGAATAATTCACCAACCAAATAGTACCTGATCTGTACTGGCCATATGGGGGTGCTGACCATTAGAGAACAAAGTAACGAAGGATGTAAAGAAACAGTAGAACTAATAAGTGCAGTTGCCATTGAAATGTAAATTAAGAGTAAGTAGAATGTTAACTGAAAAAAAATATAGAATACCTAAGACATACAGAGTTTTGCATGTGTGACTGTATATCAGCCAACTACACTACTTACAAAAATATGGGGATATTTTTTATGGGATATTTCTTTTTGAAATACTAGAAAATGCAGCTCCCGGAGGAACTGCGGATGTGTGTTGCATCGGTGCCGTTGGATCTGGCCTGGGCAGGTCTGAGACCCGGCCGATTCCGGTCGAGCCTAGGTTCGAGGCACGAGGGGCTTTGATCAGGTGCGGGTCTGAGTACTGGAAGGTTGTGGTCAGGCATAGGCCCGAGTCCCGGTTTTGACATCACTAGATTGGGGTCATTCAAAATGAATAGGGAGATTTTTTAAAGAGTGATAAAAAGTGTACGGAGCTTCTGATCACTTTGAAAATTAACTTGGTCGGTGACATCATAGCCGGGTCCGACTGGTCCGATTTTCATGTTTATGTTTTTTTGCCAGAAAATCGGGGGCACCGGGTGCACGGTTCGAGATATCTCTTAGCTATGAACAAGCACACTTCTCCTGAACATCCCAGACGTTTCTGCGTTTGTCCCATGTCGATATGTCAAAAGCTCTAAGAGGAGATACTGACCGAAAATTGGTGGAATAATAAAAAATCGGATAACAATATACGTGTTGCTACAACAACACACACAATAATCATTTTGTGAGCAGCATATTATACAGTATATGTGGGTTTATTTGGACTTGTTTGCTGTTTTTCAGTAGGTACCACAGGTTAGTTTCTAGCAGATTTGTTCAACTCTATCCAGAGCAGAGCAGCCAAGCAACAGAAGAATAAAAACCCACGTATGCCACCAGTATGGCATTTTAATTTACATATTACGTAATTCCAAGATAGCAACTAAAGTGTCAAAAATCCATATACAAGAAACCTAAGCATGCGCAATAATAATTTCCTCCACCTTGAACATGACTCTAATGATTTGACTCCCTTTTATTGAACGGCAGAACGCATTATTGTGATGATAACATAACAATGGAAGATGTACAAAAGAAGAGTGTGCAGGCAAAACGGGCTGTATTTGTTGCCATGGTTAGGTAAGCTTTGTGATGCATAGTAAGCACTGGCTGCTGTGATGACTGTCTGGCTGGTGCAGGCTTGGATTTGTATTTACATTTTGCCAACATCTGTAAATGGCAGATTATGCAGCGACGCTTGGCAATAAGTGTTAGAGGCGCACGTGGGACATATAGGCTGGAGACATTTATGTCCTGGCAAAGTCACAACTGTTAATCTGCTCTCTGTGTCTCAGTTTTTCAACAGACTTTGAGGTTGACCTCAAACTTTTTGATTAGACTTAACCTGTATTTCAAAGCACTATGAAGTTTGTAAGCAATCTGGATTTCATACACAATATATATGAACTGGTATGGTGAATCGAAAGTGTTCCCAGATGCACTGAGTTCCTATTGTGTGATTTAATAATGCTGGTCCGTCCAAACGTAATTTTATTCATGGCGATGAACATACCTACTGATTAACTGTAAGGAGGGATTCTCTCGGGTGATGCTCTTTATCGTGCTTCTCTGTCGCTACTTTAAAGAGTGTTTGTAACCGAGTAGCTCTGATTGAAATTTTATTTCGCTCATTAAAATTGATCCTAACGTGCACTGAAAGCACTAAGCGAGGGGAAAGAAAGCGGCGCGGTGATGAGCGATGAGCCTTGTCCTGCTCATCAAAACTCCATTCTTTAAACATAGCAGACATTTGCACCACTATATTCCGTCAAGGTTACAAGGTTGATTTCACTTTCACTAATGTGGACTTAAAAAGCAGAGGGGTTGCACTGAGAGCGCGCGTAATTGCAGGAATAAAACGCTTCCTTGTGTTCCACATAGAGACTCGGTTTTCCCAAAGGACGGGACCTCTCGCCGGCCTTCGAAAAGTGCCTGAATGTAATGATGTAAAATCAGATAACTCTCCACCTCCAAATGGAGCTCGATTCACATAAAGGCAATGAAAACTGACATCTCCCCATGCCTTCATTTTTTTTCCCAAAGACAAGAAAATTGGGTGCTATTAGTTTAAAGTGAGCACTTTTTCCCTTTATTCCGAAATGAAATGAGATGCCTCAGTGAGGGACCGTCACATGTGGCACGCATTACTAAACCCCGGCCTGGTGTTATTAAGAAATGACAGTAATTAGTTTCCTACCATGGTGGTACACCATCATGTTCCTGGAAACGGAGTCGGCTGCCTTTTTCAAGGCTATAGTTTTAGAAATAGTCATTTTTGCATTGCAAGGTCGCAATAGAGCTTACCGAGGATTTATCTTTAAAGTCTAAATTTACTATAATCATCAGGAGACCATTGGAATTTACATTTATGATATTTTGCAGACCCCCTTATCCAGAGCGACTTACAACTCATGCAGTCTTACAATTCAAGCAATCATGGGTTAAGGGCCTTGCTTAAGGACCCAACTGTGGCAGCTTGACAAATGTGCTATTTGAACCCAGGACCATCAGGTCCCGTACCTTAACCGCTAGGCCACCGCAGTCCCTAGAAATCATAGTCGAAAATACTCTGGTAAGATGTCGAAATGCTGTTCTGGACAACCACAGTAAATAGCAGAAGTAGAGAAATAGTAGAGAAGCTCAGGTATGCTATTCGTAAAAGAAAATTCCCCTTTGACTTTTTGGTTTTGCCCTACCCGTTAAAAGCCTCCACTTTGTAGCCACTTACTTCATCTTGATTTCTATCCCGGGACCTTACTTAGAGTTTAAACACTTTAGAGTGCCTGTTTGCTTGTGGGCAGTGGAGGGAAATGGCTTGGTGAAAGAAAAGTTTAAATACAAACGTTAGTCAGCCATGGTCACATTACTTTATTTCGACACGGTCTCTTCAATGTTTAGCTTAGTTTGACGTGATTCAGGCTGATAAAGTAATGAGTCATGGAAATATGAGTACCCACACTCTCTCTAACACACACACACACACACACACACACACACACACACACACACACATGCTACTCAGCACCGCAAGGCAACCAATTCACAGATGTGAGGAATAGGTGAGAGACCTCGTCCTTCTGCCCCTTCCCCTTTGCTCTTTTTAGACCTAATAAAACCGTTTTATTTTTTAAGAGCGTTACTTAAACAAAGCATTGGTTGCTCTGGACCCACTGTTTACGAACACTAAGATAAGTCACGGATGAGAAAGTTGGCTTCTCTGTGGGACGTTTAGGATTATTAAGGAGGTGGAGGTGGTGGAGGCGTCAGGGTGTGTGAATCGTTCCTCCCCTCTCAAGTTTCATGAGAATCAGTTGCTGTGTTTTCCTTGCTTCCTGAGGTCACGGTCGGATTGACGTTTCACTTTTCACGTCGATTCTCTTATTGACGTTCATTGCCGTGAAAGCTGACTCAACACTCATGAAGATTTTCTTAACTAATATGTGATTGTCATTGAAAATAAAGGAGACTGATGGTTTGTTTTGTGTTTGAAAAAATTCTCTGAAAGCAAACTCTTCGACAAACTGAGTCACGTTCGAGGGGTGTGTGATATTGACCAAAAGTAGCCCACTAGGTTTCTGTGATTTTTTTGAAATAATGATAATTGGACAATACTAACAGTGAATGTCTTGGGTTTAAAGTATTCAAAAGTTGTTTAAACTCACCTCTTTTAACAGCATGAATTGGCAACATGTCTTTCTTGATATATTTGGAGATAGCACATTTTATGTCTTGCCATCTGTTGCTTTTCTTGTCAATGTTCTTGCTAAATGAAGGTTTGCTGAGTGTGTTGTTGTGCTGGTACCCTGGCTGGTTAAAACCTGTCGTAGAAAGCTCACTCTTGAGTTGGTCATAATCTTCTGCACAGTATTTTTTTAACAGATAGTGAAATAAGTTAGTTATTAGCTGTCATTTATGGCAAATGATATCTGGCATAGTTTGCAGATTTCTGTCTTTGAGTAACATTATTAATATATAATAATTAACTTGCATTATTAAAAAAAACAATTAAGATATTAAAGTAGAGAAAAAGAAAAGAGGAAAAAAATAAATTGAAAAAACATCATGACATCACTTAATCTATCCTTTAAGTTACTTTTAGTAGGATAGTTTAATATTAGTACTTCTTAGTTGTAGCTTTTAAATACATTTTTGACACATACATATTATTTCAGTTTGTTTCTTAGGCAGATTCCTAAAGGTCATTAGATCCATAATCACATTTTCAATCTTCAGCATCTTGCATTAAAATTTACAGAACCATCAATTGCTGTTCGAATTCACATTACTCCTACATTTAACTGCTTGCCATTTTTAAGAAGAGGCCAAGTGTTGCCCCCAGCAGATGTTGTATTTCAAACAGGGAGCTATTAGAGAATGTCAGAGGATCAATGTGATGGATGGATAAAACCTATTTAAGAGAGTGGTGGTCATGGCCAAAACAAACCTTCCAGACAAAGAGGAGAATGCGGGTCTGTTTAGGGTGTGCTGACAATGATCCCTAACCCATACACTACCTGTGCAAAAGTCTTAGAGCACCATTAGTTTAAGTATAACAATGTTTTAGCAATGCTATAATAACCATATGCAATTATTTATCAGTCCAACCAAAATACAACCAAAATAGCCAAGCTGATCCTTCTCCAATCAGGAATGGTCTTTTTGAAAAGATAGCAGCCCAGAAACCACTTTCTCAGAAGGGAAACCGGGTGAAAGGGCCAAGATGTTCTATAGTTCACAAATAATGCAATGAATGAGTATTGTAGAGTGAGAAGTCCAAGTTTGAAATATGTGTGTCCAATCGTCAACATTATGCTGTATATAGTCGCTTATGATTTGGCTTGTCATAAATATTTTAGTATTTTTTCATTATACAACCAATTATCATCTGGGAAAGCTTATCTCTATATTTTGGAGCATAACTACACTGATATATTTCCATTCTGCAACTGCGAGGTCAGTACAACATTAAATCTAACACTATAAAATGTGATATCAGAGGAAAAAAAATCTGTCAACACAGATTAATGATAAGATTAAAGAGCGTTTAATGAGTCAGCTTGGGTGATATCCTCCCAACACTTCTTCCTTATGATACCTAGGGTTTAGTTTACCCCAGGCTTGATCACTGGACGTTATGTAGGTCAATTGATGAAAATCTACTGCACTATAGTAAAAGGTCTATAAATATAATTAAACTGAATTGAGGAACACCCTCTGTTCATGCCTGCCAAGTTCTTCTACACCAAATTTGGCAAACCATTGATCTATGGCCCTTAATTTGGTATAGAGCACTTTTCATGGTATCACAGGAATAGTCCTTTGCCAAACTGTTGAATTTCCGTTTATTAGAACTCCAGGAGCTTAACCTAACAGATCATTGATTTCCCCCCACTAATCTTTACTGTAGGTTTTTTATACATTCAGACAGATCTTTTGAAATCTGCTTCATCCATCAGATATCTACATGGCAAAGCTTGATTCATTACTCCAGAAAACATTTCCCCAGTGGCAGACCGATGATGCCACATTACATCTTATGTATTGGATTGCTTTATGGTCGATCTGTTGTTGCTCGTCTGTATTTACATCTCAGAATAACATGATATACAATTAGCTGCTTTACAGTACTGTGCAAAAGTATTCATTACATTACATTAGATATATTATTGTACAGTGGTGTAATGACCCTATATAATATTTCTCAGTCTTTTTTTTACGATACATCTGGAATATACAGTAGATATGTATGCTGTATTAGAAATATATATTAATATCAGAAAAAAACGGCTTCTATGGGCTGCAGGGGCAAGTATTTGGTGTGACCTTTTGAAGTGGAACAGGCCTATATATGTTGAAGCTTCCAAAGACTGAAATGAATGAAAGTTCAAAATCCAAGTTTGAGTTTTATTGGTCCAGTCATATTTACATATGGGCATTATATTATGGTAGCATTTATAGTTTTGTACAGCATTTTATATCTACTTCTGGAGTGGTGGTTCAGTGGTTAATCCTTTGGACTAGTAATCGAAAAATTGTGAATGCAAATTACAGCTCTGCCAAGCTTCCATTGTTTGGCCTTATGCATAACCATTAACCTTTAACAGCAAAGCATTAAGTTGCTCTGGATAAGGGTGTCTGCCAAATGCTGGACAGAGCATTTAAAATCTTTTTTTTGGTTGTTGTTGTTGTTGTTGTAAAAGCTATTTGCTTGATTTAATGGTTAAAATAGCCGAGCCCTCTAATTGGGCTTGGTTCGGCAACAATTTTATAAAATCATGTAATGATTCCAAGAGCGCTTCTGTATGCATGAAGACATATCAAAATGATGTCATCGATATGCGATTTGATGTGATGTCATTCATGCCCAAATGTCAACAGAGCTGTATCTATTTTTAAACACACAGGCTAGATTTTTATTGCGGTGCTGTTGTACATTTGGAGGCAATGCAGTCTGGTAGCACTGTGAAGCTTGTGTGACTATATATCATCATTGTGACAACTTCTATTGGTGCATTTCTTTCATTAATCATAATGATATTGCTTATTGGTTTTTGTCAGCATACTTTTTAATATGTGTAGAAATTAATCGTTTTAGTCCGCTTGCCTTCCAGAGATAATAGCCTTGATGTAACTCAACTGACATAATAGAAACACTAAGAAACCAAAAAAGCAATGAAAATACTGATTTTCATCTAAGCTGATTTGCACTGAATTAAGAAGAGTCTGAATTAAATCTCAAAACATTGGCATTAGCTAGACATTCAGCAAATTGTAATCTAATACCCATCCTGTTTTGGCTAATGTACACTCATTGACAGAAACAATAACACACCACAACTAAGTTTTTGGGATCGATAAGTCTTTATATGTAGAATGGTAATAATGATCTATGTAAGCTAATAATTTACTTGGGGCAAAAGAATATGTTTATTGAGGGAACTGTACATTTGAAAGAAGGCCCTAATACCATGTCGGGCCGCCTCTAGCCTGGATACAAGATACAGTACAGTTGGATATGAAGGCAAACAGGTTCCATGTGGTATTTTGGGCTTATTTGCCCACAGCTGTTGCAGCTGGACCTGTAGATCTTACATAATCATAGGTTGCAATATGATCTCATCTGATCACATAAGTGCTTGACTGGTAATGAAACTGGCGAATGGGCAGGCCAAGGAAGTGCTGCAATATGGCAGAGACATTTAAGTAGAAACCCTTGCTATGTGTTTGCAAGCATTATCCTGATCAAAAATGCCACTTGGAAGCCTTGCCATGAGAGACAGCATGTGGCCACTGAACATATTGCTGAGTTGTTAGCACCCCTAATATCACTTCTAGGGGTGACCACATCATGCCAGCCTCTGGTGAAGTATGTTGTTCCGCAGCAGGATTGAAGCACTTACATTTACCCGATTGTTGTCGGGTAACAAACAAAAGCTGAATTTGTCTGCAGCAGTCCAGGTTTCTCTGTTTCATCACTGCAAACAGTGGTGACAGAGGATGACTGGCGGTCAACTGGACCGTGTCAACAAATTTCCTTGAGCAAAGTGCCTGGAAATGGCCCAGGCAGAGATAGGGATGTGTAGTGAAGGTGTCCCCTGGGTCTGGAAGATGGTCAATGACAGTTTAGGAGCTGTTTGTGCTTCTTGGTGAATCAAAGGGTTGGTGAATCTGCGATCCTTTACCAGAAGGTACACTACACAAAAGAGTAATCTTCAAAAGCCTTTCATAGGGTAGTGAGGGAGGCAAGTTTATGCCCTCTTGTGGCAAGACCAGTGTCTAAATAGACCAGACCTGTAAACGTTTACATCTGCCTGAGACATTACTGCATGAAAAGTTTTGCAGCAATCCAACATTTCTGTCTGGGTGTGTTATGCTTTTATGAATGAGTATACAGCTGAAAAGTTATATTCTAAAGCAGAACATGACATATTGGTGTGAGACAGGACTTGCAACAGTTAGCAAGTTTTCCATTTTTCTCTTACTAAAACATTTAAGATCGAAAGAAATAAGAGTTCAGTAGCCAATACCACACACTGCTTAAGTTACAGATCTAATTTGGTATCATCATTGCTTTGTAATCTCAAACAGTGCTTTAGATGTGCTTTGTCTTTAATCTTGATGTTCAAGCATTTCATTATCAGTCTTTCTCTCAAAAGACTGCTTAATCTAATCTATTTGCTTTAAAAGTTACTAAATGATTAGTCTGTCTGTGCAGCCACAGAACCCGTCCCTTTAAAGTGCAGAATACCAATTACAACCTTTTCTCTTCCCCATAAGTGAGATCGTTTCAGTAGGCATAGGATACGCAAACACTAGTGATGTTCACTGGTTTATATTGAATGTTGACACATCTCCATCTCCAGCAGCATCAAACAGCATAAAACAAAGAAGATGCTCAGCCCTCAGCCCACATATTAGAACCGGCATACCTCGTGTCAGCCACAATCACAAAATGTGCTAATGAGAGACATCAATTCATGCTCATACAATATGGAAGGAGACTGTAGTACCTTCATAATTAAACCCATACAGGTGCAGTCATGCAAAAGCACAAGTGGGGTCTGAGTTCTGGATTAAACCATGAATCTCTGGAGCTTTTTATATATATACACTACCGTTCAAAAGTTTGGGGTCACTTAGAAATTTCCTTATTTTTGAAAGAAAAGCACAGTTTTT